>OZ024912.1:22346932-22766932 GCA_964017125.1 Flabesymbios commensalis
GAGGAGGTGGAGGAAGAGGAGGAAGAGGAAAAGGAGGAGGAGGCAGAGGAGGAGGCGGAGGAGGAAGAGGAGGAGGGAGGAGGAGGAGGAGGAAAAAGAGAAAAAGAAAAAGGAGGAGGAGGAGGAGGAAGCGGAAGAAGAAGAAGAGGAGGAGGAGGAAGCGGAAGAGGAGGAGGAGGAGGAGGAGGAGGAGGAGTAGGAGGAGGAGGAGGAGGAGGAGGAGGATTATGTGTCATCTCACCATCCTTAGGAGGTTATCTTGGAAAATTTATCCTGTATGTGATCAAAGTAGCCTAAATCTACAACTTGTTGTGCTTGACAGTATTACTAAACGCGGACCACCACTGATATTGTGATTGACATTATTAATAAACACCATCGACCATCACTGAGTCTACGACTTGTTTTACATCATTACCATCAGCAATGCATTCTCAGCGAAAATGTGGACAAATCATTCAAAACCGCATATTAGACTAGCGCCATGAATAATATGGGTTCTACATCCGTGATAGAAAAAGAGAAGAAAACAAAATGACAAACCAGTACCGATAGGCGGCATGCATATGGCTAATGTAAATCACAGTAGTCCGATAATCCATATATCTTGATAATACAAATGTAATTTACCTTCTCTCCTATCTCAGTCATATCACCATCTGACAATATTTTTAAATCAGGTTCCAAAGCACAGGCTTCAATCACCTCTTTGTATTTGGATTCCACCATCTGCCGTCCAAAAAGAATATTGTCCTTGACAGTGGCATTTTGAATCCATGCCTGCTGTGGAACATACGCGATGGAGCCCTGGAAAAGTTACATATTGCAGGTCCTGTATTATACTGCTCTTCAAAAATTAAATGGATTTGTACGGCAGTACGTTACAAATGACAATATATTCAGAGAACAATGTATTGCCTAATTCACTTTCGTAGAGATATTTCGAGATAGAATGTGATTATTTGATAATATTCTTACACTACCTTTAAATTAACATATCCTTTTTGTTTGTGCATTTCACCCAACATGGCTGATATGAGTGAACTCTTTCCACTGCCCACTTGTCCAACAATTGCCACTAAAGAACCCTCTGCTATCTTTGCTGATATACTGGCGAAAAAATAATATAAGAGTAGTTTTAATAGTAAGTTGCTAATGTTTACTACTATGTACTAATATAAATATTGAGCATAAAAAATCGATAATGTTGTTATATGTTTTGTTATATTTATGTCCATACATTATGTAGATATATATGTGGTTATTTTGTTATATTTTTATCCATATAATATATGTTTAAGCCTACTTGTGTAAGGAAGGAGGTTCATTTTTGTCCCACGTAAAAGTACCATTTTGTATATCCACAATATCGTCTGAAATAAAACATATAATCTATGTCACTACTATCGGTTTTTAGTTGCATAATAAAATGATCGTGTTAATGTGGCAGGTCATGTGATAGATCAAGTACGAGAGGATGCTACTATTATTTATGCACCGGGTGACTTTGCCATTCATAACAGATAACAGTGTTAAATTATTTTATGTCACTTATTCAAGCTAGTGTATCCTTATTACCTTTATCGTACGAGTGCTCCACTGCTTTTGGATCCACTTCTTCAAGCAACAGCATGTTTCTTATACGATTTATGGACGTATATGCCTGCAGTGTCAAACTTTATTATGACATACCTCAATGTTAGATCAACAAATGTGATCATAAAAAAAGTACTCCATTGAGTTAATCGTCCACAACACGTGATGCTTTAATTACTCTCCTTGTCAGATTATTACAGTTCATGGTGTTGGATAATCTATATTTTATCAGGTTGCAACTACTATAAAAATTATGTTAGTTGTTTTTTTGATGGTCAAAACTATCCTATAAAAAGCCACATAATTATTGCATACCTGAGCACCAAATGCTATCGCTATTGGTAAAAACGATATACTCCAATTCATAAGATTGATCACTGACAGAGCCACAAATGCAGTCTGAGCGTCCAGAATATTATCTGGTGATATGAGCACGTAAATACCAAAGACAATAAGTGAAACCTGAAGAAATAAAATTGAAATAAATATCAGAAAAAGTAGCACACCAGAAAACTACAAATAACAACAATATTAAAACACAAGCATATAAAAAGTGTACTATCCGTTCTAGTGTTCGACAGAGATGACATGTTTTTTTTTAAAAAAAGATTAGTACGTTTACCACTGTTGATCACTTCTGTATTCTGAATTTAATATTGATCTACATAGTTGAAGCTCTTAGTCAATGGTCAAAGATGATAATGTACAATTGTCCAACATATAAATGAATAAATATGTTTTTGCATTTAATAATATGTTTGTAAAGATCCACTAGGTGTCTCTCATAATGTGGTCGTCACTGTAGTATATATGACTAGATGCGACTCTTCGCGACAGAAGAAAAAGAAAAACATCCCAGCTAGATTTTGCCCATCCCGACCATGAAAACAATGTTGACTGTATATCCAATGACCATTAATTTCTGTGATTTCAAATTGTTACACACTTACAAAAAAATTGAATTCATCATGTTCATAGACGTCAAAAATAATATGTACGCCTTGGCCTCATTTTCTCTTAATTTTGGATTGTAGTTGACCCAGCATCTGTGTCGCTAGCCCAACATTAAAACAATATTGGGTGATTTTAGATTGTGTTTGTACTTATACGTGCTATATAAAAAATACACCTGTGGTATAAATTTTAAAGCGTTTTTCACCAAAAATTTTAGTGTATCAACCCTTCTCCCGCTGAAACATTTCTGTATAAACCATGGAGACCAAAGGATTTTTTTAATTTGAAATCAGCATAAATGTCTTAGTTATCCCTACCCGCTTCACTTGACAAACAAAAAGGACTAAAATCGGCTATAGACGTGATCATAGCATGTTAACGGGTAACGGTATGAACACACACATTAAGTCGTAGTATGTTTGAAAAAGTATTGTTTTTTCCTGGTGTTAAAATTAAAATAGCAGCTGTGACTTTATTTCTGCCCGGATGTGCCATTATATTGACATGAATAAAACTTATATCAGCTAATATCAAAATACATTTGTGGTATAAATTTTAGTGCGATACAAAAAAATGAAAAAAATGAAGATTCCTGAGCTTTTGTACTTTTATATAGATATATATTCGTTTGTGAAATGGAAACACACTCGGAGGGCCCAGTAAACACATTGACTTGTCTCTCTGTTGGCTAAATTTTGTATCACTATCTGCGACGCTGGCCCAACATTAAAACAACATTTGGTCAACGTTTCATGTTTGATAGAATTAAAACTGTTATTTTAATTGTCATGTGTAGCACTTAAAAAGCTGCTAATATCCATAGTGAAGAATCAAGGTTGGTTCAATGGCATCGGTCTGCAAGACTGGCCCTGTATAAAAACGGTATTAGGCGAATACAATTTGATTAACGAAACTGGCATTTAAAGGGTTAATAGGGCGACCTAGCCTGGACACACTGCCGCATTTCAGTCCACTCATACAATGAATGAGGCTTCACCCGGCGTGTACCTCATTGAACCGACATCGATTCATACATAGTGATACATAAATTTTGAATAAATCGAGAAGAACAACTGGAAATTCTTGAAAAAAATAAAACAATAAACGTCAATATCTAAGGATCATAGTACAAAGGTTTGAAGTCGTTTGGATACAAACCCAGGGAGAAATAGTACATCACAAACCCCCAACATGTAGATCATTGACCCAGCATCGATCAACACTTAGTATGTCAGAAAATCCTGCATATATCAGGAACACCATCTGAGAATTCCTAAAAAAGATATAGCATACCGCCTGTCTATCTGAGAAGCATTGTATTAAAGAATCATTCAGCTTCAAAACGCGCATGCATGGGACGGTCAAATGTAGGCCAACAGTAGCCTATTGAGTACAGATTGACGGCATTAATATAGCCACTGAACTGATTACAAGATACTACTCAAACGAGACATTGATCCAATGCTGTTTTAATGTTAGGCCAACGTCTTCGACGCTGGCCCAACATTGAACCAACATTAGATAAATGTACAATGTTTGAGAGAAAGTCCTCCTGCCCAGCAAACGCAAGACATTTGTATGACATTTATGCAATGTCGGCCCAACGTCTTCGACGTTGGTCCAACATTGCATAAAGTCATACAAATGTTTTGTGTTTACTGGGTGACAATACAAACTTGGGGGTCAAGCAGTTTCCAAATCCCCCAGTAATACAGTCAGTTTGTTTGCAAGTAGGCGACCAAGTAGGGGCAAAAGACAAGGGCTTTGAATTATTAACTCATAGATGTCGCTCAAGTATATATGAACTTGCTGTGATTTGAGAACTTGCTCTTAATGAGGCTTTGGGCATGAAACGCATATTTAGTATTATTATGGAATAGGGCCTTGGCTTACCCACGGGCACTATTGCCTTCTGGGGGACCCTTGTCCCGCGAATTTTGACAGTTGACTACACCTTTAAAACTCCAAGTTGATTGTATGAAAACCCAGAGAGAGATAGCAGTCTAACATAGAAAAATAAAAACGAGAAAGAACCAAAGCAAACTCAATATATTTGGGCATAGCCCAAACATAATTATGTAGGCCTACTCCATAGAATAATACCTCTTTTTTTCAACATACGCATTGACGGTATTGATGTGTTTCAATGCGTTATTTTAAATAGTGGCTTTTATGCATTGTCCCATGGATTCAGACATTTTAGCTTCGGTGTGTTGCAGGAGTGTTTGGGCCAATCAATTAAGACAATTTTCTTATAATCGGCTCGGGCGTTGCAACGTGTCGTTTCATTCGGCGAATTATTTTAAAAATAATCCTAGCATAATTTTTAGTCTGTAGTGTATATCCTCCCAGAGTCTATAATATCATACAAGTTACGATATATCGTAGGTTTCGGATTGGTGGTCGACCAATCAGAAACCTACGATATATCGTATTTTGTTCGAGAACAAGGGAATTCAATAAAAGTTTGGACATGGTTAAGATGGACATGGTTAAGCTGTAACACGAAATAAGTTATATCCCTAATACTGACAGACAGACAGCCGCCAGACGAACGGATAGAAAATAATAAAAAGTGAAACACTAAATATTACTTACCAAATATGTCGTACACATAAAGAGACAATCAATTACAGCCTGGATAAATCCTTGTCGCCTGATGTAATGCATTTCTCTCTCTCTTACATTGTCCACTTTATTCGTGTAACTTGGTTCCCAAGCGTACATTTTTAATACCTTGTGAAATACATACGTTAAAAATAAGGGTTTTTCTAAAGTAAAATTACGTCTTGAAACGTTAAATGTAGTTTTTTTAATATTTATTACCATGTTTGCTAAGCAATGTCATTGTTATATTCTCACTAGGTGTTATTATTTATTACATAAGCCAACCTTGATTCCTGCCAGGATTTCACTCATGAGTTTTATTCTAAAATCCTTTTCTTCCATTTGTTTATGCTGAAAAAATAATTATGTAGCGTTAGACAAAATATTTTCTCTTTATTCTATGAAATATATAAGTCGGCAATTGATGTTTATGCTTATCGTTCCATATACTTACATGTTAAAAACGTTTAATCCATTAGAAAATTTAGACGAATTCCTTTTTTGTAATATGCACAGGTTAGAACGATATGTTTAATTATTAAAGTGATCATTGGGTGAAGCTAAGATTTAACCAATGCGTAAAGTCGGAAATTCTATAGCTTGAAAAAATTGTAGGCCCGATACAATAAATACAATAAACTTACCTGCAAATTTATATATAATTTCCCCATCACCATCGAGTTTATTGGGAGAAAAATAAAAACAAGGACCAAACTAGCAAACGCTACAGGCCCTATGATCAAATACAACAGTGAGACGGCCAGGCACAAATTGAAAAAACAGGCCCACATCTCATGGATAAAGCAACAGAAATCGTGAATCTTCTGAGCATCTACCGCCATTAGGTTAACGATCTCTCCTGTAGTTGTTGTCCTACGTGTTGATGGAGCTAGTAGTAAAGCCTGCAACAAAACAACATAGTTCACTCAATTTTCTGGATTACGTGACCATTTTCACGAAAGCTCCGTTACTTTGTGGTTTTTGGTACCTTAGATGGTGATCTTAAAAATTATCTCTGATGAACCTATCAAATTTTAGTGGCAAAAGTCCCAAAATGCCTGCAGTCTGTCCCGGATGAACATAATGTTTTTTAATTGTGAAACTACATAGCTCCACAAAACAAAATATCATTTTTCACTAATTCTGGCGTGGGAGATTTAATTTTTACCATTTATTTTTACTGTAAGCATACTCTCGACCTTGAAATCAAGATGGCGTCTGCAAATAACTGAAATCAGAGGCGAATCTAACATTTTAATTTATGAGCCTATATTGACTGATAAAAAGACCTTTTCAGACTAATTTGGGCATGAGAAATAATTTTTAGCATCATTTCAAACTTTTTGTCTAAAGAGCTAGATCATACAAGCGTGGTGAAACACAAAATGTACACTAGCAGTATTTCCACCCGACGTCAACTGAAGGATATGCTCTAGAGGCTTCAAACTAAACCATGTATAGCCTATTACTTCAACATATTGCATACTTCATGAGAAGGAGACAAGCTCTAGTTTTGTTCTACAAACAATTACTTGAATAAGTTTATTTTTCGACAAATAAGACGTACATAACTGTAATTCAAGAAAACCTATTTGCCCTAAACGATAACCCTGGCGTGATGCTAGAAACGGATTTCCCATATCAAAAGCCTAAAATCGTTTTTTTATCGGTCGAAATAAGCCCACAAGTAAAAACGTAAACTTGAATCACGTTATTTACCACCACCATCCTGAATTTCGGGGCGAGAAAGATGCTTGAAGTGAATATAAATGTCAAAAAATGCAATCCCCATGCCAGAATTAGTGACTCAAATGACCTTTTGTTTGTCAAAATAGCTCCACAAATAAAAAAACATCCAGGACCGACGGCGGAGATCTTGGAAAACGCTGTTTTTCTGTACTTTCCTCACACAATTGAGAGGGTCATAGGAGTTCATTTTTAAGAGTCACGGAATCCAGAAAAAAGCGAGCCAAGAGGGGCGGTGCAGCAGAAGGAAGCTTGAAAAATACCATACAACTGAAAAATCTCCTCGGGTGTTACCATCGTCCCAAATTACAGTATTTTATTCATCATAGTTACATTTATAATACTATACGCGGGTCGTTCCTTTACATCACTTTGTTGCATCACCACAGGTATAGCATACATTACATTGTATTTTATCGTTGCCCTGCTGGGGCCGTATACTAGTATTATGAGGTACGTTTTCTAGACAATAAAATAACATCGAAATTTGAAGACAATAGTTATGTGGTGGATGATAGTAAAGTTCATCAAAAAATATTTTTTCATTTATCTGAAAGATACGAAAAATATCAACCATTTTGTTGATAAAGTTTACTTATTTAAATTTTCACCCAGCTGAAATTGTGTCTCGCTACCACAACCCACTGCTTCAAGTGGGTGAAAATTACTCAAATTTATTTAATTTGAGATTGAGCATTTGCAAATATTATGATGTTTACTCATTTCATTCCCAATAACAGCCCGATTTGACCGGCTAATATGACGAATTAAAAGAGATTAGAGTTGTACATAGCAGGTGTAATATTCGGCTAACAGTCCTGCTCGCAGGGCTGATAGACTCTCCGTGTCTACACACGGTTGCCTGTCTGGTCGGCTGCTAGCCTCGCGTTCGGGTGCTGCTATGGGAGTACAGGTGTACACCTGTTCTATATATACTACTGGTCTCGCATCTAACCTTACGGTGAGGGGCGGGGGGTCGCTAGTTTACTGGGCTACTACGCGGGCTGACACCTGGCTGAAGAATAATAAAAAAAAATCTAAATTCAGTGCATAATTGATAATATTAGTAATAACATTTTTTTCGTGCGATAGGCATTTTTAGTCGGCCCTCCACAGATTCCAGCAGCCCGTGGCCCTGCCTTGGGTTGCTGCCATCTGCGTCGGGTAATAAAAATGCCTATCGCCCTAAGAAATCCTGGTATTGTTATATTTCCGGCTCAATGTCACCCTTACCTTTCTGTATACGGCAGTGATTATGGCCGTGCGAGAACGCATGCCTGTGATATAGGTGTACTTGAAGAGCGCGTGTGTAAAAAAAGCGTTCCCAACATTGGCCAAGAGAAGGCCGAAGGCTAACATGTATCCTTTCCAGGAATCAGTATCATCACTGTCCACAAACTGGATCAGGTATCTAAACAATAAAATATATCAATAAATAAAATCAGTCGATTAGTTGATTAGTTAGGTCATTAAACTTAAAGTTTCATTAAAAAATAAACATTACTTTTTCGTGCTTTTGTCTGAAACAATAAGATACATATTGTTACCATCAATGTCATTATTAGTTATTTGTAATTGTGATTATATTAAACTAATATCTGAACAATTTACGACCATAGTCGCTGATTTTTCAGTAAGGTTTTGAAAGATTATAGACAATTATATAGGAAAGAAAATTATGAAGCGATAACAGTATATATGGTGATTATTTTGAAGAATTTTAGATTCATACGAAGAAACATGAGAATATTGACTTCCTGATTAATTATTAAGTTAAATGATAACTAAACACTGTACTGATGTGTTATACGCGTACATCAGTGTATTGTAATCTTGACTTTCCGATCTACAACTAGTATCAGTTAGAACACTTCTCAAAAACACTTTACAAACTTCATTACCCAGTTTACTATGCTGATATCAACAAATATTGGCTTACTGTAAAAGTAGGGGATTCAGCACACTCCAGGCTAGCATCAGGCTCCTCATGATTGCAGAGATGATCAAAGCTTTTAAGCTTGTCCTCAATAACGTAAATAACAGAGACGGTAGGGATATATTTTTGGCTGAAGTATTTCTAGACATGCTGTCTTGTTCGAGTGGCACATCTCTACTCCACAGACTTTTTATGAAAGAAACATACAGAGGATACAGGGATCTGAAGGTTCATATGTTGCCGTGCAAAGCTAAAAAGCAGTATTCCAGAACACAAAACATTTGTATAATATTTGTACAACGTCGGCCCAACGTCTTCGACGTTGGTCCAGCATTGTACAAATGTTATACATTTTTTGTGTTTTTACAAGTAAGCAGATACTGCCTATTTGCTTTGCAGGGCAGTATTCCTAAGCAGCATCTGTCTATCAAGTATCGGCGTCATGCGACTCTGATATACAAGCACCCCACTCTGGAGTAATTGTACGCCAGAGTCATGGGATATATAGGCTACTATTTATAAATTATAAACACATTCATTTGAGGCGAGAGTTAGTAGATTTGAACCCTACCAGGGTCATTTGATTGCGAGACGGTATCGATGGATCAAATGGCCCTGGTAAAACAAGATCTCCCGCCCCGCCCACGTGATAGAAATTTTGCAGGGTGAATTTTTGTTCCAAGGGTTGATGCTGTGAATGGATTTATTGCATTATCAATGTTGAATTTTGTTGGTAGATTTTAATTGTATGTGTTTTTCTCTAGCAAAAAAAACATTTTTTACCATAAAAAGTGACCCATTTTTTGCGCGCGGCTGCTCTAAAACTATATTCATGGGGTTTCGAAAGGGGCACAGCCCCCTCGCCGTAAACAGTGATTGTACACAGTTGAGACGATGACTCACTTTGCTTCTCCTGTGCACGTTTCAAAAACTTTGATACTATTGGCCCCGTTTTGTTTTTTCGTCTGCCATCTTGAATTTATGCAAATTTCGACAGAATGAATATTATTTTTTGGATCAGAAAAATTAAAGAAGTGTACAAATAACTTTCATCATCATCATTTTCCACATTATGCCAATTTTGAAGGTTAGAACATCTAACTATCTGGCACAGTTTGTCCGGTATAAGGCATATTAAAGTTAATTACGGCCGATAGTCGGCCATATTGATTTTGATCAAGTTGAAAATTTTCAGAGCATATCCCTACCTGAAACCGCACATATTGTTTTGTAGTAATGGTCTAGCTATATGACACGGTTTGTCAGATATCAGGCATATTAAAGTTAATTACGGCCGATAGTCGGTCATTGTTAATTTGATCAAGTTGTAAATTTTCAGAGCATATCCCTAACTGAAACCGCAAATTTTGTTTTGTAGTAATGTGGTCTAGCTATATGGCACGGTTTGTCAGATATCAGACATATTAAAGTTAGTAATGGCCAATGGTCGGCCCATTAAGCAGGTAAAATTTCAAAAAACCCAAAAGGCACATCTACACCCCTAAGGGATGTGTGTGTCAAAAATTAAAGAAATCCATGCACGGGTTACCGAGTTCTGCTCCGGAAACGAAATGCGGACATCTGGACGCGGGACGGACGGCCGGACGGACGGACGGACGGACATCCGAGGCGACGCCAATACCCCCCGCCCCCACTTCGTCGGGCGGGGGATAAAGAAGGAAGCTAACAAAACACACTCTATTACTATTATTATTATCAATAAAGTATGCATATATAATATCTAAAGGGGTACAAGACACAAAAGAACGCTACAGCTTTTAGCTATAGATTGGACTAGCAAGATTTAACCAGCTGTTAAATGAAAGGGTGCAAATATACATTTCCGTCCTTCTGACTATTTACACTGCTTCATTTACAATTACAATATTCTACTATAAAGAAAATAGGACAGTGGAAAATAATACGGAATGCAACATTGACATTTTTATACATTTTGCTTTGATGACATAATGTTTAATAATCATATCATGTAATGTGTTTTCACTCTCTCCAGTTGTCATTGATTTAATTCCAATCATCACAAGTATTGATGATGTAGCGAATATGTATGCATTTTCTAGTATTGTGGATATTGAGTAAAAAGCAAGCTCAAATATGTAATTTCGCTAGTGTGAGTCAAGCACTTACAAGTTGTATTTCTGTTTCCAGTTAGTGACGCGTTTTTTCCACTCGGTTGAGAAAATAGGTACGATGTTAACTGCTTTGTCTTCATCTTTCAGTTGATATAAATCATCATAAACAAGTGTTTTCTTGTATCCTTTAATAAATAATCTGAAAAAAGAATACCCATGATTGTAAAAACAATGCATATGAGCATGCCTTATTACACACAGGGTTTTGGTATGGGCATTGTAAGGAACGTTTATATCATTATTTCTTGCTAACGAATTATCAGCAGCGACTATTATACCATGTTAAAGGTGATCTATCACCTCTTATATGGTATGAATAATTATGTCCTTATATTGATTGGCTATCATGTGACCCTCTGAGAGGGTCACATGATAGCCAATCACCCCATATAAGGAAACACTTGTGCCCCATCTTGTGATCTTGTGGCAACTTTGATTTATTTGTCATAAATTTATTCATACTAAAAACGTCAGATCTTATTTTTACTTTCGATCTATCTGAGCGGGTGTAGTCTTCTAACAATCCGAACACAACAGAAAAAGAACATCTGTGATGAAAAAAATTAGGGATATTTAGAACACAAATACGGTTGTTTTACCCATTAACCACTAGAGCACTAATTTCGACCACACTAGTCATTCTGTGTTTTTATTATTTTCTTATCGCCTGCATAGCGAGTTATTTCAAGTAAAATATGTGTTAAATTTAGAAACACTGATATATATTCGGACATAGATTTCACAAATCACACACACTTTTCAGTCACTTCAGTTGTGGCTCGCTGTAGCGAGCCACAACTTCAAGTGACTGAAAATATAAAATGAATAGCACAGCACTCTACGGGTTAGGCATCCGCGTAACCATTATGTGCTACGTGACATGCGTGGGGGCCCTAGGGTAGTGGTTAGCACCGCTGCCTTTCACGCCAGAGTTCGGGGTTCGGTTCCCGGTCTAGGCGGTTTGAAAGAAACAAAAAATGTTTCTTCCCCATCCACGTGTGAAAGTTAGTATTGTGGGGAGCCTCCGTGACCGAAAGGTAGCGTGCTCGGTCTCAGACCGCCAGGGTTCGAATTTCGAATCCTGTGTCTGGAGGACAGTGTCATCTCAATCATCTCACCATCCTCAGGAGGTTCTCCTGGCCCAGTTTAGCCTATATGTGCACAAAGGTGGCCTAAAGCCCGATTCATTTCATTTTACTACGTGACATATTATTTAGGTCCAGGTTGACTTAAGATCAAATCCTTTCCTCAAATGTGTAACCATGAGTGCGTCTGGTAGAAAAATATCAGCAACAACAAACTATGATTCAGAAAAAAAACCTCGGGTGTCCGCCATTGTGGATTCGAGTACTGCTATAGGTTAGCGAGTATTCGGATGGATGCACCCCTGACAATTTAGTTATGTCTGTCGGTACCGTATGGCGATTAGTTTCAGTGCCAAAACAAGTTTTAATTAAAATATATTTTTTCATAAAATGTAACTAAAAACATCACAATTAGGACGTTCTGAGTTTTAATTTAAAATATTACCAAGTTTTATATCATAAAGGGTAATTTTGATTCGCCAGCAATTTCCTTTCCCAAGGTGAATAAACAGCATCCTTATTTTATTGAATAACCAAGCCAAGTAATATATAATAGGAAAGCTCAGACGACCCTTCCTTGTTGTGATGAAATATACTTATTTCATCAGTAAACGTGGTACATGTTAGTTAAAAGTAATCATATATCATGTAGTGCATTAATGCGGTGAGGGAGTAAACCGACGTCGAAGGTCAAACATTGTATAAATGCTATACAAATGTTTTGCATTTATTGGGTGCCGTCAAGACACAGTGTTATCATAACCTAAGCAGGTAAATAATACAGTATACAGTCGAGCAAACATAAATGATCTGAATATCTGGTTATTGGCATAGGTTTAATGTATCGATATACAGTGAATGTAAAGCGTCCCCTTAGGTTTGAAAGAGTGTATCTGCTACTTTGTAAAGTGACAGATACACCCTTCCATATCAAAGGGGACGATATAATATTTAAATAAAGTACAGACCTCACCACCCACCAGTGAGTAATGAACGCCAAAATAGAAGAATACGATTCTGGACAGGGAGGCTGCAAACAATAAAAATAATATAAATTCAGACATGGTCTTAAAACAGCAAATGATCGATCTAGCTAATTAACATATATAATATTTACAGAACATGTAGTACATGAAGTATGCATAACAATCTATAGGCCTACAGCTATTTAATGGCTGATTTAGGAGCGGAAACATTATATGCCCCTATCTACATTATAATGACAATGCTGATTATCTATAGATATTTTAAGTATAATAGGCTAGTTATCATGTATCATGTGTTACAGGTATATTTTCAAAATATCCTGTGTCATTTCAAATAGTGAAGACTTTATGTTAATAAAACATCTGTCTGACTGGAAGCGTTTAAGTTAAATGTATGAAACTACGCGGGATTAAGACGCCTGTAGACGTCATATTCTGACGTCTAAAGACGTTCCCCGTGCTGAAAGAATTAAAGAAATTATAACGTAGACCCATAACATAGGTACTCGAATGAAACGGAAAAAGCTAACTAATATAAGACTCTAGGATGATTTGATTTTTGATAGATTTCAAAACCCTTTGGTCTCCATAGTTTTTACGAAAATATTTGAGCATTGTAAGGGTTAACCCTTTAACCGCCAAATTATTTAATCTGAATTTTCACCCACTTGAAGTTGTGTCTCGCTGACGCGACCCACAACTTCAAGTGGGTGAAAATTATTCAGATTTGACAAAATGGAGGTCAACAATTTTCAAATCTTTTTGATTGGTGTTACGTTTTATTTTCACCATGTTTAAAAACTGATATGCAAAGTGCCAATAAAAATGTTGAAAACGAATATAATCGGCACCGGCGGTCAAAGGGTTAAATGGTTTACTACCCACCAGTGTGATTTCGGTTTCTCCATAATGATTTTGAGCTGACACCAGGGTGTCCCTAAGCAGCGGAATTCGTTCTGTGGTGACTTTGCTGTAACCGTCCATGTATGTCAGAGCCTTCAAGTCGGCAAATAATGTAGAGACAAATTGTACCAGGACCAGAAAATACCAGAAGTAGAAGAGAACGAAGTGAAATGTCTCATCTCCGTCCAAATGAACCTGAAAATTTCCAAAAAAATTGTCTATACATATAATTGTTTTTTTTTATGTAGAAATGTTTATCTTATGATAATAGTATGGAAATTCAGTATATCACCGAAAGAAACCCTTCCCTTTTTAATAAAAATGCACTACTTTATTATACCATTATTATAATTATATACATTACACTAAAAACGATTGAATAAAAAGACCGACTCAAACGATTATTGTAGGCCTACCTCTTGTTTTTGTATTTCAATGATGTTTGTACGGAATGGTAAAATAGATAGGAATGTGAGAAGAGTCCAGAAGATGAACAGTGGAGCTGACGTATGACGCCCTTTGGTGTATTCCTTATGTGTCAGTACACCCGCCAATATCTGTAACAAGGTCAACATAATTTATCCATTAGATATAAAATAAAGTGTCCTGGAGTAATGATGCATGGTTTGTCAAAAAATCATGACAATCCACAAATTGTCTTTATTTTATATTATTTCACTATGACGTCAACACCGTAAACGAAAAAAAATTGACAAATTTAAAAGCTTTGCTCAGTTTATGAAAAACCCAGCAAATACGATGAGCAAATGTTGTTTTAAAGTTGGCCAACTGTCTGCATCGTTAGCCAAAAATTAAAACAACATTGAGACGCCGTTTATGTGTGCTGGTTTAGTGGTCAGCACTACCGCCTGTTATGCCAAGCTCTACTAGTTCTCTGTTAGGGGGCTTTGAAAATAAATCCATAAAGACCATCAGGGTATAGATTTCGCATCTTGTGTCTGGATTGCAGTATCATCTCATTTATCTCGTCATCCTCATGAGGTACGAGTACCAATTAATCAGGAGTGAAGAAAACTCGTGCTCAGAGTGCGAAAACTGGGCTAGACCATTATGTAAAATATAAATAACCGAGAGCTCACAAACGAATGAATAAATGAATGAATGAATGAATGAATGAATGAATGAATGAATGAATGAATACAAGAATGAATAGATGAATGAATGAATGAATGAATGAATGAATGAATGAATGAATGAATGAATGAATGAAGGAATGAAGGAATGAAGGAATGAAGGAATGAAGGAATGAAGGAATGAAGGAATGAAGGAATGAAGGAATGAATGAATGAATGAATGAATAAATGAATGAATGAATGAATGAATGAATCAGTTGCTGCATGATCATCGCAAGGAAGGCGATCAATGGAATGCCACAAAAAGTAACATTATATACGGGTGTGAAAAAAAGATAATTAATTTCTTAATTTCTTGGAAAATTGAACAAAAGGTAAGAACATTACAAGTCATATAAATCACGGGGCCATTATGACAAATATAATCAACCGAGCGCCCACAAATGAATGTCTTCAAATTGTGGCCAAATTGCGACTGCGTGAAACTCAAATTCCGGAATATACCCAATGACCTAAATATGGTTCTTAAAGATGTACCACTATCAATAATTAGTCCTTTATGAATATATATCAATAACTAGAACAGGAGTTCCCGAACTCCGAGTTCCAGTTTCAGGCTGTTTGAGTGATATGGACAACAATTCGGCTCAATATTTTGTAAACATAACTGTATTGGTCTTCCTCATGGGCCAGAATCCAAAATGTCCAGGATATAATTGAGGAAAGAACCGAGGAGAGTTAAAATATATCTTCAACATCCATTTAATACAATTGCCAGTGAATCGTGCTGCCTTGTCTCTACAATCCTAGCAAACATTTACCCAAAACTATTTCAATGTTGGCCCACCTTCTTCGACGCTGGTCCGACATTGAAAACACATTGGGTGAATGCCCCGTGTTTGCTGGGATGTACCATGTACAGACGAACTAGGCCTACCCAGTACCCACCCAAATCCGCGGTTCAATGTTGGGACAGCGTAGCAGCCCATTGCTGGTTCAGCATCTTCCACAACAAGTTATCCACCCACGAGCACGCAGTGCGATACCTTTGCTGACCTTGCTTTATCGAGCATAGCGTCCAACTATTTTAAATAGACAGATACCTTGAATGTCGTGCGTCTCAAGACCGGCCAATCAGACAGCGCTTGACAGTTGGCTGACAGCAAAGCTTGCCTGTTTCCGTTGGTATAATAGATCAGATAGATATAAGCTCGGAATCTCACGCTGATGTCATTGTGTTCCCAGCTCCCTGAATGGCGGTCACTATTTGATTACTGGCCGCCATGACGAAAATCGGTACACCTCCCTTTCCAAAATGAGAGATTCCCAACTTGTCTATATAATACATCTGGCAACGGAAACAGGTAGCTGTGCATGACAGGTCAATTATTCGTGACCATTTATAACCTATTTATAAATCTGAAATGAAATGAAATGAATCGGGCTTTAGGCCACCTTTGTGCACATATAGGCTAAACTGGGCCAGGAGAACCTCCTGAGGATGGTGAGATGCTTTATAAATCATCACCAAATGAGGTTTGAATCTCAGACACACCTCCAAGATGAACACATAGACAGAATTATGTGAAACTCAATGACCTCGACCTCCTTTGTTTTCACCGAGCTGCCTAATACAATGAAGTATGGACGAGGGTTCTTATATAACCTTGTTTTCACCGAGTGACGTCACTGCGTTTCACATGATGAAGTATGGGGTAGTGGGTGCTAGATAACCTTATTTTCACCGAGTGACGTCACTGCGTTTCACAGAATAACTGATTGAATTACTTGATACGGCCAGGCTCCTGTGGTAGCACTCGCGTGAGACTGGCCAAGGGAAGATGGTTCAACGGTACTCCAACATTGGACCAGCGCGTCATGCTTCTACACCAGCGTCTACAGCAGCCACTGAACGGTTAGCCAGTGCTGCTTCAATGTTGATCCAACGTGCCTGACGATGGCCCAACAACAATCCAACATTCTGTATACATACTTTGTGGCACAGAACTGCGGCAATTGCAATGCGGGTGACACATTCATTGCCCTCTTAAGAAAGGCCACCACCCAGATAACATGATACATTGGCCCAATTGTAAAATATTGTTGGTCTGCCGTCTGCAACGCTGGGCCAGCAATATTCCAACCAAAACCCTTTAAGCTATTAACAACAAATATAATCGCGCATATTTTTTTTTCTGAACATTTTTAAAGGCGAAAGTACTTAACCTAGGGACCTTAAACGTTATATTGGACATGTTCATAAGAACTGGTGTACAAAATATCAACCGTTTCCAACACACAGCACCCCTTTTCCCCCTAAATGAGACACAAACTAAACTTAATAGGCCCCTGGCCTACAGCTGGGACTAATAATTTGCCAACATAAAAATCCTGGCTAATGATTGCAAGGAAAGTGATAAATAGAAACTGTCACATAAAGTAAAATTCCATACGGGTGTGAAAAATACCGATAATCTATGAAGTCCAGTTTTAATAAGACCATAATATTACATGTGATCACCGTAATATTATGAACTCACATGATGTGAGTTCATAATATTACGGTGAATAGGGCTTACACATTACAAACAGTGTACAAGTGTCAACCCGTCTAATTACTTCACAGTTTATTATAATTATTCAGATATATCATTTATATACCGTATGTAGTAATACATTAATATATTAATTATAGTTTATCATTACAAACAATACGGTAATAATATACGCATATCAATAAATAGGCCTAATAAATGAGATTATTGCATATTAGTCAATATAGCCCAGTAACCAAAGTAACATTTTTTTGTAAAACTACCCCCTCCACTCAAGTAAATTATGGTAGATGTTGATAGAAGAAGTAAAAAGCGGCTGTGAACCACAAAAAGTGAGCCTGTCCTCATTTAAAGGTGATCTATCACCCCTTATATGGTATGAATAATTATGTCCTTATATGGGGTGATTGGCTATCACAGGGTCACATGTTAGCCGATCACCCCATATATGGGATACAATACTGTATATTTTAAATGGTTAAATTCCAATTCAATTTAATTTTTCAAAAATTCAAATACATTTATTTATGCTTTAAAAACATCGTCAATTTACATAAAATAGTGTTAAAACATGTACAATGTGTCTTAAATAACTGTGGTGTAGTGTAAGATTTATGTGGTTATCACAATGAATAACTGCATGCTCCCTTTCTGAATTGATTCGGCTGAATTTAAGAGACCAGTATTCACAAAAAGGATCAAATAATGTGCATTATTCAAATAGATGTGTATTATATCGTGTATTTCAGAAAGGCTTAGAAAAAATCCTTTATTTATGTCCCAATTTACTAGGAGAATAAATTTCGTACTACCAATCACAGTCTGCCAATATTGAAGTTGGCAGGTAGGCTACACAAATTTACCAAGTTATGTGGCAAATGCAAGTCGGGCAATTTTTAATATGAATTCCATTTCTTAAGTAAATGTTGTGGACTACACGATTTACAAATAGAGCTGCTCCCACGCTTCTGTAACAATAACCCAATTATGTTAAAACCGGAATCTCTAATGGCTGGCGACAATACTTTTATTATTAATAATTTTGCTAGATTCATTAGACGAGGATGTCAGAAGCTGAACAAGTACATTTAATTAAAATGATCAATTAAATAAATGTACTTCTTATAATTATTATCTGTTCACATATGTTGTCTTAATTTCTTCCAACTGGTAACCTGAACTACATGGCAGCTGTGACCTAAGCCTCATTGAGGCCACGGTCAAATAAACTTTTAGAATTGGCTTCACTTTGCTTTTGTCTACTCACATATGTAGCAGCTTGAATGATGCGCGTGATGAACTCATAAACGGCTGTAGACTCGTCTGTGTAGGTAATGACAACAATCAAATCGATTGTCGTGATTAAAAATAATAGCACACACCCGACCTGAAACAGAAACCGTCAGATTACCCCTTTAACCGCCAAATTATTAAATCTGAATTTTCACCCACTTGAAGTTGTGTCTCGCTGACGCGATCCACAACTTCAAGTGGGTGAAAATTATTCAGATTTGACAAAATGGAGGTCAACTGTTTTCAAATATTGCTGGTTGATGTCATATTTTATCTTTACCATGTTGAAAAGGTGGTACTCAATGTGCTAATAAAAAATGAAAACCCGAATATATGCGACACCGGCGGTTAAAAGGTTAACGTCAGTATTCACTGCAACCCTCATGTAATGTTCGCATAATGAAAATATGTCGTTTGGGAGCGATAACGATCAATAATTATTGACAGTTCACATATTAAAATGTATCGATATATTTGTTATGCTATCTGTCACAAATAGTATCATGCAGAACAGATGATTTATTATATATTTATCTTCTATGTATTTCCGATATTCTCCATTAACACCTGATTAGCACATGCTTAAATAAAAGCTTTATATTTATAAAATGTGATTGTTCTTATTCGCAATGATATAAATGATTAAGTACGACATTTTGGCTCATACAAAATATTGACGTCAATAAAACATGTTTAATCAGAAAGTCGTAAGCAGAAATTAAATACGTTTCAGTGGGATATTAATGATCAATATTTCAATTTTAACTTGTCACAAATATTGTTAGTAGGCCCTAATGCTTATTAACATGCATTAGATTATAACAATAGAGATTTATTTTTCAACTGAAGAAGCAGAATATTTTTTCCGAATTTTGCCAATAGTTACATTTAAAACGCATATATATCTTACATTGCGATAACGGGACGCAGGGTTGTCACCAAGGAACACTCTTATAATCATGATAATATGCCTAAAATATGTTTATACAAAACACTATTACGACCTTCTGCCTCATAGGCCTCGATATGGCCATTTAGCTCCGAGAGCATGAGGATCTGACACTTACAACTTTTGTGATGTTGAGAAGACTTCTGTTTTTCCATGAATGATTGACAGATGGAGATGAGCAGAGAGCAGGTAGATAGAATATACTGATGAGCCAGAGTATAATACATGGAGTCCAGGATAATACTGTGCCCTGAAAACATCTTGACAGATCTGGTTGTGACGTGTTAGATAGCAGTGACGGATCCTGAAATATGATAAAAAATATTATTATAATTACACCGTAAAGTAATGCGCCGTGATCATTTCTGCCGTGTAAAGCCAAAAGGCGGTATCACCTTAATATACAAGTAAACAGATACTGCATCCTGGCTTTGCAGAATACACAATGCGACTTAATCGTTTGAACATTTACATAATTATACATGTTAACATTACTTACAATTAAATAGATTTATTTTTCTGGTATATATTTCCTGTACAAATAGGCTAAACTGGGCGAGTTAAAATAACCTCCTGAGCTAGATGGTGATATGACACAGATGACACTAGCTGCATACCCTCTCCAGACAAAGATTTGGTTATATCTCCTTCCTTCCCTACTAAATAGTCTAGTTATCTTGCCTGGTTTGCAAGATAATAAATAGGTACAATTTTTTAAGGGGGTGGAGGGGGGTGGTGTTGTCTCTCTATTGTTTACAATTGCTTGGGAAAAATGATTCCAAGTATTTTTGTGGACATATTTTTGATGACGGGGGGGGGGGGGTTGTTATTATACGACGTTGGTCCAACATTGTGTACACATTTTATACACATGTTTTGTGTTTGCTGGGATAGGGCCTACACACTGCCATGCAAAGTCAATATAACAGGTGGACGCCTCTATCTTTTTATTATGCACAACTGAGCCAACCCCCGAAAATTCGAAAATGAGTTAAGTGTGCCAATTGATAGACATTATGAATAGCCTTTATTTAAAAATTAACCGGATGTCCAAATTGCACCTAACACGCCACCTGGTGGCACGGACAAAAACAGTACATGTAAAATCTTAATATTCATTTATGCACAGCTGGACCAACCCACACATGTATTTCTCCCATCAGCCTCACAGTCCCCGTGATTCACCTAAGCTATAAACGTTACACGTATTTTACTAAGGACATGTCACAGCTAGATCTACAGAAGATATAGAGGACCTGTAACTGTGTAATGCTTATTGATGTATATTACTACATTTTTGTTAAATTGACAATAAATGTGGCTTGATCCACTTGTGCATAAATCAAAATGGTAAAATTGATTTATGCACAACTAAACTAACCCACACCTTTATTTTTCCAATCATCCTCGCAGTCACCGTGATTTGACCAAAACTCTAGAAAGGATTTTAGACCTGGGTATGTCCCTTTAATTTACGATAAATGTGGGTTGGTCCAGTTGTGCATAAAGCATTTTTATTTATGCACAACTGGACCACAGCTTGTTTTAGGCAGCGAGGCTCAAACCGGAGGTATCGAAAGATGTGGATATTTTCCATGAATAGAGAATGTAAATGTCATGTGTTAGTTTAACTCAATATTTCCCTCATTCAACTACATTTATCTCAAAACTAACTTTTTGGGGTTGGTCCAGGTGTGCATGAAGGCGTCCAGGTATAATAGCTGCTCACTTGAAAAGTGAATAGTTACTTTTAGCTTAGCACGGGCAGCACAAGATATTATTTATTAGGATAAAACCAGTAAAAATACATTAGGCCCCCATATGTATCATGTGTATGTCATAAAATTGATCTCATTATGGTTTAATAACTGAACAAATCCGTTTTTATTTTAATTAGCATGATGGCTAAACCGCCGGGTATCTTAACAAGCATATACATGATATAATACTGCAATCATTTAGTGCTCTACCGTGTAATCCAAAAGGCAGTATCTGCTTGCTTTACATGTAAGCAGATACTGTATTTTCACGGGGGCACCGGGCGGCTTAGAAATAATGATAATGATAAAAATGTTGATACATCAGTGTCGAAAGGCGGTGTAACGAAGTACGCTTATTTGTAAAACTGTATCATAAATGACATACTAGTAATTACAATTCCGTATAAAATCTATAAAATATATATAAAATATTTATAAAAAATAGATCTGCTAGGTCGTTTGAAATGAAATTTTGGTAAAAAGTTTGGTATAGGTTGCATTTGCATCGAGATGCTCAATATTGTGGCGCAGTGGTCAGTGGTCCACGGTTGGTCAAGGTTAGTGCGGAGTAGAGTACAAAGTGAGATAGACGTTGACGGACTAGAGAACAAGTAAGATATAAATGTTGATCCACTGTTGTTTTAAAGTTCGCCCAGCATCGGAGACGATGGCCGAACTTGGGACAACATTGGGTCAGTGTCCATAGGAGGAGCTTTGCCAGCAAATATGAGACGTGACCCAATCCCAGCAAACACGGGGTATCGCCCATGTGTTGGTTCAATGTTGGCCCATCGTCTGCGACGCTGGCCCAACATTGAACCAACACATGGGCAATGTCCCGTGTTTGCTGGGATGTCGCTTTAATGTTGCATTGCAGCATTTAACCAACATTGGGGTAAACTCTGGTATTTGTTCTACACCAAGGTCCTTCGTGCATTGTAGGCTATTGAAAGGTCATGACCTTCGGGGATCGACGGTCAAGAGATAAGCGCATATTTCTGGAGATTATCGTTGTCAGTCGTCTTCGACTGTGTTGATGGGCGATAATAGTCGATGTGAATGTCTGGTGTCGTGTCAAAAAACGTTATAGAATTTTTGACATATTATTGAGGCCCGCGCCGGGTTGCCGCTGAGTTTAATTTCCATGTTTGCGTATGTAATACCTCACAACTCTGAAATATGTTTGTATAAACCATAGAGACCAAAGGGTTTTTTCATTTTGAAATTATCATAACAAATTTATTGTCTTATTTATTTAGATCTTCCTACTTCATTTGAATAGGGCCTACCTATGTTATGGGTCTACGGTCATTATAAATAGTTTACTTTTTCAGTGCGGGGATTGATTTTATACGTCAGAATCTGACGTCTATAGACATGATAGACGTCAGATTCTGATATACGTCTCATAGTGGAAGCCACTACACAGAGTGTGAGAACAAAGGCAATGAAAACATCCCTAAACCCAAAAACAAAACGAGAAGAACATAAAGTAATTTCGAGGGCAACAGTCATCCTTATCATGTGGTAATGATACCTTATGTCAGATCATGAAAAGCGTGATCATGTAGAACAATGTCCGTCTGCTCCGAGCGGTACGTATTACAGAAAGCATATGGCCTGAATTCGAGACAGTCAGACAACGCTCCACAATGCAACATTTTCATACAAACGTTAAAAGGGACTGGCCCAGGCTAAAATGATAAAAAAATCGGTGATTTTATTTCGGGTTCTTAATATGACCATATGATGTAAACATGTACATAGACTAGAACTGCAATTTTTTTTAATTTTTGTGCTGCGCATTCACCAGTTAGGCTAGATATAGAGAAGAAATTCCCGCATTTCCTATTTTTGACATGGTTGTCAATAATTGGAAATCAGGAGTTTCGTCTCTATATCTAGCCTAACTGGTGAATGCGCAGCACAAAAATTAAAAAAAAAATACAGTTCTAGTCTTCGGACATGTTTACATCATATGGTCATATTGAGAACCCAAAATAAAATCACCGATTTTTTTATGATTTCAGTTTGGGCCAGTCCCTTTAATGGGTCGATCGGTTAAGGTGCCATTTGTGCATGCAAGTATTTAGATAAATTATTTTGAAACGAATACACATAATCTAATATGGATTGTGCTTGGAAGGCGATTCCAAGAATAAAGGCCCGCTGTGCTCAAGTGAAGATGTATAGATCGCTTTGTTCACTTTCGGCAAAAAATATGGCCTACTGAGGAACGCACAAACTCACAGCGCACAAGCAGCAACGCAAATTGTAAATGTGCCTCTAGTATGCTCATTTGTGCTACCGATATCTGTGGTAAATCTATGAGTGAGTACGAAGTATACCGAGACATTTTTGTGCACATGGGGTGTTTATGCGGCACAATAAATTTAGATATCTACATATAACATTTGGCCAGGAACAGTAGCCTTATACCCGGACAAAAGCATACCAAGCTATTTTTTCAAGAAAGATCCCCAGAAATACCCACATTAACATATCAAAAGTCTCGGAAAAACTACCTAAAGATTGTCGTGAAATTTAGGAAGGCGTTCACGATGGCGGCCGGCATAATGTGATACTCGGGAAATTATTGTGTAAATTAATCAATTTTATTTCAATTTTCTTGTGTAATCTACCATAGTTCCGTGGTCCTTAGATACATCCCGGTTACTCCCAGACAATTTTGATAAATATTTAGCCCTTTTTAAACAAAGATGGCGTCCAAGATTGCAGCTGGCGTATTGACATACTTAGGAAAATGTATAAATTGGTCAATTTTTGCTTAATTTTCTTCTGTAATATACCACGTTATCTAGTTTGGTGGTCAGTAAATCCATGTAGAATACTCCCAGATAATTTTGATGAATATTTAACCCTATTAACTTTCTTAGAGGATGATTTTTTTTTAAATGCTGATATTGAAAGTTATATTATTTAAATTATATATGGCGAAGTGCAAATATTACAACCTGTACCATGTGTACCGCTATAGTATTTGGATGACAAAATGTTAAACAATTAAAAATGTTTATCACCATGATTAAAGAGTGTTAGTATTCAAATGGTCATACAAATCCTCCTAAGACAAATTTATGTGGATTTTGAAGGCGTGATTTTGAAAGGTTTCTGCCTAATTTGACAACATTTGGCGGGGGGGGGGGAGGGTAGGAATAAAATTAAACACCTCATATCGCAGAATGTGTTGCCACATGTGAATCATCATGGTAATTTTATCGGCTGTTGTTTGCCAAAAAATCACCATTAATAACATTTACCAGTATGATAATAATTGTTGATATTTTTTTAGAAAATGTATTACTAATCAACATGATAAACTTTTAAACATGATAATTTTTTAATGTATTACAAACCATATTGCATTTTTGTAGAGCAACAATAAAGTTCAACTTTTATATACGACGCCATAGTCTTACACCGTTGCTTAACCTCTTAGCCGCCAAATTATTCAATTTGAATTTTCACCCACTTGAAGAACGAGGGATTCTATAATTTTAGGCACCAGTGATGATATTTTCCTTGATATATGAGATTGTCTGGATATCATCAAAAATTTAAACACATGTCAACTTAGCTTTGTTTATTGACATAGCGTTGTCAACAGAGCTTAATTTCACTTTTAAATGATTATTTTAATCAATTTAAATTTTTCTTACCGTTATGGAGAGACAAATTTACCGTTATGGAGAGACCAATTTATGTTACGGAGTAATCTTCAAACTTAAATTTCTCAGTGACCCTTCTACAAAAGTATACAATATTTAACAAGTAGTTGACCATGGCTATTATAATGTTGATCACTTAATTTAGAAAGAATCACTTTATGACAATAACCCTTAAATAATGAAATAAGAATTTCTCTCCGTTACGATTATTGTCGTTATGGAGAGTAATAATAACGAACATTGTCTCCCCATAACGACAATTATTTCTGTTATGGAGTGACAATAAACAAATACTAAATATTGATGCTAACACAATTTAAAAGACAAAAGAAAAGTTACTATTTCAACAAGTGTCACTTGTTGGTTAAAATACCAAATTCATAAAGGCTTATAGCTATTTTTAAATGAGTAAAAGGGTATTTTGTGACTACTTTTTCTCTCCATAACGTTTTTATTTTTGTTATGGAGAGACAGAAAATACGCGTTATGGAGAGACGTTTTTCTTACTAAATCGTGCATAGCATCTATGTATTATGCTATACTATGATTATTTTTGTTTTTTTCAAATGAGGTTTTAGTAGGCTTAGAGGTTGTAGGGTGCTTAAAAATTTGATTGCAGTATTTATGTGTAAAAAATGGCGTTATGGAGAGACGTTGAATTAAAATACTCAACCAAAGACTTGCACAAACCTTACATTATTTCTAAACAAAAACATATTTATTATACTTTTTTTTCACGATTCACTGCATGAAGGTCGGGTGCAACTCTTTGGCACCAGACAAGTGATATTTTGGTCAGAAAAAGTATAGAAATTACCTGAAAACTATAAGCGTTACGGAGAGTCGCTGCAACGTGGGACAGACATAAACTGCATAAAAAGTGGTAAAATAATAAAATAATGTTAAAAAACTTGTATATAATCTTATAGATACTGTTGTGCACTAACATTATATCGGAAAAAAATATAATATATAATACAGGAAGTCTAGAATAAATCGCCTGTTTATGTGGGATTTAGAATGTGGGACAAGGCTTTTTGGCTAAAATTGGCTATATTTACACAATATTTCTTTCAAAAAACACATTTATGTTAGAATTTTTTGAGTTGTAATATTGCTATGTTGTAAAATAAAGGTCATTCATTGCTTTTATGTAATCAAATTAAATCAAAATATTCAATAATAAATATTACAAGGTGCGGACAGTGCTGGTGCTTGAAATTATAGAATCCCTCAGTTGTGTCTCGCTGACGCGACCCACAACTTCAAGTGAGTGAAAATTATTCAGATTTGACAAAATGGAGGTCAACTGTTTTCAAATATTGCGATTGATGTCACATTTTATCTTTAACATGTTTAAAAGGTGGTACTTCATGTGCTAATAAAAAATAAAAACCCGAATATATGCGGCACCGGTGGTTAAAGGGTTGAACCACTTCGTGAGCAAGTTAGAATTTTTAAATGTGTTAAGGACCGTGTTAAAGGGACTAGCCCACGCTAAAATCATCAAAAAATCGGTGATTTTATTTTGGCTCCTTAATATGACCATATGATGTAAACATGTCGATAGACTAGAACTGCAAAAGTTTTAAAATTTTTGTGCTGCGCATTCACCAGTTAGGCTAGATATAGAGACGAAATTCCTGATTTGTAATTATTGACAACCATGTCAAAAATAGGAAATACAGGAATTTCGTCTCTATATCTAGCCTAACTGATGAATGCGCAGCAGAAAAAATTAAAAACTTTTGCAGTTCTAGTCTATGGACATGTTCACATCATATGGTCATATTAGGAAGCCAAAATAAAATCACCGATTTTTTGATGATTTTAGCGTGGGCTAGTCCCTTTAAGCATAAACTTGCTTTAGGGATACCGCTTTGTGTTAAACAAACTTTCGAGTTACGGCCATGTAAGTCCCATCACTGGTTGCAACCATGAGCAAAATTAGTAACTTGTCACAATACTATGTTGTACAATTCAGTATGTTCCAATAACGGTTTAGACAAATGACAGCTTTTAAATTATTGTTTTTATTCATAATTGAAAAATATTTTATTAGAATGGCAGATAATGACACTTTAAGTCCGAGTCGTTTTCAATCCGTGTTATTAGCCTTTATTTAAATCGTTGATTTGGAATGAAATGTGTGTTTAAACATCAAGAATTGCAAATGTTTAGTTTAAAATTAAACAAATATGAGTAATTTTCACCCACTTGAAGTTGTGGGTCGCGGTAGCGAGACACAACTTCAAGGGGGTGAAAATTTAAATTATTTATTCTAGCGGTTTAAGGGTTAACATTCGAATGGCGGTACCTAATTATTGAACTAAATTCTGAGCAACTATAGAATCGACTTACCCAAAATGGTGAATTCTCCCCGCAGACAATATCCCAGTATACGGTGTTATTGCTCGGTGATGCGACCGCCATGGCTAACGTAGTTATCAGGTTATGCAGCCTCTGGAAGAAGACAAATCACAGTATGTGTCACAGGGTTTAATAAGTGCGAGCTGGAGTACTACTATATCCCTGAGATACTGAGGGGTCAAAGGACTACTTGAGTATATATATATCTAGAGTATATACTCATGATGTATCCTTGCTGCCACAGCTATTAATTAAATGGGATGTGTCATAGAATGAATACGGGCTCATAATTTACATACAGTGTGATCACAACGAACACGCGACGTTGCGCCTATGTTGATTTATTGCTTGCCCACCGTCTGCGACGCTGGCACAACGATAAATCAACATTGGCTCAATATCTCTCGCTTGCTGGGATTGAAAGTCTAAGTCACGAGGTTATTGAACATTATAAACATGATTACCATCGCAGTGGTAACACACTGGTCACACGACGTTGCTACGACGCTGTCTCGCTAGATCAACGTCATTGACGTTGATTCGACGTCGCAACAACATCGTGTGTCCAGTGATGGCCACCATCATTCTATCATTGATTGTGCGACATGGGCATTATTGACAGAGGCATGAATGATAAACAGCTAACCGATAACACGCCCGACGCTGAAACAATGATGGCTCAATGTTGGCCATCATCTTAACACATCAGTGGTACATTTCTTATTTTTCCAGCACTGCCAGAATCTAGACAGCGCTGTACCAACGTTCCGTTTACATATGGCGGTGTCATTGCACAAACTGATGACATCCACTGAGATGACGAAACATACTGTAACCCTTTTATCGCCAAACTATTAAGTTGGAATTTTCACTCACTTGAACTTGTGTCTCGCTGACGCGATCCACAACTTCAAGTGCGAGAAAATTATTCAAATTTGTCGAAATGGAGGTCATCGATTTTGAAATCGTGTTGATTGATGTCACGTCTTAGCTTCAACATTTTCAAAAGCTGGTATTTAATGTCCCAAAGAAAAATGAAAAAACAGAATATAATCTGGACCGTCGCTTAACCCTTTAGCGCTGAATTATTTTTTATGAAACATGGAAACCATAGGGATTTTTTTCAATTTGAAATAATCATAAATGTCTTAGTTAGGTATCTCTGGTTCATTTGAATACCTATGTTATGGGTATACGGCCATTTTAAATATGTTTACTCTCACAGTGTGGGAATCGACTTTAGACGTCAGAAACTGACGTCTACAGACGTCAGAGTTTGATGTCTAAAGTCGATCCCCGCGCTGTAAGGGTTAAAGGGTTACTTAATTGAAAGCAGCTAGTATGTCAATCATAGGATTGACCGCTATGACAGTTAACATCTAACTCAGAGATAAAAAAACATGTGACATAATTTCATATAAAATGATTCCACCGGGCATTTATATATTGAAATAAAGAAATTAACAGGTTGGCTTTGAAATGTATTTTTGTAAAGGGAGTAATTTTATTAAATGTGAAGAAGAATTTGCATTATAAATTCCCATCTCACGTGAACGAATGTATGTATAAACTAGACAGTGAGTCAGAGACGGCAACAGGATCACCCCTAACATGTAATGCATTGTTCCTTGGCCCGAGAAACATTTTTAAATTATGGATTTGGATCGTAATCCGCAGCCTGGATCGGTATCGTAATCTGGATCATACCAAAAATGTAATGGATCGTTCATTTGTCACACCTCTGGGAAAACTTTCATGCAAACCTGATAATAAACATAACCTCCTCTGGTGGAGGTGATCGTAATCCGGATCATCTCCAAAATTATAATGGAGTGCTCCTTAGACCGAGACACAACTGTGATATATAATAGTTTCATGCAAATCCGTTCATTACATTTTAAGTAATCCTGCTGACAGACAAAAAAAACCAACACGACCAAAACATAACCTCCTTTGGTGGAGTTTGTTCTGCACCATAGAAAATGCAGATAATTATGTCTATGTTCTGCACATTGTAACAGCAAGCAGATGTAGCTGTGTACATTTCAAGTAATCTATTGTCTTGGCACGGTAGTATTGTATTATGTACTGTTATTATGTGATCTTTTTAATATAACGTGTTCTGCGATATGTCAGCCATCTTTCTGAACTGTGCTGCCCTAAAGCCAACCCAGCAAACACGAGACATTCACTCAGTGCTGTTTCAATGTTGGGCTAGCGTCAAAGTCTAGACGGTGGGCCAAAAGAAGAGGCAATAACTGCTTCCTCAGTGTTGCTTGAAAAGTGAGCAGCTGCTGTTGCAGATCTGATGTGATTTAAAAGCTAAAATGTGAGAATACAGATAAATATGTACGTAACGGCATCACATTAGTTTTTAGATGTGATTTTAATGCAAATGTAAATGGGTTGAATGTGGGCGAGTTTACATCTTAATGATAAATAGCTGACATATGACATTTCGATGATAAAACCCACATAATTATTAGATATTAATTAGGGCGGCCAAGTTCTTGCGGGCTTCGCAAGGCAACCGTAAGAAAAAACCCTTTGTATTCTGTTCAAAAATTCGTAGAACGTCTCTAGAAACCCTCTCGTCGTAGTGTTGACGTACTATCGCCTTAGTAACACCACAAGAACCTCAGAACAACGCTATAAGACATCAGTGAGAACAGTTTGACGAGTCACTAGTGGGCTTTGAAACAGGAATATTTGCGAATATCATACGTATTTCTCAGGGTGTTCCAAAGGCGATACTACGATGTCCGTACATTTTTCACATAGTAGTAGTTCGTTTATTTTCCTACAACTTTATTACGAAGTTGGCAAGGTTGCCGTTTGAGACACACTTATATAAAAAGTATTTATAAATATAATATGTGATTTAATTTGTACGATGGCTGAAGAGATCTTTTTTTTGTACAAGCACTATTAGAGCTTCGTAAGAACCTTACATCGTACTTATAGTTCTTATGGAGTGTCTAAGACGATCGTATGTCTTCCCTATTCTGAGGGGTTTTCTTGTAGAGTTCTTAGACATGTTCAAGACCTGGCTACCAGCTTCAGAACGGAATAAGAATAACCTTTTTCCTACAACCGTCTTTGAAGAAAGCAGATAACACAGATACAAAGACGACAACTGATAAGTACATGTATGCGTAATACATATAGAGTTCGACGCGAGCTTTAAAGGTTTGGCAAAATATATTAATTTATCATTGACAGCATGATAAATATTGAAAAACTCTTATCGATTTCAATTTCAGAATACCGGTACATGTTTAATTCCTCATACATTTACTATCACCTCAAAACTTTTGGATTCAATATTACACATGAAGCTATAGTGGGCCCTATCATAACGTTGTAGATTAGATGGGTTGTGAGTTTTTACAGCTACACTTACACATTCAAGTTTTAAACATAAAAAATCGCCAAACATGCATAATAATTCGAATACATTCCTTTAACATGTTTAACGAATTGCTAGTCTAGCTATTGATCGGAATTTTGACTTTCTGTTCTGTTTTAGGTATGTTTCAGATCTCCCATTTACAATAAATGAATCTATCCTGTGCATTCGCCTTTAAATCCATAAAACAATCACTAGTTAATAAACGATAATAGGTCAATTAAATTTTCATTACCGTCAAATCAGACGGCTAGACATATTGCCATCTTAAAATGTGATTAATGAAATAATGAGGATGTTTAACCCACCCTCTTTATTCAAAATTATTGTATAAATTACAGGTGATGACAATTTTTTCTAAAAATGTCCAAAATTAAAACTAAAGTTAATTTGAAACATGGTATGTAGCACGGGGGAAGGGGGGGGGGAGGGTTCGTGATATAAAACTGCCAACAATTTCAGACTGTTACGCGAACATATAGCTTTACCTAAAAAGGACTTTTTCTAGGTTATTTAAATGTTTCTTGTTAATCATGTTAATGCTGAGTTATTGTTGAGGTGAGATCTTTCATCTTCGTCTATAGCATGATGGCCTACATTCCAAGGAATTTTTACTGCCATAACAATTAAGGCTACATATTTTTGTGTTATAATCAATAAAATAATGATTATTTTCCCACTCCGTTTCAAATTATTGTACCTGCATAAACAGTAAATATGTTAAGTCACGATGTCCACACCCAAGCATACTACCCAGCATACACAGACCATTTTACAACATTTGTAAAACGCCTTAATATGCCCTTCACACGCATCCCCTTGGATATGAAAGGGTGATATGATTTGTATAATATATAAGGTTTTTTTTTCAACAGTAATGGGCAGACAGTGACTGCAGCTGTGTCACTCGTTGTTGTTTTACAACAGCACTAATTAATAAGCTAATATCACAAATATATATGAGGGTTGTTTGTAAGTTAGGATTTCATAATAAATAACTTGTATAAATTTGGGCAGTGCAAGTGATTATAAAAATAAAAAAAGAATTCATATGTTCCAATAACAATTCAAAAAATTATTCATTAACTATTAATAAAAATATACATGAGAAAATGTGTTAAAATTACATAAATTGTTTTAGTTTAATATCGTTCGGACACTTCGTATGAGCAGACCGCCAGGGCTCGTGTTTCGAAACCTGTGTCTGGAGGGCAGTGTCATCGCATCCATCTTACCATCCTCAGGAGGTTCTCCAGGCCCAGTTTAGCCCATATGTCCACAAAATATGGTCTAAAACTCTATTCATTTCATTTCCATGTCTGTACATAATCTCATTCATTTTTAACCTACGGATGGCAATTTGACGTCTGTAACGTATTACAATCACTCAAATGACTACATCGCTCGAAAAGTGGTGGCACTAAGCCATAATTGTAATTATTTAATTACTAGGCATTTTTGGGAAAATCTGGAAAAAATCTTTCAAAATTGAAGAGGTGATACTTACGTCATCTATGTGCAAACATTCTGCGTCATAGACCTGAACATGACAATAAATTCACCACTTGATACATTATTTTCGTGGTGTTCACATCCAATGTAGAGCCTCCTTCGCCAAATCACTCACCTTGCTCCCGCATCCAACCTTGCATTAAAACCTCAAAGCGCTGGAATACTTACGTATAAACCATGGAAACCAAAAGGTGTTTTTTCAATTCGAAATCATCATAAATGTCTTGGTTATAGCTCTTTCTGACTCATTTGAATACCTATGTTATGGGTCTACGGCCATTAGAAATAGTTTTCCTCTTACAGTGCGGGGATCAACTTTAGTCGTCAGAATCTGACGTCTGTCGGTCCCGGCGCTGTAAGGGTTGTCCCTTTACCCTTTACCATGTTCACCACTTTCCTTTTCATATTATATTTTAACCCGCTTGAAGCTGTGCCTTGTTCCAAAATACAAGTGCGATCCAAAATACAAGTGTGGGAAAATTACTCATATTTTTCTAATTGGAAACCAAGCATTCAGGCCTACAACTCCTACCAATTGAACATAAACTTAGTTCACAACGGTATTTGATATAAATGGTAAAGTATTGAAATGAGTAAAAGGTTAATCATTGAAATTTACCTTTCGCCCACTTGGAAGTTGTGTCTCGCCACCGCGATCCACAACTTCAAGTTGGTGAAAATTAATCACATTTGTTTAGTTTGAGACCTAAAATTTACATATCTTGGGTTTTAACCCTTTAACCGCCGAATTATTCAATCTGAATTTTCACCCACTTGAAGTTGTGTCTCGCTGACGCGATCCACAACTTCAAGTGATTGAAAATTATTCGAATTTTACAAAATGGAGGTCAACTGTTTTCAAATATTGCTGATTGATGTCACAATTTATCTTTCCCATGTTTAAAAGATGGTACCCAATGTGCTAATAAAAAAAAGGAAACCCGAATATATGCGGTACCGGCGGTTAAAAGGTTAAAAACACACCTCGTTCCCAATAACTGCGATTCAAAGGGTTAATATAACGGGCGGCTATAGTCGCGCTTAACGGAGTAAGGTCCGTATCTTGTTGATTTAACGTGTGTGACATCGGTTGTTTCATTGAATTGTTAAAGTTCATAATAACATGGATAATAGAAAGCTTAAAATTTCTCTAAAGCTTTGCCTATTAAAAAAGGGGAATATATAAAAATATATACGTCCAAAACTGATATGGCTTCCAGGAGTAAATATTAAAACGCCATGCCCATACAAACAAATGTGCGAATAGTTTTTAGGAAACATACATAGCTTTTATCGCTATTATCATTAGTCTCTTTTTTAAACAAATGTTATAAAAATGCATATCTAGAAAAAAAAGTTGGCAATGTAGAATCAGACCCTTTCTTGAAAAGCTGGATCATCCACTAAGAGTGCATAATAGTATTAGTATAAACTCCATTTCAATGCACCCCGAGACCGTAGGGTATTAAAAGGTGACGGCAACTTGGTGCCACGTGTGCCACAATAAACACGGTCTATAGTGAGAGGGGTAGTGATATATGTATCTGCTTGACTTGAATTGTGTATTAATTATTGAATAAAGTTGTCTATTTTATATCACACGATATTGCACGTTACATATAATAACTAACGCAAATATTGACGCAGCCCTCATCATGCTCATGTTGCATATTTTAATTTACACATTATTATGTTTATTATGCAAGATTATCCATTTGAAATCGTAGATAATACTGGTATGGAGCCTTCTTGTATGATGAATTTAAACATATTTATGATAATTCGTAGATTGTAAAGATTAACGTACACTATGTGATCATGAAATGGCAAATTAAAGATACACTTCTACATAATAGCGACAGGCCTATACTTCCGGATGATTAATCCAAACGCTGGCGCAGCATTGAACCAGCATTGGCTCAATATCTCATGTTAGAGGGTTATACTCCTGGTGTGGCGTTCCGGCATATATTTTATTGGGTGCATCTGATGAACAGTGGCATTTGATTTGGCCATCCTCATGAAGCTCTTATAGCTCAGTTAGCATGGTTAGCCAGTTACTGCATTTTGGCTTTTACAGTAGAGCATTTGTAGCGAACAACTGTCCCGCCCTGGATGCGCTATTCTGTGAAACTCAATCACCTTGACCTCCTTTGTTTTCACCGAGCTGGCTAATACAATAAAGTATGGGGGAGGGTTCTTTTATAACCTTGTTTTCACCGAGTGACGTCACTGCGTTTCACAGAATGAAGTATGAGGGAGGGGGTCTTATATAACCTTGTTTTCACCGAGTGACGTCACTGCGTTTCACACAATTATTAAAACAACTAGATATCCTACAGCGCACAATATGTTCGCTCCTCTACTATACAGCCGTATGCAAGAAGGTAGTTAAGCTTAAAACATTGGTTTAAACAGGTTTTAAAACAGGTTTGAAATAGATTAAACCATTGGCTTAATCCAAACTGGCTTCTCGCATACGGCCCCTATCATGTTCACTGTGCCCGCGACGATGACCAGAAACGCTTCCACCAGATAAATTAAAATGTATACTACTATGGCTCGCTCCATTGGTGAACAAAGGCAGCTTAGTAATCATTTAATTATGATAATTTGTTCTAATGGGCATATTTTTGTTATTATTCATTGTTTTCTTTCAATTGCATTTTATTGTTTTGCACGAGAAAAACTTCGATTAGCTTTTTGTAGCTACTATGCAATCCTCTTAAAATAAAGATGTGTGTGCCAAATTAAGTTTAAATGTTTATTTTCCACCCTCTGGGTCAAGGCTTATGTTTGTGCAAAATATGAAGTGGATCCATCAATGGCAAGGTGGTATGGATATATACATACATCTTCCGTGTGTGTCGTAGATTGTAGTAGGCTATAATATATGGTTGAGCCTATGGCGGACATGGCTATTTTTACTGACTACAGCTAACTCGCGTCACGGAGAAGCAAATCTCTGTCTGGTTTGTCTCTTTACATGACCCGTATTCATCATCGACGTGAAAATATTACGTGCTGGGTAGAAGAGATGGAGTAAATACTAGCACCACTCAATGAGCCAGCATTGTGGAGGGAGCTATAATTATGGCCAATTCTGGCGCGCACAACCAAAAGCCAGTATCTGCTTACTTTACAATCAAGCAGATACTGCATTTTGGCTTGGCAGAGTAGAATTCAATATTACACCTATTTACACCATTAGATGCCTGGCACTTAGCCTACGATGTAGCTTGAATAGATGTACATTTTGTATAATAACTAGAAAAGGAGTTCCTGAACTCTAAGGCCTGGTCTAGGCTGCATGAGTGCTATTATAAAAAAAATCGACTTTTTATTTTGTAATCATAACTGTATTGATCTTCCTCAAGGGCCAGACTCATAAATATCCAGGATATAATTTAGGAAAAATCCAAGTGGACAAATTAAAATATATTTCTTCAACGTTTATTCACTCCACCACCATCGCTGTTGAATTGTGCTGAGCATGTCTCTACGATACACACGATGTAGGCCTATCCACCTAATTTCGGCTCAATGCTGGGCCAGTGTCGCAGCCCATTGCTGGTTCCATGCCGACAAATTATCTACAACGCTGGCCCAACACTACACCAACACTGGCTCTGCTGTATACTTAGCGCCAGCACCCCGACAAATAGTGCCATTTACCGATACTGTTTCAATGTTGGACTAGCGTCTGTCTAGGTGATTGCGGTGGACGCTCTTCTACTCCTGTCGCAAGAAAAGCCACTACCCAGATAACACGATACACTGGCCCAATGTTGATGTAATGCTTGGCCCCTGTATGTGACGTTGGGCCAACATTATTCCAACCTTATCCCTTTAAGTCCTAATCACGAATATAATCGTGTATATTTTTCTTAGCACTTTTTGAACACGCAACTACTTGACCTAGCGACATCAAACGTTATATTTAACATGTTCATAAGGACTGTTTTTCAGAAAGGTCAACTGTTTTCACACACACGGCACTTTTCCTCCCGCAAATTAGTACACAAACATTTTTGCAATAAACTTAGGAGGCTCTTGGCCTTCGTCCGGGCCTAATAATATCGACATTATCAAGAATATATATGGTTACATTATACAATTATATGAGAGTCAATGGTCCGGTCGACCTACTTACCGCTGGTTGTTGAGGAGAGTTGTTCACAGGGCAAAACCTGCATAATCTAGCATGTCACTGTCTTACTGCTCGCAAAAACGATGATGTCTTGTCGCCCTGTTTCAGCCATGCTGGTATCCGTGTTACATCGAACTGTGTAGCATTGTAAATACCATGGTGGTCATCAAATGCGTCATCGATAAAATTAATCATGCTGAATTATTAATCTATAAGAACTTGACTTGTTGGAATAATCATCATGCACGTGTCCTCGTCGGCGGTACTTATTATATGGGAATAGGCCTACAATTATTATATATCATGTAGGCCTATATGTACGACCGATTTGATGTATTGTATTGATGTTTACCAGATCCCATTCCATTACACTATATTTCCTAATGTTGTACGTTCGGAATACTAGGAATTCCCATTCAATCTTTTCTGTGCCAACAAAGAAATTCCCAAGTAACCCAGCAAACACGGGGCATTCACCCAATGCTGTTTCAATGTTGGGCCAGCGTCGAAGACGGTGTGCCAACATTGAAACAGCTCTGGGTGAATGCCCCGTGTTTGCTGGGAAGCGACTGTCATGTTGCCCAGAAAACACAATACGTTGAGACAATGATGGCTCAATGTTGGGCCAACGTCACAGACGATTGACCAACATTGACCCAGCATCAGTTCAATGTCTCGTGTTTCCTGGACTGGTCGTTGCTTTGGTTCTCGTGCTTCCCGACAAAGGCAAGGCACCAAATGTTGGTTTAATTTCGGACCAGCGTCACAGACGTTGTGCCAAAATCTACACAATATTTACTAGACGTATATTGTGTTTGCTGGGATGAGAGCTCGGTCGTCTCAGTTCAATGAGCACGGATGGTATGTTTACGGCCAACCAGTATTCGTACAGGGAAATGGACAAAGCTCTTAGAAATAGAGGCTGAGGCCCATTCTTTTATGTGGTTGGAAATAATGTACATGTCTTCAAATTGTAATATCATAATTTTTTAATAGAAACGCAACCTATATATGTCAAATACATGTATACCCAATTCTACTAATTCTGATATGGGCAGCTTATTTCATGTCATTTATCTTTTGGGTCAATTCTTTTCTTAGCCCCAGCAGTGACTGTACTGGCAAGCGGTACAGGTGACCGAGGGGTGAATTCTTACATCTTAGCTATTAGTCCAGGCTGTTAGGGGTTTCTCTGTGCACTTTTGGGAAAAAATGCCATTTTTTGCTCGGATGATCAGTAACATGTACTATTTCGATCCTGATATAGCGCAGTCAATTCTGACACGATTAACACCTGATTAACCTGTAATTAGTATCTATAATTAGCAAAATCTGGACACAAATCCAGAGAAAATAATATCTCAAGAATAGGCGGGTCGATTTTAATGATTTTAATTTCTGTTATCTGTTTGGTAGATAATTGACACAACAAAAATATTTTTGAGATTATTCATTGTCAAGGTCACGTGATGTGTCGAGGTCATCGAGGAAAATTGGACAATTTCGGACATTAAATAGCGCATTTAAAATGTTTAAAATTATCCAAAATTATTTGATATATTATTGAAAAAGCCCGTCATCTGTAACCTTTCATTTAAGGGTTTAATGGAGTATTTATCTAATAACCGGGATCGTAGTTGTTCGGACATGTGGTCCACCCAAGGGCGGGGGCCCTAGGGTAGTGGTTAGCACCGCTGCCTCTCACGCCAGAGTCCGGGGTTCGGTTCCCGGTCTCGGCGGTTTGAAAGAAACAAAATTGTTTCTTCCCCATCCACGTGTGAAAGTTAGTATTGTGGGGAGCCTCCGTGACCGAGAGGTAGCGAGCTCGGCCTCAGACCGCCAGGGCTCGAATATCGAATCCTGTGTCTGGAGGACAGTGTCATCTCAATCATCTCACCATCCTCAGGAGGTTCTCCTGGCCCAGTTTAGCCTATATGTGCACAAAGGTGGCCTAAAGCCCGATTCATTTCATTTGGTCCACCCATAAGTTGTCTTTTCCGCACATGTATTGTAAACGGATCAACGCTATGATTTTAATTATTTTGTTTTAATACACTGTGCATTTCAATGTTGCACAAAATGTCATGCACTATTATATATTGCACAAAGGTCAAGGTCAATCAATAACTTCAAGGTCAAAGTCAAGGTGATATTCGAAATATATTTGGAACCTGGTGGTTTTCTTTTGTGATGGGCGTATATGGCATGGAATTAATCAATTTACCATTAATTGGCAAAATAGCCCATGTGGTGAACTTGTCAATTTAACGATACAATCGTTGATGTAAAATATTGCTCGGTTGTTCAAGCAAGTAACATAATCCTACTGGGACCTTTAACGTTTGTCAATATTGTGCATATTTATACACTGCTGTAAAGCAAAATATGACAGCTTCCACAGGCTCTGAAAAAAACACACTAAAACTGAAAATTTTACTCAAATCTGTGCAGCGTTTAAATTGAGTCTTTGTACAGCATTCTTGATTATTGTCATTATGCTCAATGATTCTCGGTTCATAATATTGATTTCTGATGCAGACCTACAGGGACAGTTATTATTGTTTTAAATCATTTTTTTAGTAATAATAACTGATCTACACGAACAAAGTTAGCTTGAAGAATAATTGTGTACTAAACAGCCTTGATTAAGAATGTGCCCTTACTGTGCATACTGACATTGCAGGGTAAGGACATAGTATGTTTGTATGCTGATGAGTGTGAAAAAACGTATTCAAACATTCAGCATGTTAAAGCGCTATGATACTATTCAAACAAACCATCCAGAGAAGCAGCTATACAGCCAATGTTAAAGAACTCGTTGATATGTTCAATAGCTTCTACCTCTCCTCCAATCCCCAGAAGGTGTGATAAAATTTGCCTGGCAAGCAATGAGTTATGGCTGATATTAAAGATGTACATTTCATTTCAGTTGCGTGAAAGTACTGCCGATTAGCTTCTCAAGTATGAAAGCACATACAAACCTGTCCAAGACTGACATGAGATGAACAGAAATCCATCTTGGTCGCCAGTTTGGATGATGGTGCATGTGATCATATCCATACATTCATTAACGAGCCGATGCAATGTTGATTTATTGAACTGCAATGGTTCACGCAACACCAACATACACTATACACTCTAAACAATATAGGTTCTTTAGAAGGAACTGTCACCATGCAACCCTAGGAGAACCTTTGTAAGGGTTCTCCTGGGGTTGCATGGTGATTGTACTGAAAGATTCTTTATACAGAACCTATATTGTTTAGAGTGTATATACAGTATAATAATTGCAATGAATATCTACCAATTACTGTCCTTCTCCTTATGCCATGTATGTAGAGCGAGAACTCTCTTCTATTAAGTGTGATGGTGTTGTTAGAGATACTGGGTGAAGTGTCAAGGATTGGTGTGCGGACCAAGCTAACACCTATACAAAAGACAATCTTCATAGAAACTGGGATAAATTTCAGAGAAATTAAACCATCATTTTTTTCAAATCTCAGCTTCCCTAGTTCTAATCATTATTTGAAGAAACGCATTATCTCTTTTAATGAAAAATAAACAGTGGTCAACTCTGACAAGCTGCATGTAACGCTTGGAGTGGACACGACTTTCCGCTACCTTGCATTACATGACATATGTCAGGATAGGTCATCTCCCATGATGCGCGTTTTCTCCACATTCCATGTCATTATATGGGATATGACAACACCTCTTTCATGACAGGATAGGCCTATGTGAGTGGAGCTCTCACACCAAATCAAAAGTGATACTGACAAACCAAAACCTACGAATGTTAAATCAGTTTTGACTATTTCAGGCCAGTGTTGTTTGATGTGTGTGTTCCGATTATTTACGTGGCTTATTTTTAATTAGTATGTTATACATAGTAGCTATTTTATCTCTGGTTTTGGTGCGGGAAACAAAATGATAGCCCCTATGTTATTTTGGCAATGCCTACTAATTTTATTTTAAGTAGCAGTCATTTATGTTATCGTAATACCAAGTGTTTTTATGGCAATGCCAGTTAACATGATTTTAGTTATGTATGTCGCGCATGTATTCATTTAATGGTGTTGCTTTACGAGCTTTATCAGAAAGGGAATTCCAGATTTTTGGGCCAATAAACATCAAGAGCCTGAGGTTTATTGGCCCAAAAATCTGGAATTCCCTTCCTGATAAAGCTCGTAAAGCAACAACATTAAATGAATACATGCGCGAATATAAAAATGGAAATACAAAGTAGATCGATTTTATTACAGATTTGTATTTTGTGCCTGCAATTGTGCTTTAGTTGTCTCACAAATGTAAATAATGTATACATGTATGTACATAATTCTCATATTTACCATGTATGTATGTAAATACCTCATATTATCTTCATATGATAATAATAATAAAAAAGTTATATAAATATACTTAAATGTATGCATTTTCCATATAATATAAGATTTATTATTAATTATATATGTATCTACATCAATTATAATACCCCGGTACTTCAAAAGTATTTGCAGTATATATGCAAAATGTTTGTAGAATTTTTAGCTAATTTGTTTTAATAAGATTGTCCGATTTATCATACAAACAAATTTTAGTAAATGCTTTTATATTATATTTATAAGTTAATAAATTATGGGAACTGTGTAGATCTCATCCATATGTAATATCAATTTATTTATTACTAGAAACATTAATTCTAATAGCTATTTTTTCTTTATTTTATTATTATATATTTTCTTACCAATTATGTAAAACGTATAGATTTGCATAATTTGAGGTTTTATATATCATATACATGTATATAATGTATTACGCTAAATATCGATGTATGGTTTATTATTATTATTATTATTATTTATTTAATGATCTGTGAGGGCCCCACGGCAGATGAGCTATGCTCAGTGGGTTGTTGCATATATGTTTTTAATCTTGATTTTTACACATTTGTGCTTCGATATACCTGTACCCTCGATAAATAAAGACTTTATTATTATTATTATTATTATTATTAATTGTGACAATCCGCGAAACAGGTAGCTCCGGGCCATGTGACCATGCAAGCACAGTCCGCTGAGAGCCCGGATATTCCCTGATATTGACTATTGATGCAAACTTAACAAGGTAATAACAGTAATAATGGCGGATATTAATTATTTGTGCCATTCACACAGGATATGGCCCTCGTACAAAACAAAAAAACAAAAAATCATTACAGCTTATTTTAATTCACTACCGGTACATTGTTTAATTCATACCATTACAATCACGACCTAGTTAGTACCACATACCCAGAGTTACAATCGAAGAAAAACATTCCCGACTTCATAGAGAAAATCAGTTGACTTAGTAGCTCTGAAATCCTCCATAAGGCCCCACCTCGTCTGATAACAAAGGCGACGGAAACGTCCCTAACCGGCCCTTAAAAGCCAAATAATAAGATCCGAGAGCAACAGCCGTCCTGATATGTGGTAATACCCAAGTCAGATCATGACGGCATGATAATATCGATAATATAGCGACAGGTAACTTGTGATTGTTCGAGATAAGACATGACATGACACTCATACAAAATATTTCAGCTTGAATATGAATTTTTATTTGCTATACTCAGTATTTTTAACCTTTAATTTGTTTAAAACAACCATAGATCAATTTTGATAGTGACTTAACCACTGTTATGTCTTTAGATGTCATAATTTGTAGAAACATATCATTTGTTGGTTGCATATTGATAATTGGGCTACAGAATTAAGCAAGATTTCGCGTTCATTGTTCATTGCATTACAGTGGAGAAGAAGATTTTCATCGTCAATTTCGTTTGATTCACACCTTGTGCATATTCGTTGGTTTATTGGAGTTATCATGGTTATTGGATTATTCTATCGTCGTATCTCTATCTTTAAATCGTGTGAGCTCATTCGATATCTCGCCATATAGTACTTGAGGAATGGACCCATTTTGGTGTTGAGTTGACACTTAAATTCCTAGAGAAAAAAAATGTATCACGGGAAAGGTTTAAGTCTCTAGTTTATGGTGGCGTATATCGTTTTTGCCGTACGTGTCCGATTTTATTTTCAAACGTACGTTTGTGACATCGTGTCGCTATGGCAATGACGTCATTTTTAGAACCAAATTGGCCAGATAAACTACGAAACAGGGGTCTTGTTCAAGCCACTGCTCAGTATTAGTAGGATGCGGTGTCGATTCTTCATGTTTCAGCACATATTACGCATACCTGGTAATAGTTGTATATATTCATTATGTCGTAAATTCACATTTAATGACCATAAAATTAGATAAGTCTTTGATACAAGCGAATACATTGTTTTAAAAAAGTAATGCACGCGAAATATTGTAGAGAATAAAGTTGTGTGTTGAATCTTTAATTCTGATTATGGAGACCCTTGTAATATATCATTGGAAAGGTATTAACTCTACATTTGCGTGAGCTAGCGGTAGTAATGTCAAACTAATCATATGATGAATACAGCGCTCTTTTATGACGTCATAGTTTTTCGTATTTATCAACCATACCTTTGATTTATGCACTATTTATCACATCACTAGGTGGATCTTCACGACTCGCTGAGCATACCCCAGCATACACAACACGTTGACCCAATGTTGCCCTTGTGTTGGACCAGCGACAAATACGTTGGGTCAACTTTAATGCAACATTGGCTCAACGTCTCCTGTTTGCTGGGTCTGTCACTCATGCCCGCTGTTCAGTGTCCCTTTTAGGTTAAATTTGGGTCGAAATATGCTCTAGAATGCATCATGTGAAGTCTTAATTAAATTTAACAATTTATCGAAGAGCATGCCTCAGACCCCTCTAGACTGTAAATAAAGGAGGCTGACCGAGTCAAATATATGATAGGCGCCTCATGCAATCAAATCTTGGATCCGTCAATTAGTGCAAAATAGTGTTATGTATAACACGATTTGAAGGCAACAAAAACATCAATTTATTTTTAATTGGCTTTCATACAATAATTTTCATTATCTCATTACTTGTGTATCTATAAGTGATAAATGAAATGAAATGAATCAGGCTTTAGGCCACCTTTGTGCACATATAGGTGGAACTGGGCCAGGAGAACCTCCTGAGGATGGTGAGATGATTGAGATGACGCTGTCCTCCAGACACAGGATTCGAAATTCGAGCCCTGGCGGTCTGAGGCCGAGCACGCTACTTCTCGGTCACGGAGGCTCCACACAATACTAACTTTCACACGTGGATGGGGAAGAAACATTTTTGTTTCTTTCAAACCGCCGAGACCGGGAACCGAACCCCGAACTCTGGCGTACCCTAGGGCCGCCGCCCCTATAAGTGATAGATAGAACAGCTGCTGTACTCACTCTTGTTCCGCTGTTGTGGGGGAAATATGTGTTAAATCGTGTTATTTGAAATTTGCTGACAAGGATCTTGTGACAAAATGGAACCAATGGATTCTGTGATAGAATAAACCAAAAAAATCTAACTTGAGGAAATAAAGGGTTAATTTACGTAACAGAGGATACTAAAAGCTGTTTTTTCAGGAATTATACCGGGGCATCTACCCAGACGAATGCCAACAAATCCTTAAAATCCACCGTGTGTTTGTTTTTAATTCAATATGGCCGCCATAACGCCATTTTTGGTATACCCCATGCCTGCCTTAAATAAATAAACACGCAGCGATTAATACAAACATAATTATGACAGCATATATATCGATTTTAAATATCACTTGAGTGAAATGGGTGAAATCATCAAAAGATTTAGCTACATTTTCAATATTTGCACAGAGAAAGTAACAAAAAGATGCTATTATTGTAACATAATAAAAATGATCTGTACTCGAAAATAAAAAATAAAAAAATACAATAGGTCTATCATAGCAGGCGCAATACAAATGTCGTCGATTTGTAATTTAAAACCGCCCAAAAAACATGTGTTTTTCTACTGGACCATAAACAGTTACTGTGGTTTTTTATCTATTATTCTCTCCTAACTTCCAGGTATTTTGTTTAATTGTCATTCACCTGGAATTGCAGCCAATTGGACAAGAGTGCACAAAGGGTTAAAGTGTAATTGAAATTTTGTATAGATTGATGCTGAAGATATCGATACGCGGGGATCAACCACAAGCTCTAACAAAGTTATTCTGTCACGTGTGATGTCTCTCAAAACAAAACCACATGGGTGGTAGGGATAGAAACCATGTGTTGATTGTTATGTGGTCACCATTCTATGTCATTTTTTCACATTATCAGTTTGAGTGGATTCGCTCACAAATACCAATAGTATTAATGTCTAAGCATTCCCTTAGAACATGATATTAGTATGGTTATACGTTTGCAATAGGCCTTAAAGCGGATGCATTATCATAGGATGGAGTAAATTAACATATTACATTAATCCTACCGATTTATTATGCCACAGTAGAAGTCCCTGACCCGAATATTGTTATTTATTAGTAAAAATGAGTTATCATGCATGTTATTGTGATACACATATAACATGTCGTTAAAGGTCGCTAGGCATCAACATTCCAATTGCAGTATTTTACGAATTTAAACTGTTGTTAGCACAGCCTGACTCCTCCCATTTTAAAGTGATGAGTCACATAATACCATTTCCTAACGACTCTACTCTGACAATAAAATGTCATATTCTGCCATTATACTGCCGCATCCCGACATTGTAATACACATCCTGGTCTTAACATAGTCATAGTGCCATGCACCGTGATATGATAAAGACGATAAACTGTTATATCTTGACTTTATAGTGCATATTCTGACTAGTTCATATTGTGTCATATCCAGATATTAAAATGACATTTAATGATGCCAAACATGCATATCTTTACTTTATAATGCAAAATCATGACATTATAATGTCATATCATTAATACAAATTACTTTACTAAAAAAAATCGTCCCCTGACCATACACTGCCCCACATCCTGACATAAAAATGTCATTTCTTGACAACAAATGCCACATGATGACGCTATACTGCCATGTCCTTATATTACAATGCTATATTGGCACATTAATATGCCAGATAGTGATATTATAATGCCACATCCTTCTATTATAAGGCCATATTGTGCCATTAAGCTACCATATAGGCTACTGATATTATAATGATATACTGATATACCACATTATGAAAATATAATGTCATAGCTTGGTATTAAAATGATATAACAAGAGGACTGAAGTCCTATATCATCCCACGCCATAAATTAGGTTATACTTTTGGCGGTCACAAATATTTAAAAAGTTGATTTGTGGTGGCCATTTTAAATTTCAGTTAAATCACATGCACATTTCCAGATGGTGGGTAATGTGATTGTACAATGTGAATTATTATTATTGCACCCACAAAAAATTTTAGAGTTGCCCTCTGGCGGCCATTTTAAATTTTGGTAGCATTTCTTACAAAATTACTTGCACATCCCCATGTTGCTACGAATGTCATGTTAAAATTTTAAAAAGATTCGACCAGTAGTTTTTGAGTTTTTGCGACCACAAGAAAACGTGACGCCGGACGCGGGACCGAATCCTGGCGCGACTAAAATCCCCCTTCCCCTACGGGCGGGGGATGAAAAATGGTATGATCTAATGATATAAGGCTATATCATAACAATAAAGTTATATATCCTGATATTATAAAGCCATATCTGACTATATAGTGTAATCTCCTTCAATATTATTGCCATATCGAGACGTTAAAAGGCCATATAACCTGACATTATAATTCCACATAATTGACTTTATAATATCGTAGAAACTGTCTATTAGACGGTCAAATGTGATATCCTGACATTAAAATTGCATATATTTACATTCAAATGTCGTCCCCTGACCATAAACTGCAATATAATGTCATATGATGACATTATAATGCCACATCCTGACATCAAAATGTCATTTCTTGACAAAAAACGCCACAATGTGATGTTATACATATATCATGATATAACATTGCTATATCCTCACATTGATATGCCAGATCGTGTTGTTATAATGCAACATCCTTTTATTATGAGGCCATATTGTGCATGAAGCTACCATGTGGGCTACTGATATTATAATGCTATATACTGACATTATAATACCACATTATGAAAATTATAATGTCATAGCTTGGTATTAAACTGATATAAAAATGGTATAATCTAATGATAAAAGGCTATATTATGACATTAAAGTGGCATATCCTGATATTATTATGCCATATCCTGACTATATAGTGCAATCTCATGAGATATTATTGCCATATCGAGACGTTAAATGGCCATAACCTGATATTATAATTCCACATATTGACTTCATTCTGACAGTCAATGTGATATCCTGACATTTAAATGTAATATCTTGACATTAAAATGTCCTATCTTGACATTAAAATGTCATATCCTGGTATTTCAATGTAATATCATACCATTTTAGTACAATATCTTGACCAAAAAATGACATATCGTGACATGTTAAAGTGACACAATGAAGCCAAAAATCACCCAGAAGCCAAAATTTAACTGGTAAACGAGCAATACAAAATGTAAAAGACTTACACAATTTTAGTCTATGGACATGTTGACCTATATATTATGGACATATCAAGAAGCCAAAATAAAAATGATGATTTTGTCTTGATTGTGTTGCTTTAATGTCATAATGAAACGTAGTCCGTGTTTGACGCAAGGTTCACATGGGTTAGTTTCAGAGCTGGAGAGCCCAGCAAAAGCTTATGTATGCTGGTAGCCAGTGTACGCACTGAGATCAACAATTTCATGAAAAATGCCAGGGTAACCTTGTTCAAAAGATAAATTCACCGATAAAGACTGGTGTCCAAATCCCCACGCTAAGGCATTATTCAAATCAGATGTAAATCTGTCATTATAAAATAAAAATCATTGATCAAACAGTGACGCCTGAATTCATTTCGCAATCGATCGTTCGCGCACCGGATTATTGGGGAACAACTTTACGAATGGCAATGATTACAGACTCTGTTTCGCACACAGCATCTGTTATTACGGACTAAACGTGATGTTAAACTGCTATGAAATGACATTATGTGAGTCAACATTGAATTCCATATGACATTTGCACTGAATAGTGGTATCTCAGAAACAATATCGTGGATTTTAATATTATGCTTCAGGCAGTCGAGCGCTGATTTATTCTGATTATATTAGGCCTACCGTAGTATTAAAAATATCAATATGGAACTCACATAACTTAGGTATCTTGTTTGTAACAAGACGCTTTGTTAATAGTATAATGCATCCTGAAACTATGTTTAGGTCACTGATCACGTTTTGACATCGTCTGCAAGTCTTTCATTTAGGCAAACATCACTTTTCCATATCTCGGGATACTAGGCCTACACTAAGTAACTACAAAAGAAAAATTTGAATACTAGTATCTGGCCGGGTATTTATTGTGAAAATGTGTGGCTCCCTGACATTAATCCCTCAAAATGCAACTTGTTTGTGTTTCAGGTGATATTTTTCGATGAAAAACGGGGTGAATATGAATGCATTGCTGTGGTGCACCACCAAGATAGTGCGCCACTACAAATCGGTCCGTTGAAAAAATGCATAACAAATCGGCGCAGTTACGCTTTAAAGCCTTGTTAGCGGCTTCCATTCTTTCTGCTTCGATTTTTTGTACATTTTTCCAACTGTTCGTTTCTAGTCACCCCACCGTTCGTATTCATCCCATTATATTTTATTATGAAGATTCTACATTTTTGTGGGAAATGTTCAGTTGTTTATTTTAAATATACTTCTTTGTTTCTGTTCACCCCATGTTTGGGTTATGTCCATAAGGGACTGCGGTAGACATATTGTTAATGTTCCTATTTACCCCGTTTTGGGGATGACTCGGAACACGCAGTCGTTTTTTAGCTATCCACACAAACGTCTGTCGTTAACTTCCGTTACTATCTGTTCTGTCTGTGCAATGTCAGAAGGCACTATCTGCTCCCTGGTATACTAGGCATTTACTGCTTTTTAACTGGCGACCCGTCTCTTCCTGCCATAGCGCTGCCAAAAGGCCGTATTTGTTTACTTGTAAATCAAGTATATACTTCTTTTGTGCTGATGTCACTGCCTCCTTTTCGCTTGTACTGACCCTATGCTGGTTAGATGTTGTGCCATCATCTATGACACTCTTCCAACATTGAACCAACATTGTGTTAGGGTATTTAGTTGCCGGTGCTCCCTGCAAAAATGAGACCTTTAGCCAATGCTGTTTTACAGTTGAGCCATGGTCGTAGACGATGGGCCAGCAGTAAGCGAGCATCGGGTGAACGTTTATCTTGTTAAGGCCTATATACTGGTATGCCAATGCTGGGATAATGCCGGCCCAGTGTTGTAAACGGTGGGCCACTATCAGGCTAACATTGTGTCAATGACTCGAGTTTGCTGATCAGCTGTGACCGCAACCCAGCAGAAACGAGGCATTGACCCAATGTTGTTCTAATGCTGGCCCACCGTCTTCGACGTCGGCACAACATTAGAACAATATTGGGTCAATGCCTCGTGATAGCTGGGTAGGTGTTCATGAATGCCAGCAGTCTGTCGCGGGAGGGCTAGCCACCTTCTCCCACCCCTCTCTGCCCCACTTGACACAACCGTGTTATGTTACGCAATATAACAATTAGGTCTTGGCTAAGATATTTATCTCCAAAAATTGCAAATTTTGTATTATTAAAATTCGATTTTTAGACTCGACAGTAAAAGGCATTGCACATTGATATAATTTATACACTTCTGGTGTAAAAAATGACCGAATAATGTAATTTATTGCAATGCCCTATCATGCGGTAAGTTAACCCTTTCATTACGACATCTGACATGAAAAGGGGACAAAGTATGGTGAACTATATACATTTTTATTTATTAAGTTTATTTTGCCTGAGTTTGTGTCCTATTTAGGGGAAATAGGGGTGCTGTGTGTGAGAAACGGTTGACATTTCTGTACACCAGTCCTTGTGATTATGTCCAATATAACGTTCGGGGTCCCTAGTTTAGGTAGGCCTACTTTCGTCTTTAGGAAGTGTTCAGATAAAATATATGTTCATGATTAAATATAGTGATTAGACCGTAAAGGGTTTTGATTGGAATAATATTGGCCAAGCGTGGCAGACAGTGGCCCAGCATTACATCAGCATTGGACCAATGTATCGTGTTATCTGGTGTTTCTGGCGCCTGATGTAAAGAATACCCAGTGCCTGACTTATAAAGAGTAGGCCTAATTGTGGGATTCCCACAAAAAATAAAACTGGCCGAACATTATTCTTTCGCTGCGCCACACTTTGAGCAATATCTTTGTTTTTGACGCAACAATTTAATTTTAGTGGGCCATAGGATTTTTGAAGATAAGGCCCTGCCTGCTGAATTGAAGGGACTGGCTCAGGCTTAAATCATAAGAAAATCAGTGATTCTATTTTGGCTTATTAATATGCCCATATAATGTAAACATGTCCATAGAATAGAACTGCAAAAGTTTTTTTTTAAATTTTTGTGCTGTGCATTTACCAGTTGGGCGGGGGCCCTAGGGTAGTGGTAAGCACCGCTGCCTTTTACGCCAGAGTTCAGGGTTCGGTTCCCGGTCTCGGCAGTTTGAAAGAAACAAAAATGTTTCTTCCCCATCCACGTGTGAAAGTCAGTATTGTGGGGAGCCTCCGTGACCGAGAGGTAGCGTGCTCGGCCTCAGACCGCCAAGGCTCGAATTTCGAATCCTGTGTCTGGAGGACAGTGTCATCTCACTCATATCACCATCCTCAGGTAGTTCTCCTGGCCCAGTTTAGCCTATATGTGCACAAAGGTGGCCTAAAGCGCGATTCATTTCATTTTTTTGCATTTACCAGTTGGGCTAGATATAGAGACGAAATTCCCGTATTTCTTATTTTTGACATGGTAGTGCCGCCAATAAATGCCCATTACGGCCCACACTGTCAAATTGTGAGCTGTGTATCGCTGTATTAGTTTCAGTATTAGTATTCAGCGTTGTTAGAACAGAGTCAAGGTTCGGCATCCCATGATCCAAAACATAGGCCTATATGCTTACCAATACAATTTAAATGAAGTATGGCAGAAAACGAGCTACTGAAACCAAAATGTAGTTGAAATGTTGCTGATTCCAACGAAATATTGGACTGTCACCTGTAACCTGACTGTAACCTCGCCACAAGGTAACCTCGCCACAGATTTGGTAACCTCGCCACAGAAGGCTGAGTAGCCTCGCCACAGCTTTGGTAACCTCGCCACATGGGGCTAAGTAACCTCGCCACAACTTCGCCACACCTGTTGTATCCGCATTTATCAATGTATTTTCAAAGGGAAATCTCTACCTTGAACGTGGTGTGGATGTCTATATAGACTTAGACTATATGTGCCATTAAAATCAAAAGCAGAAAAATTCTAAAAAAATGAACCAATAAATATATAACGAATAATAATTGGCCTACAAATTTATTTTGTACAGCAAATATTGTAGAAAATTTGTTTATTGTGACTGATAATAATAATATATTAACCCTTAAACCGCTGAATTAAATAATTTAAATTTTCACACACTTGGAGTTGTGTCTCACTACCTTGACCCACAACTTTAAGTGAGAGAAAACAACTCGTATTTGATTAATTTGTAATTTAAGACTAAGCAATTTACAAATCTTGATGTTTAAATGGCTAATAAAACGGATTAAAGCGACTACAGTCGCGCTTAGCGGTTTAAGGTGAATAGGTGTAGGCCTAGCGGCAACAACAGAGGAAGTTGATGACACTGCCCCAAGAAGAAATCCGACAGCACCCAAGGAAGACAATGAGTAGCACTCAAGCTATGTGATCGACTCCAATAACACTCGATATTGTTGACGCAATTGATTGACACATGTGATATTAACTCATGTGAGTGCGTGGTGCCGTGAAGTCGATTGGGCCTACTTGCAAACGCTGAATGTTAAACCATTTTTTCTTCTTCTGGTTTTAATAATAGCATAACCGCCAATATAAATCTTTGATATTTCTATCAGCATGAACACCTGATGAACGTTTAATATGGAATATGAGGTGATATGAATGACCCTTAAGTGTTTTATTTGTTGTTGGGAAAATGCCCCCCTTTTGAAATAATAATGGGTCACATGCCCCATCGTCTAAGGCCAATTCCCCCCCTCTCCGAAAAATATCACGGGCCCCTTGGCCCCCTTTTTCCAATTTATAAATCGGGCACTCAATATGTAATAGTACCAATCTCATACATATAATTTTAACTATTTATATTGCCGTATATTAACCGTCTGCGTCCCTATGTTTGGGCTATATTCAAGTTAAACTGAACGTAGATTTTAACCTATAGTCAGGGCCCATTTTCGAAATTTCTGACTTGGTAAGGCCTTTTTTAGTAGAATTTGGCATGCAGTTGTTCTTACAAAATTTGGGAACGCTGATTCCAAATCTGCACCATGCCAAGCTCTATTTTGTCTTTTTCCTTCTCAAAATTCAAAAACAAAATGGCCGCCAAAATTAGTGAAAATGTCACAACTTTACACCACGGCTTGGCTTACAATGAACATAAAAACATCATTTCGGTGTATTAAAACTCACCTGAGCAACATACTCAAAGTCCCCTGAATTTCACCTTGTGCGTTTGCCGCTGTAGGACAAAATCCAGAATGGCCGCCACTGCAAGGCAATGTGCTATAACTTTGCTTCCAAATAACGTCGAGATGTGTTTTTGGTGTCTACATATAGGTTTCTCACACTCGGGAAACCAATTCAGAGCCGTGATAACATCTATTATCAATATTTCACAAAGTTATGGGGGAAACAACAAATGTTGCGCCAGGAAAACGACACATCGTAGGCCAGTGTAATAATAATGATTTATTTAATAAAGTCATTATTTCTCATTTAGAAGCCGAGGGAAAACAAACGTAATATCCGGCATGTTGTAAAAATGTTTAGAGTATTGACAAAAAATATTTTATGATTGTTGATCACTGTCCGGCACTAGATAACCTGTCGCTCACCATATAACCGTGCTAGGCCTATTAGTATGTGACCTATGTGATATCCACCTGCATCGTGTTATTACAGCACTGTGAGGAAGAAAGCTATATTTAAATGTGAGTGGGCCACGGGTGGCGCCCTCCTGCCCAAGCACTGTACTAGGATTAAGCAAAACATGAAGTTAATCCATCAAGGTGGTCTGCATAACCATGGCAATAATGACACACATACATGTTCCGTTCCTATTCAGACAAGAAGTCGTTTAAATTTAACAATTTATGATTCTAGTAACTAGGTATATTGTGCTGGTTGAAACTACCCGTATGACTGGGCCGCCTAACTCATTTACTGCGCGAGGCCCAGTCACACTGACCGCCATTTTGTTTTCACAGCCAGCCGTGTAAGAACGACACTCGCGCTGCCTACCAAAAAACTCGGATGCCATGAAATTGAGACGAATATTTCAAGTGCCTACGAAAACTAGGCCATTTTCAGCAGGCGTAAACTTTTGATCGTATTAGAACTATTACATTTAAAAATGGAGGTCACGGTGTCAGAGCCTTGCGATGTCATCAGGGTAGGTTGAAACGTGCACATCACATAAAAATTATGTATCTTAATCGGATTGACAATTTACATAATCATGATAATAGTATCATTTTAATTTTTATATTTTTGATCAAAGTAGATACCGTGCAAAAGCCTGGTAATGCGCTGATAACACAGTTTTCAGACATAATTGAACGAATAAAACCGTAAAAACCGTAATGTAGGCTACACATATTTCTACTCCCCTAACTTGAATGAGATAGATAATATCACCATCAATAACTTTGATAAAATACAGTTACACGATATCGGGAATCTGTAATTTGGTGCAGAAGTTATATATGTTTTGGGCATATACGATTGATGGTTGAGGACACGCTGGGGTAATGTTGACGATGAATTTATTTTATAAATATAGTATGAACATACACCATCTTCAGAAGATGTTAGTAACTAACCTAGTCTTGGCAACTAAATGCTATAGAGTGTCATGAACAAGTCACCAAATTTATTGGGTACACTATTGCAACAAGATATGATGCAGAATATGTGGTAATTGGGGCAATAATACCGTTCGTAGCACGATCAGGATGTTTTTATGAAGATTAACATAAAATACAGAAACTTTCTAGATGTGGTCGTGATATGGTGGTATGTATGAGGAATCAGTAGGTTCTGGTCATGCATGCTTCTAATCAGATATAAGCTCTCACTCTCACATGATATACAATAACCCAACAGGTTTAGTTGTGTCTTGAAGTGGTATGGGAGCAACCACCCTATTTTGCAGGAAAAGGTATCAATGTTAAGGACAATAAGTCTTACCATATATAAAGTGATGAAATCATAATGATGGACGTGAATATATTTAGGTCCATAGTAACTATATGTCTCCTCCAGATATAGTAGATTAATTATCATTCATACAGAGTATTTATTACTTATATATTATATTCTTTAGTAATAAACATTGATCATCTAATAATCTATGCAAGACACATGTATCCTACATCAAAAACATTTCCATGCACACTGCCATGTTATCTCAGATGAATATATAACAGATAAAGTACAGAATCAGGGAGGAGGGCAATACAGTTTCAGTTCAATGTTCAAATTCAACACTTTTGGTAGAGAACAATGCCATTCAACTATTCAATTAACACTGGTATTTAAGTGTGAACAATACTGAGGTACATAATAAGACGTTAAATGTTATTAGGGCAATCAGACTGTCAGATACTGACAATGAGGTAGCCGTAGGAACTGATGTAAACTTGCTCATTCTGCTTTTAAAACGTTCTCATCATAGCAATGCCTAGCTGTGTAAACCTAGAAATGGTGATATTTATCGTACCATTCAACCGTCTCTATGGCTTCCACAACACCAGCACATCAATTCTAAAAGAAAGACATTTAAATTAATTCATAAACACCCAGAACTAGAACTTGAGCCAATTGAAGTATTTCAATGTATCCTCTTCGTCAATAACCCCTGCCACAAAAAGTGGATATTGTTTCCGTTGTATTTTAGGCCTGCTTAGCGATAAGTACAGCTCTGGCCAGATAACAATATTATAAACATCAATGAGATTGTGGTTGGAGCTTCATTGATGGACAACTGCAACTAGTTCTCGTGTAAAAGCTTCCTGCTCAACCTGAATAACTATCACATTTAGTTTGATTAAGTGGGAATTAGGACCACGAGAAAATAGCCAATGGCGTTCTATCAAGTAGTCGCTACATCAATTCCGAAGCTGCACACATATATGATCAATATATTGATGAGGGTGACTATTCTCTCATTATTATTATGCAAGATGATGGCATTCATGCAGATCTGAGATATACACTGCAAGCCTATGTAGCTACAGTAATGAAAGTAATACATGCTACTTTTGTGAAATTTCCTCATAGTTAATGTGTTGTTTTTAAATAATGTATTCCCCGTAACTACATGTAAAATGGAAGTTGAGTTTATTATACTGTGTAATTTTTTTCTATCAGAAAACTATTTAAGCGCAAAAAATAACTTCCTACGGCATTTAGAAAAATGGTTATTGTATTGCTGTATAATTGGCGGCCATCTTGGGTTTTTCCCTGAAACTACATGTAATATAAACGTTCCAGGAGGTTATTACTGTATTGTACTAGATTTATTGGTATTAAAAACCTATATTTAGCCACCAAAAACAACTTTCTATGACTTTTAGAAAAACGTTATGGTACTTTATGTATTATTGGCGGCCATCTTGGATTTCTTGCGTGATAGGTGACCAGGTCTTAGAACATGAAATTCCTCAAAACAAAAATGTTATTTTGAACACGAAAGTCAAGTTTGTATGTCCGCTGTGCACCCATACATGAAGTATAATCATGATAATTGAGACTTTATCTGCTATTTTAGGCGCCATTTTGTTTTGCAATTTTGAAAGGGAAAAACTAAAAATAGAGCTTGGCATGGGACAGATTTGGAATCAGCATATCCGAATTGTGTAAAACAACTGCATGACAAATTCTACTAAGAAATGCCTTACAAACTTTAAGAATGCCTCTTTTTGAAAAATGGACCCTGACTACTAAGTCTATGCTAAAAACACAAATAGTAGGCCTAATTTATGTTCTTGTATTATGGACCCTATCGATGGAAGCTGATATTCAACATCACATTGTAATAAAGGCCTAATTATTACGCTAATAGGGATCTAATTGGAAGTTACTAAAATGTGTGGTACCAAAGCCATAACTTTATTTGAATTGAATTTACAAATAGTAATATTATTAATAAATGATGTTCCTTTAATGCTGGGTAAACAATGTAGAGGGCGGCACAACAATAAACTAAATATCCAGTTATCCCTGGTTTAATGCTAGTCCACCGTCTGCACTGCTGGCCCAACATTAAACTAACATTAAGTCGATGTAGCTTCTGTGGAAAGTATAGCGTATATAGCCAGTGTAATATATTATGAGATTATGCTTTGTACGCATCGCGTTGACTACTACAATGAGGCAATACCGCTGGAGTACAGTCACACGTGTCTTGCCATAGAGTTAACTCTATATTTGGTCTGGCTAAACTTCTGAAATTCGAAACCTTTGAGTTTGGATCCACTGTTCGCCGTATCGTATTTGCTGGGATGCACCTAAAAGTATGCTTTAGAAGTGGATATATGTATATTAAAAACATGCCTCGAAGTAATAATATGTAGGTCTATAAAGTGTCTATAAAGCAGCTGGACCAATAGTGTTTTTTTTAATATTACTGGCCAACCGTCAATGATGAAGACGAGGACCAGCCATGCATGTGGATTATAAAACTTTAAAATTTATATTTTTCATTTTTGTAATAAATGAAAATCAAAGTGGAGCAGGGAACACTATTATGGCAGAACCAGAGTAAAAACATACCTGTCAATTATAACAGGTAAGGGATAGCAATGACATGACCAATATATGTTATGCACATTTAACATGTTGTGCAGAATAAAATATGAAAAATGTTGGTCAGCGCCCCTGACGGTGAACCAATATTAAATCCACAGGTAATGTGTTTGTATATATGTAATAACAATACCGAAGGGCCGGGGGGGGGGGGGGGGTCCTGGTGCCTGCTAGGAAAGTCAGAGATCGCGGATTCGTCTCCTGCTCTGGCATTCAAGTTTCAAAGAAACAAAATGTTTCCTCCCTGTTCAATTGTAAATATTGAATATTGTGGGCAGCCTCCGTGACCGAGAGTTAGTGTGCTCGGCCGTAGACCAACAGGGCTCAATTTCGAATCCTGTGTCTGGAGGGCAGTGACACCTCATTCATCTCACCATCCTCGGGTTCTCCTTACCCAGTTTAGCCTATATGTGTACAAATGTGGTGTAGAACCTCATTTATTTCATTTTATAGCATTTGATACAGCCAACTAACACCTGACTCAACGTTGGCCTGACAACATTACAGCAACATTTCAGCAAAGATCGTGTGAGTTGAGAAAGCCTTCATGGGTCTTTATCCTTAGGTCTACTGTGTGTATTGTGATTTCCATAATTGGCATTACGTGAGAGGGTGCAGTGAAAGTGCATTACGTCCACATGTGATAATGATGGATTAGGGCTACTGTATATTTCATGGCTGAGTAGGAAACATTAAAAGCTGATAATTTACAACTTTGTTAGGCATATTTCAGACAGAAGAATTAAAATTGAAAATTAAAGATTTCGTGAAAATTCCTGGCTAACTGGGGCATTATAAAAGTCCCAGAAGAAGTAATAATTGCACTTTTGTAATATTAACATTGTAGTCCTGTGAAATGATTCTTTGTCAAGCATATTTCATTAGGTGCAGTGCTTCAGAACGTGTGTAAAATCAGCAAAATGTATTATGGGAACCGAACATAATAATATAAATGCTAATGATCGATATAAAGGATATACATCTTTTCATGATAATGCATCTTAGAGTATAGATATACATTCCTTGACACATATATAGCTGATTTTTTGCAATGCTGTTGACAAACGTCAAGGCCCCTGGGCCTCTTGTTTCTAAAATACCACCATAAGACACCCTGTGTGCATGGGCATACATCTACCGCAAAATATTTCGAGGAAAATATTTAAAACTCCTCTTTGTTCAAATTCCCCACAAAGACATACCCCTGGAACATGAGTTTATTTAACAAAAATCGTGATGTAATATTTCAAGAAGGGGCCTAGACCCTCATAAGCAATCATTAGATGCGGCTTCATAAAACTTGGCACATAGCTGTATAACCCTCAGAGCTTTAATGTGGCATAGATGTAAGATGACACCAAGGTCATTTCAATGTCATTTCAAGTCAAATAAACTTATTTTTTAATGCATTGGGAACATGGCCGGCTAAATCCTCATATCTGAATTATGCCTAATACAAACGTTTCTAAGACGATTACATATTTGACATTTGAAATGTGTGTGACAAAGTGATCAAAATGTGTAAAATGGCGGCCATCTTGACGATGTTCCACCAAACTGATCTCTGGTATTTTCGTTATGGGGGTTGCCAAGAGATAGGCCTATATTTTCGAAAAAAAATCAGCTTGGAGTAACCCAACTTAATCCCCCAAAGTGGCTCTATACTCACCTGTTGTGGGATGTCATGAACTGATCGTACATTTCTATAGTGTAGTATATTTTTTTGAGTGTAAAATTAGCTTTCAAAATCAATCATCGGCTGAATAAAATATGGCATAATTATGAGGGTAAGATGTTACATACGCATACATGCGGGACGCCCACTGCCTAAATCAGGATTGGTTTTAGAACATATATAGTCCATCTATTTGCCTATGCCCATACATGTAGCATTATCAACAAAATATAGATAAACTTATAATTAAGCATATGAGCAGTTCAAAGATTTTGATATATCCATCGTGTTCATTACATGTAGGCTTAGCTTGTGTAAATGTTATCTGCAAACGTTAATTCTCCGAGTACGTTTAAATCACGCGACGGATAAGATATTATTTATGGGCTTACATGAAGGAATAATCTGTTGTCTCAGAATAATTAATTATTTCTACATCAATATGTACAAATTAATATACAAGGGATATACTTTATATACAGTATATATAGTAGAACAGTAGGCTTTCACTAGGACAGAATAGTCGCTGGCGTTGATTTTAGTAAGGAAATGGCATATTGACGACACCACGGAAACATATAAACCACGTCTTATTTCAAACTCGACAAGGCGGTGGCATATTGTGTGAAAATATATTTTTTGTGACTTTTCCAGCGGCATATCTTACTTGATTATAAAAAATCAAATGTCCACATAAAAAGAGTTGCAATATTATGGGCTATCGTGCCTCTCTTATTCAATTCACGAAAAAGTGACGTTGCGGCCATGCTGTTGTGATACAGATGTACGTTATATTTATTAGTATAGGATCACGTGCATATCGTACATGGCTTTCCCACGTTTTAAAGATACCCTGATTTAAGGTGCCAAATGAAAAATGACCTGGCATCCTGTATTTTCTCATAGTGCACATGCTGACAATCTTTGAAATAAAATGATAAAATGACGTAGTACACAGAAACGTGACGTCACAAATGTACGTTTTTTACACAACTCGACCACGTGTCGTAAAAATGAAATATATGACGTGAAACTACAGAACTATACATTTCCAATGATATATAATTTTATCTCTGGGGAAAAAAGAGTAATGCTTTAATAATACAAATGTAAACAATACAATAATGTTTAACCTATTTTATTTAAAAAAAATATTAGACCATATAAAACAAAAGCTTCGCGATTGTTGCATAAAATCAAGTGATGTCATGTGTACAAAACTTGTATGTCATTTTTGTGTGACAACCTAGGCATATTCTCTATAATTTATACAAATGCAGGATATTGAACGTCATCTACATGTGTATATAGCAGCTCATAAATGATCCACCTTTATAAATATCCAGTAGAAATTGGTGAAAAAGTGACGTCACAACCATCACGACATGACGTCACATATGCACGTTTTATGAAAAACTCGACCACTTGCCGCAAAAACCGTTCGCGCTACGTGAGACTAGACGTTCATACCTTTCCAGCGATATATTATTTTTCTCTAGGAATTTAAGTGTCAACTAACTCCTTAAATAACGTCAATTTTCAGATTTCCTCCTCTACTAATAGCTGTTATGAGGTGGTTCCCCTTTATATTTAAGATGTATGGTTCCACACACAAAGATGTTTTTACTAATGAATATGTGCGCAGCTTACTTGAACTCTCGATATCTTGTCTCCACCTCAGGGCGGGGGCCCCAGGGTAGTGGTTAGCACCGCTGCCTTTCACGCCAGAGTCCGGGGTTCGGTTCCCGGTCTCGGCGGTTTGAAAGAAACAAAAATGTTTCTTCCCCATCCACGTGTGAAAGTTAGTATTGTGGGGAGCCTCCGTGACCGAGAGGTAGCGTGCTCGGCCTCAGACCGCCAGGGCTCGAATTTCGAATCCTGTGTCTGGAGGACAGTGTCATCTCAATCATCTCACCATCCTCAGGAGGTTCTCCTGGCCCAGTTTAGCCTATATGTGCACAAAGGTGGCCTAAAGCCCGATTCATTTCATTTCATTTTGTCTCCACCGCTGTGTAAATATTCTAACAATTAAATCTTTAAAGGTAAGCATGAATTTATTTGTATTGCCAATGTGTTGCGTTTCCCAAGCTTGATCTAGCCCGGTTAGTTCAAGGACAGACCGAATACGCGAGTACCAGTTTGTGAATCCAGTGCCATCTAGCTCTAGTAGCATATTGTAGGCATTTCTGACAGGGTGGTTCTGTGATAGATCTAGAATTCTACACCAATATTTTATAGCTTTATTATGTTGCCCGATAATCAATGGAAACCGTCCTGTGTCACCATATATTGCAGGAGTGGGTGTTTGCTTTCTAACACCCAGAGTTGATTTTAAAAATTTTAGATGTATTTTTTCCAAATCATTAACACTATCACCGGTATACCATATATCACTTACATACTCTAATATGGGCAGTATTTGACAACCGGAAACCTTGAACGCAATAACAGGTGACAGTTTACCGACTACGGGACGAAATTGCTTGTGTAGAGAAAAAACTGCTATACCAGCTTGGGAAGCGAGATAAAGGAATGTTTCTTTCAATACATTCTTAGGATATTTAGTACCATATACAACACCAAGGTATTTATATTTTTCAGCTTTTTCTATTACGTTATCACCATAGTAAAAGTTGTCACATTCTGACGCATAGCGTTTGTTAAATACGAGAAGTTTTGTTTTAGGAATGCTGACTATTATATGCCACAGGGAAGCATACTTATAAAAGGCAGTTAATTGTTTTTGCAATCCCTTAGCAGAATCTGAAAAAAGGACAAGGTAGTCTGCAAATAACAAGTATACAATTAATAAAGTATCTACGGGGATACCTTGACCTTGATCAAATAGGTTTATGGATACTAATTAGGTGTTAATCGTGTCAGAATTGACTGCGCTATATCAGGATCGCTTACTGATCATCTGGGCAAAAAATTGTAATTTCTTCCAAAAGTGCACGCACTCGCTCTATTTCGACCCTGACAGCCTGGACTATATGCTTTCCTGTAACAGCAAACAACAAAATCTCTAATTTATTTTACTATGGGGTCACATTATGGCAATGTAATGCATGTTGATGTAATAGCTATACAAAACATGCAGTCCACTATTAATTCTCAGCACTGGGCATTATATCAGGTGTAGGCCTATAATACTCATTTTGCATTGACACATTGCACCTATTTTAAAGTTTTATAATTAGGAACGGCGGTATACTATTCAGTTTATTTTGTGTCCTATTTAGGGGAAAGAGGGGTGCAGTGTGTGGGAAACGGTTGACATTTCTGTACACCAGTCCTCGTGAATATGTCGATTATAACGTTTCAGGGACCCATCCCACAAATAATCTTAAAATTAAAATCATCTTAATTTTCTCTTATTTGCATTAAAAAAGTTAAGATGATTTTAACTTTTCTAATGCAAATAAGAGAAAGTTAAGATGATTTTAGTTTTAAGATACTTTGTGGGACTGGGCGCCTGGTCCTTAGGTACTTTTGTCTTTAACAAGTGTTCAGAAATAATAATATTCATAATTATATTTATTGTTAAGTATATAATAAGAGCTTAAAGGGTTTTAGTTGGAATAATGTTGGCCCAGCGTCGCAGACAATTGGGTCAATGTATCTGGGTATTGCCCTTTCTAGCCATGGGGGAAGAAATTGTCACCCCTTTAGCAATTGTCGCAAAGTAATCTATGCATACAGAACGCTGGGTTATTGTTGGGCCACCGTCAGACACGTTGGATCAACATTGAAGCAACATTGGTGGTGTAGAGGAGTCATGCTTTCGGTCGGTGTTGGAGTAGTTTTGAGCCAGCGTCGTACACGATTGACCGGCATTGAACCAGAAATGGCCTGCGTCTCTGGCCAACGTTGAACAGGAATTGGGTGGGTAGGCCTACATCGTGTGCGCATTGTTCAGTTGTGATGTGGATATGAACTTGAGAGCCACCAGGTGATTCCACCTGGCGAATAGTGCCTTAGGCCACAAGGCTATGTTTGATAAAATATAAACAATAAATAATAAATGATAAAAAATAAATCCAAAATAGAATGAGGTAGTGCGGAAAAAAACATTTAAGAAAAAAACTAAAATGGAGCATATTTGTGGAAAAGTTAGTGAGAGAACGTAAGAAAAAAACATTGGACATATCTCCAGAAAAATTAGTGAGGGCGACGAAATAGAAAAAATGTTGATCTATTTAAAAACAGTTAATGGGGACAACGAAAAACAAAAAAATAAAAATAAAGACATAGCCAAAAAAAATGTTTTTATCTCTAGAAATAAACTTGTATTTTGGAATGTTTCTTTTTATCTTTCGAAATTAATTGTTTCTTCCCGAAATCAGCAACAATTCAATACGCGTGCTCGGCCTATTTTTTTTTTTTTTTTGTAATGCCCTGCCTAAATCTCCTTCTCAGGGCCTGTTACAGTGCTTTGATAATCTCTTCTGTAATTGCTGCGTTCTGATAGGGCCTCAAAATCTGGTGTACCGTGACCCACACCTGACCCTGAAACTATGTCAAGTTCGAGAATTCCTTGCACCTATGAAAGATAAGGGTTTATACTGTTTTGATGGTATAAGAGAAGATGACGCCTGTAAGTTGGTACATCTTCATTATAGGTTTGCAAAAGCTTTATTTTTTTTCTGAAATGCGTTAATCATAGTTAATAACCGTTGCCATTTATGCCCATAGCAACAACGGTTATTATTCTTTATTGCCGATCATTTAGCCCGCCTTTTAATTTCAATTAAAAAAGGTGGGCTATTGCAATTGAAGTTCGGAGTCGTCGGCGTCTGCGTTAATATTTACTTGTGGGCACATAAATTGAAAAGTTTTTTATGTATCCTTCCCAAATGTGTTATGCATGTTACAAATGACCAGTTCTCGGACAAGTTCAATAATGAATAAACACAATTTAAAATGGCCGATTTATTGCGATATTTCGCATTTTACATCAATAATTTGACCTTGTGGGCGCGATAACTTGAAAAGTGTTCCATGTATCCTGTTCAAATTTGTTATGCATGTTACTAATAAGCAGTTCTCGGACAATTTCGATAACGACTGAAAAATAATTTGGTAAATAACTTTAAGTTAAACTTATTAACCTTTTCACTACCATACATGACGGAAATTTCCGTCGTCATTCGTCAATGAACGTAACCATAAAATGACACAAATTTTCGTCAAATATATACTACATTTATGTATTTTTCGTCATTTGAAGCTGGAAATTGCGTTAGCAATTCCAGCTTCAAATGACGAAAAATGGAACTCCTACACCAGTATATCTGGATCCTGGCATGCACCCCGGCCTGGAAGTCAAAGGGTTAAAATCAATAATGGCGGCGGGCTATTGGCGAGTTCGCTCTTGTTATAATATGTTTCGTCGGTAATCTGTCAATTGCATAAATGTGTTTATATAAGTATATTATAGTGACTTGATCTCACGTGGCATGGATATATACAAAAAACTGTGAAGATTGTGTACTGTTGCCATGGACCCCCCCCCCCTAGTGTTGCATGTGTTCGTGGAAAGTTGCATGTGTATTACAAAAAAAGTATAAAATATATACAAATGTTTGTATTGCGTTATTATTTTTGTTTTTATATCATGAAAGGAACGTGGGCGTGAAAGGGTTAAGAGCCCTAGCATCGTTTGTCAAAGTGCGACTTATGACTCATTTTGCTAAATCGGGTCACATATGTGCACAAAGGTGGTCTAAAACCGCTTTCATTTCATTTTTTTTTCTAAATAATACACGTACAAATTGAAGTATTTCAGTTCTGTAAGTTGGTCCTGCTTTTATTTGTTTTGTCACTCCGCGTAAGCATGTCCACAAGGCACCGTAAATGACCTAATATGACCCTGTGATATGAGCACTGACATTAAATAACACTAAATACCCCTATTTCTCCTTATCTGGCCGTATTACACTGTACATAAACGAGTATGGACCGTATTGGACCGAATATGAATCGTATTGGACCCATCCCTGGACCGTATCGACTCGAACCTACCACAAAATAATTATTCCGTATTTAGCAGAAAATCTCCGTGAAACACCCCTTGTGAATCCGTATATGATCGCACAGAACCATAAATTTCATTATATAACCCTATATCACCGCAAATAACCTTAAATCTCCGCCTTAGACGGCTTATAGCCAACCTTATCTCATACCAAGGGTTGTATTGTAACAAATACAAGCTTTTTTTACCCGGCTGATACAGCTATGAAGATTTAGAGGAAACACCTTGTGTGCACTATGTAAGGGTAGGTATACGTTAGTTATTCCCCGCGGGGATGGTTGGTCATTGCATGTTATCTACCGCCTATGACAGATTACAGTTTGATTGGTTCAGAGTCATCATACCACCTGAAAGTGTACACCCGCTACACAGCCTTATGTCCCTACCAAAGATTGGCTCATTGTTGGGCCAGCTTCTAGGATGTCGGCCCAATACTACAGCAACATTGGGTCAATGTCTCGTGCATGCCCGCATTACCTGACGTAACTGTGACTGCCACGCTTCCCTTATCCGGCAGACCCCCAGCCCCTCCCCTCTCTCTCTCCCCTCCTCCGCTACTGCGCGCTGCGAGCCCGTCCGACAGGTGTGACAAGACGAAAAACAATCCATAGGCCTACACTTTATTGAATCAGATCACGGGTCATGAATTGAACTTGAATATGTGAATATATATATAGTAGGCTAGACTATTGCTACTAATCTCATCATTAACTATAGTAGACGTGCAGCTGGTGGCTCTAAAAATCGACTTTAAGACTCAGAATTTAATAGGGGCAAATTATAGTCCATCTTATTGGAAATTTTCTCCTCTTTTCAATGGTGGTTAATGTGGAGCTGTATTATTGGGAGAAATTAGTGCAAATTGAGCTCAAAGACATGTACCCGCAAATTTAGCGGTTATTTCCTGTATGTTGTAAAGATCCACCTCCTCCCAAATTTATGTCTACAATGTAAATGTTTTGAACTTGATACATCTTCATCATAGCTAGTTTCACACTAAACACCATCCCCATTCCAAAAGTGTCTCATGTGGGGTAATATTCTAATAAAAAATTGGGAAAATCAGGTTTAAAGATTGTACAGGGAAATTAAATATCATATTTTAAACATCTCCGTAAAAATACAACATAACATCTAGTATTTGAAAGAGTCTGTGGCTTGTATTTCCTTGATGAATCCATAAATATTGTAGGAAATAATTTGCCATTCCCAATATAATTACTCAAACAATTTGCGTTCGATATATATGTGTGTTGCAACGTTCATTGATACTATTTTTAGTTCGATTTATTGATCAATGCAATACATATTATGATAAAACACGAGCAAATACAAATAACAAACCATTAGTCTATTGACTACTATAATAACAAATAATGTTTTATTCGTTGCTTTAATATATGAGTAAACCCGACATTAATTACGATGAAAACTATTTTTTATAGACAGGTTTTACATTTATATCTACATAACACGCAAATGTGTTTAAGCAGGGCAAATTACAAAAAATACCAACAATTCTACATTTACCAAACTAAAACACAGAGGACTATATAGTGTCATCAATGATAGTAAAAAATTATTTTAAAATGAATTTACTTGTTTATGTAATGACTAAATCTGTTATGCAGAACCAATTACATCCATATCAATCATTTCTCTATGAATACAAATCAACACCAACAATGTGTTACTATCATTATCATTGTACATAATTGGCATCAAATAGTTACCAAAGTAATAACACATAACTATACCTAATTGAATGTAGGCCTACATATTAGGCCTATTTTACTCCGCACTAATACACACTAATCCACAAATAGCCCTTCACCATTCAAATAAACAACATTTGGCGCATAACCATGTAACAAATAAAAATAACAAGAAAATTTATATTTTTAGAGGAGACTAGCATCCAAATCAGTTAAATATTTAATAAGTAGTATCACATGACACAGCATCAGTAAAATTACGATTTGTTATAGACTAGACTCAGTGTGTAATACAATGGACTACTAATGACAAGTTTTACCATTAAACATATTAAAATGACTATACAAACGCAAAGTATGAGCATAACTGTGGCGAAAAGCCATCCATGTGATCGTCTTTCTCATACCACTTGAAAAAAGGCCTCATGTAACACCTCATTAGTGCTTCGTACATCAATATCAAATCACGAACAGCACGTTTGTATTGCTTTCCTGTTACCATTTGATCAACGGTGGCAAATGTATACACACCAGAATCAATTAGAAAATCACGTAAACCACCATAACCCCAGAGCTGACTAATTGATGAAATAAAGCAAGTCGCATAGTGTGGTTGTTGAATTAATCTGGTAAATGCCACATAACTTGCTTTGCTATACAATACAGCTGTTGGTCCATTGCTTGCACTGAAAATGAGTCACCAAGTGCATGTGACATCTCTGTGCATTTGTTCTTGACTGTATACACTGTTGACATATCCGAGGGCTTGGTATCTACTATTGGTGCATATCCAACCACAGTGCGACATAATGAGTGCTTTTCAGCGATTAATGACTGGTATCGTGACCAAAAAGGAATGGCAGTGTTATTTGCTTTATATCCACTTGGGAATGGCACCTTTCCATGAGAGAGTAGGCGGAGAAGTAGTATCCAGGCATAATTATTAGGCACAGTGCATGTAGCTTTTCAAAAGCATCGACAGTCTTTGGTGCTTCACTACGCACTGTTGGTTTTGCAAATGGGTATATTTTTATTAGAGATTCAATTTCATTTTACATGGCAATATATTTTTCTAGCAGACGAGGAATTCTCTCCTGAGTTAGGGCTTTATCTGTTGCCTGCTCTTGAAACAATACCCGCGCCATTGCATGTAATGTATTCTTTCCATCAATTGTTTGACAGTTTATCAGTTTATCACCACCTTCTTGTACTGCAATCTACAGTAGTGAAATCCATTTAACTGGGAATATATATACCATTCTGTACATGATGTAGTTCATTCTCAGCCACACTGGTTAAAAACGCCTCAACTCACCACAGCTCACCCAGCTTCCATAGCTATGAAGAGTGTCAATAAGTGATCTTGTACTATGGTTATGATGTACAAGGATTGCGATTCCAAATGAATTGGTGTAATAATGTTGGTACAATTGTAAACTAAGTTATGCGCCAATGAACAAGCTTTACTTCCAACCTCATCTGAAGGTGCTGTGTCAACTCCATTTGTGTGTGATCTTTTATCAATGGAGGTATACACTTACCAGAGCGTTTTTCTGTGCAATCATCTGCAGATGGATACGTGTTGGGATAGAATCGTTGTACGTTTACCAAACTGTAGTATAACATATCGCTCAATCGCATAGACTAGTTTTGAAAAAGCATTAATAGAAATGTCACTTGTATTGTCTATTCTATTTGATTTAGCTATCCATGCACTGATGCTACAACGCATCCTTAGCCATAAGATCTTCAAACATAAGTTCGAAGATCATTGTTATGTAATCTCTATGAATTAAAATGTCAGATCTTTCATTTGTTTCTATTTTATGGAGTTTCCTGCTATTTCGATGACATTTTTTATTACATAGCACACAAACTGACCAATCTGTTAATGAAGCAGATAGTGACGATCTTGTCGGCCTTTTGCCTGAAATGTTCACTTCTACAGATTGTTCACTATAGTCTCTGATGATATCCCATCACTGCATTCTATGTGAACACGATTTGTTTTGCTCGTGTATGACGAATAACAACTTTTGTGGTAAACTAGTCCATTTGAAATTAACGTATCTGCATCAAATTCATCTTGGTTTGTTGGGTGAACATACTTCATCTTTGCGTATATATTTGCAACACTAACAATACTAACAGCTCAAGCAGCAGAAGCCTTGCTTACTGGTTCTCTTGTTAGTGATTGACATTTTATGCACTTTGAATAGTACGACAACCTTAGTCGTTTTTTGCCTGGTTTCAACTTCAGAGGACTAACTTCAACTGGGCGATCCATTTTTATACTGAGACATCACCTGAAATATAATTTAAAACAAGAGGCCCAGGGGCCTTGAAACTTGTCAACAGCATTGCAAAATATCAGCTACAGGTGTGTCAAGAGAATGTATATCGATTCCCATCATACATTTTGCTGATTTTACACACATTCTGAAATAGGCCCACTGCACGTAATGAAAAATGCTTGACAAAAAATCATTTTTACAGGACTACAATGTAAAAATTATGTACATACAAGAGTAGATGTGCAATTATTATTTATTCGGGGTCTTTTATTAGGCCCCAGATAGCCAGGAGTCTTTATTCTTCAATTACAATTCTTCTGCCTTAAATAGGCCTAACAAAATCGTCACGGAGTTGTAAAATATCAACTTTTAATGTTTCTTACTCAGCCGTGAAATCTACAGCAGCCCTAATCCATCATTATCACATGTAACCGTAATGCACTTTACTACACCCTCTTACGTAATGCAAATTACGAAAATCACAATACTAACAGTAGATCGACCAAAGGATAAAGTCCCATGAAGGCTTTATCAACTCACACGATCTTTGCTGCAATGTTACTGTAATGTTATCAGGCAAACGTCGAGTCAGGTGTTAGTTGGCTTTATAAAATGTAATGAAATAAAATGAATGAGGTTTTACGCCACATTTGTTCACATATAGGCTAAACTGGGCAAGAAGAACCTCCTGGGGATGGTGATACGAATGAGGTGACACTGCTCTCCAGACACATGATTTGAAATTGAGCCCTGTTGGTCTGCGGCCAAGCACGTTATCTCTCGGTCATGTAGGCTGCCCACAATATTCAATCTTTACGATTGAGCAGAGAGGAAACATTTTTTTCTTTGAAACTTAGAATGCCAAAGCAGGAGACGAATCAGGCACCAGACCCCTGCCCTTTGGTATTGTTGCTACATTATATACAAACACATTACCTGATTACTGATATCAAGATGATGTGCTATGTATTCTTGCCAATTATTGATTTGTATGACATTGATGATGTACTATATTGGTTTAAATATATATATATATATATATTTTCATATGTGTCGTTAAAACTCACTTATGTAGCACAGAGGCAATTGACATGTAGGACTATATATTGATGTGGTCATTCGTGCATATAATACAGATGTTTTAGTTATTAGGGGTGACAATATTATATCATCAAGTGACGAGACAGACAGTTCAAGTGAAGATAATTTATTATTTGACTAATTTAAAACATCAAAATATGATTTAACTTTAATGGTTGTCTTAAACTCAATATTATTTATAGCTGACATATTGGATATTGCACAAGATAACGTGCAAATAACTTTAAAGGGACTGGCCCAGGCTAAAATCATCAGAAAATCGGTGATTTTATTTCGGGTTTTTAATATGACCATATGATGTAAGCATGTACATAGACTAGAACTGCAAATTTTTATAATTTTTGTGCTGCGCATTCACCAGTTAGGCTAGATAAAGAGACGAAATTCCCGCATTTCCTATTTTTGACATGGTTGTCAATAATTAGAAATTAGAATATGTTTATTTCTGACTAAATGTTTCACATATATATAATACATTGTTTTCAATGTGTTGTATTTCTACTGGGCCTATAGGGCACATACCGAGATAGTGGAAATAGTTGCATCCTTCCATCCGTCCACCAGGTGTCCGCCTTTTATTCAGAAGGCCCGTTAGTCAGAAGGCCCATTAGTCAGAAGGCCCATAGAATAGGCCTAAAGGTAGGCCTACATTTCTAGAGGGTCATGCACCATTCAATTGGCGGGGGGGGGGGGGTATTTTAAAATCAAACCCCGAACAGGCTCTTTATGAAATAAATAATATATTTCAAGACCTGGACTAGCTGGCCTAATCATTTTTCTCCACGCGTCACCGAGCCCTACGTGTTAAAATTATGCGGGGATAAATAATCCACCCCCCCCCCTCTGTCCCCCCCCCGGTGATTGAATAGTGCCCCCCTAACAGTTTTGTTGACAACAATTATATAATTGATTTAACTGCCAGTGGGTCTCATATGCATGGTTCTCGGAACGTGGGAACTTTTGAACGTGGGAACTTCTCGATATAGGCCCTATGCCTATTAGGCCTACTTGAAGTATAAATATTTGGTTACTAGCCTGTCTGACACTCTGTTTCCATTTTCGGGCTGTGACTGGCGACATCGCCAGCTATTTGGTTACCATCTAATGGGATAGAAAATATGTTGTTGTGGGTGGAGGGGGTTGTGGGTCGAGGGGTTGTGGGTCGAGGGACTTGTTGGTCGAGGGTTGTGGGTGATGGTTCGAGAGGATCGAGGGGGTTATGAACGTTAAACCCAATATCGGCCGGCTGTGTCTACCACGAGAACAGCACCTGGTGGACAACTGTCCCAGTAAACACAAAACATTTGTATAATACTTAAACAACGTCGGCCCAACGTCTTAGACGCTGGGGTAGTAGTATAACGTTTTACAAAGCCAAAAGGCAGTAACTACAATGATCACAAGTGAACAGTTAATGCCTATTATCTTTCCCCGGCACCATCGCGCCCTTCCTTTGTACTTCTACAGCTCCAATTAGACTGTTATGACGACGATCTCAGCCTTATGGACAATAACAATACCGTGATATTTCTATTATATGTGTCGTTTAAAATCATCTACCATCGTGAAATTTCATTAACATTTAGAACTAATTATTTCTGCTTCCAGCCGACAAGTATGTTGCAATTTACATGATTTACATTAGTTAAATTTGCTCGCATATAGTCCATATTATTATTATTCACATTGGGACGTAGATGGTTAATTGACTTCATAGTCAAGCGTCAAAGCTCACACCAACGCAGGTGACGATAGGCCTACCCTGTCTGTCAGTTGGTTGCCAGACCCGGCAAACATGGACATAGTCATGGCTCACACAGAATGTCTGGTTAATAAACCGCACCTGTCGATTTTTTAGCTATTTACCAAACATATTTCCAGTGATAAACCGCGGCTACTAACCGGCAATATACCGTAGAGCTACGATAACATCACCACATTCTGTGATGACATCAACAGGACTGAGTGCGTCGTCACCACTCCCAAAAACGCCAGGCACTCCACAATGTATATTATGTACTATTACATTGGCCCAACATTAAACCAACATTGGCTGAACGACTTCTCTCGCTGGAGAAGCAGATCATGGTCTTGATCAGAGCACAAACTGCAATTACAATTCGGCAAACAGCAGTAACAGTATTCTCTCGTAGTACGCAGTTACTGCCGTTTGCTTTTGCACGACAGCGCATTGGGGCTGATAACTATAAATGATGTATGAACGAGCATTGCAAAAAAAGACGTTATTCAGTCGTATTACACACTAGTGCAAAAAAGACGTTATTCAGTCGTATTACACACTAGAAATGTATAAATTATATGAATTTACAATGCCTTTAACTGCCAGTGCCAAACATCTACTTTTAATGATACAAAATGTGATATTATTGAAGATAGATATCTTAGCCAAGACCTAACTTCTATATTGCATAACACTAGATGTCAGTTGTGGGAGAGAGTGTGGTTTGGGGGCTACCCCTCACCACAGACTGTCGGCCACGTGAATCAGCCTCTCTGGTGTCACCTGGTCACAGCCAGACATTAAACAAGAGCCATTGACACAATGTTAGCCTAATGGTGGCCCACCGTTTACAACACTGGGCCAGCATTGGCCTACCAGTAGAATGGCCTTAGCACGATATATGTTCACACAATGCTAGTTTAATGCTGGCCCATCATCTACAACCCTGGCTCAACAGTAAAACAGCATTGGCTAAACATCTCATTTTCGCGGGAGGCACAGGCAACTTGATACACTGACACAATGTTGGAACAGTGTTATAAATAATGGCACAACATTTAACCAACATTGGGTCAGTGCATTATGTTGACCGCCTAGAACAAGCATGACATAGAACGCTTCTGCTCACAGCAAAACCAAGCTTATTTCACAAGTGTGCAGATACTGTCTATTGAACATGCTGTTACTAACAAGAAGGAGGCAGTGACATCAGTGTAAAGGAAGTATATACTTGATTTACAAGTTAGCAAATACGACCTTTTGGTAGCGCCATGGCAAGAGGAGCCAGTTAAGAAACAGTAAATGCCTAGTTTACCAGGGAGCAGATAATGCCTTTTGACTTTGCACAGGCAGAACAGATGTAAAGCGGAAGTTAACGACAGACGTTTCTCTTGAAAGTCAAACTAAAAACTTGGAGACTCTGTCTCCAAGTTGAAAATGGTTACTATGTACTATCTGCGCTACATAATGCAATCTAATATTGTAAAATATGATAAATCATTTAAAATGTGAAAAAATACAGACAAACGTAGTGTTAATAGAAACAACTCGAAAAACTGAAATTAATTTAAGAAAATACCAGCATGTTAGTAAAAAATATATCGCCAATACAATGCACATACTTGATTTACAATCTTGATCGTGTCTCCATGCTGAATGTGACTGCCAACAATAAGCCTGATACGTTTTCCGTCGAAAACCACCACATTTTTCACATTTTCGCTGAATATCCGTGGGAATCTACCCAGCAAACGCTAACATGTTCACACAATGCTGTTTTAGTGTTGGCACACCTTCTACAATGCCTACTCAACATTACAGCAAGTAACCATGATTCAACAATATTCATGTTAAGATCTGGCACTGGGATCTCTGCAAACACGATATGTCCAATTTTTGTTGGATTGATATAGGGCCGGCGTCGCAGATGATGGATCAACATTAAATCCCAACATAATGCTCAGCGCATTGTGTTTTGTCAAAAGATGTCTCAGCATTTGGCTGCCGTCTCTGGCGACTGACCATAACCACGTGGCAACGACCAAATCGGTTAAAAAACAATCTACACAGAAACATGGGATGTTGGCCACATAGTCCTAATATATTTACATAGTCCTAATATCTACCGTAGTAATAATGCTGTGGCGAGGAGGTTCACGATTTTGTTCTAAATATTTTTAATGTGGTTATGGAGGTTTGTGTTTCAGGGATATGTTGCATAGATTTTGAAGACAATGTGCTCTATTAAAAAACTTTTTCTGTATTTATTTTAACAATTAATTTTTGTGGTTTGCAGTATTTTATTTTTGTATATACACATTCAAATCAAGTGTACCTCATGAAGTGATATATCCCACTATTGCTATTTAAGATTGAGAGGCTGAATATCGCAAAAAATAAGGATCATATACACATGTTTTACACTAATATTTGCGCCAATTTCTGACCATAATTTGACTTTTGTGAGGTGCCACTGGAATGTCACTGTACCATAGAGAGTTTAAAATCCAATTATTACATTTTAAATCATATCATTTTCTACAAATTATTTTAATTGTGATCATTTAAAATAAAATATAGAAAGCGGTAGTATAATTTTACGGTACACATTTCTAATATCAATTTTTACTAATTTCTGCTGCGAATTGAGGATCACATGAGACACCATTGGAAAGAGGATGATTTTTTTTAGAAACATAGTTGATGATGTGTCAATATTACATGTGGAACTTTTACATTATAACAAATTCACTTCGAGGTAATCAGACAAAAAAGTACAGAAAGTAATCATTAAATTTCACCAATTTTTCCCAATAATTCAGCTCCACATCAACCACCATTGAAAAGAGGACACTACTTTTAGGATTCTAACTTGATTAGTTGCTGAGATATTGCTTGAAACTGGATGTTCGGTAATTGCTGCCTAATTTGCATATTTAGCATATTTAGCCCCGACAGCTTAAATGCAAACAACCGGATTTCAATAGATCCATATTCAGAGGCTTCAAAAATAACCACCGTGAAAAATCCCCAGGGGGGGAGGGGGGTTACAGGTGGCCCACGGTCGGTGGGGTCAATAGCGGCCGCTGGGGAGGTCTGTATGCAAGGGGTATACTCCTTTCAGACTTACTCTCTCAACAATAATTAAAATAATAATCATCTTCAAACATACTGCTTCAATAAATCGTTTATTTTTCTTCGTTCCAAGCCATCTTTTAATGCAAGACAATGTCGCAATCCCAAGAAATGATCATATTATCACACAATTCTTCATACTTATTACGCTCTGAAAAGAAAGACATCCATAACTTCTACAGGACGTGACGTTTATTCAAAGTTGTTGTTTTTACATTATGCAAGTATTACCGTCAATGAACCTAAATTTTCAATTTAGCGGGTACAATTACAATATAATGCGAACTAAATCATAAAAAGTGACAATATAGCCCGTCTTTGTCTCTGAAAACAATTCAAGTCATATTAGCACTGGGGACAATCGGATCATCCTAGGTGCCTTGTCTTGGAGACGGAAACGTGTTTTCTTGTAATAACATGGCTGTGGACCAACTTTTAGCGTAGATGTACAATCAAAGCCCAAACTCATAGGCTATAAACATCTCCATGTTATCAGCTTAATACCCAAATTATATGTGTGATATAAATATTCTACACCAGCACTTTGATTATGATGGCACATATATACGAACCTCCAAGTGTCGATGATCGAGCATTAGCAGTACACATTATAGCTATGAGGTGAGATTATAATATATTTATATCCAAAAATTATTTCGATATACATACTCGGTTAATTTCACAAAATCGATTACACATTCATGAGCATGATGCTCTGCACACCTGAAGTAAAAAGCAATAGGCCTATGTTTATAATTCCCGTCATTCAGTATAACAATCAAATCAAATCAAATAACACATAGCCTACAAGGTGGTAGGCCTAATACGCTTGTAGTAAATTAATCATAGAGGCCAATAATCATGATTATGTGAAAAAGTGTGGTGCAGCTGAGATTGTGTTAGTGGCGGTCTTTATTGAAATAGCTCATCATTTTATAAATTGACAGGCTTTCCACTCGTACAATAAGCATTGATAACCACATATAGACATCGCAAATATCGATATGCCACCTCATCAGGACATTCAAACTGATGCCGATGATTACCAACCAAATCATAGAACCAAGTCTGGTATTCTATATAATATAGGTATATGTGTATATATGTGTAAACATATATGTAGATTTATCGGTAGATATAATAATAGGTAGATATATCTATATATATATACATTTATATATATAGCTTATCATATAAATTCTTTTAGTCCATTGCAATCTTTAACATGTATAGTCGTATAGATTTAAAATGGTATGGAAACTGGGAAACTATTGATAATCTTAAAATAATGATATAATATTTTTCTATCCTCAAATTGTATGTAATATTTTTTTTAATCATTAATATATCTATTTCAAAAAAAGTCTTCTAGTAATAGCTAGTAATGGATAAGCAACAAGGCTGAATTCCTATTATTCTATGCTGGTTTAGGCTTTTGAAAAGGAAGTGCAGTCGTTGCCTTTCAGCGTTCTCTTTTCTTGATATAGTAAGATGGCTCTGTCAATATGATGGTGTGGGTGGCACATCGATATTGAGAGTATGTGGGATTGACATTAGTGCCATTGCACATCCCGCGATGTTGGCAAAACAAATTTTCGATTTCATCTGAGTAAGTCGATTTACCGACTAAGTCGTTATAGCGACTTATAGCTTACTAAGTCGATTTACCGACTAAGTCGTTATAAGGACTTAGCTTAAGTCGATTTAACGACTGATCAAACGTTATAACGACATATATATTAACTCGATGTAACGACTTCGCATAAGTCATGTCGCTGTGGCGACTTATACTAAGTCGATTTAACGACTAAGAAATCGTTATAACGACTTAGCTTAAGTAGATTTAACGACTTATAATTCGTTATAACGAGATGAAAAATATTTTCTTATATCGTTTCAACGCTTACGTCAAAAACAGCCTAATTTAGGAGATAAAAAAACATGTATCCAGCTATGTTTTTTTGGCTTGTTTTTTATCGTCGCCCTCATTAACGTTTTTTTAAATAGGGCATAAGTTTTTTTATTTAGTCGCTCTCATTAACTTTTCCAGGAATTTTGCCAACGTTTTCTTGGTCGCCCTCATTAACTTTTCCAAAAATAGGCTCGATGTGGGTTTTTTCTTAAATATTTCATTCCGCCCTCCCTCAGTAGATTTGAGAATTTATCGAGTTACAGCCACACACGAATATTCATAAAAAAAATACCCCTAGCTTCTCGCTGCCTCGAATATGCTGTATGCTGTACAATAATAAGCACATTACAAACTATCTACACCGTCTGTATATCTATCATCTAGTTCTGGAGCCCCTAACTAGCTTTAAAGTAAAATCGCGGAAATTGCTAGGCTGATGAAATAAAGGTGTGGGTTGGTCCAGTTGTACATACACCTATCCTTTTTGAGATATTGATTAATGCACAAGTGGACCAAGCCACATTTATATTAAATTAAACAAATATGTAGAAAAAAAGGATAATAAGCATAATGCAGTCTCTCTACATGTACTATTGTTCCAGTTTTAACGTTTGTATAGTATGTGTATTTTTATAGCTTAGATGAAATCACGGGGACTGCGATATTGATTGAATAAATAAAGAGATATAGGTTGGTACAGTACATGCATTAATCAATTGTAATATTTTACGTGTGTTATTTTGCCCGGCACTACCAGGTGGCGTGCTACATGCATCTCGGGACTTCCAGGTAAATGAATGTTTTTTAAATAAAGGCTATGTGCAATGTCTATCATTTGGAACACTAATCTTATTCATGGAGATGCCATTTTAATGAAAAAATAAGCCAAATTTACATTACATTATTAATTGAATAGCTCCGTGCAAGAACCTGTTAAGTGCATGTTTTATAGTTTTGAGAAAAACTACTTCAAAGTTTAAGTTCAATAATTTTTTCTTTCAAGAGCTTCCGCGTAAAATAAGTTTGTTTATCAATAATATTGGTAAAGTAAGTTTAGTAATCATATCTAAGACTCTCAGCATGCCTTGCGCACATTTTCAAAGTTTGTTAACTGGTATTTGCCAATAGTCTTCAAATTCAATATCACAATATTTTATGGTAAATGACATTACCATTTTATTACTTTATGCGAATTTTTCCAGAAATCATGGATATCGGTTAGATATCTGTGAAACAGTGACTTCACAACCATTTATCCGAATACTTTTGCACATTTAAAATTAATAGTGTTGATATTAAAATCATGTTAATGGTGCTTTCCATTTCTGATTTGTGATTCTATTATTTGCAAGAACATGTTAAGTGAGTTTATCGGTAGGATTTGCTACATGTTATTTAGTAATATTTACTGGTAAAATTGCACTTACCTGTTTTTTCATTTTGTCTCACTAAAAGCCATAAACATGTACTTGCTTCTGAGAAAAGTGCTTTATAATGGTCGTAGAGCTAATATTTTTTTACACAATAATCTTCCCTAACTCAGCACCTCAAATCAGTCGTTATCAGCAAGAACCTGTTAATGGCGCTTAGCAGGTTATTGCACGGAGCCCTTTAATTGTCTTTCGTATCATAACATTTGTATTACTGGAAAGTGAAATGTTGGCTGCAGGTTTATAATATATTGGATAATACGAACATGAGTGTTTATTATACGTTTTGATTGTGTACCCAGCAAATAACTGGCTGTTGGCATCACTTGAGTGAGAAATGTATCAAAAACTGGCCCAAATTAACCCCACATCGGATCAACGCCCGTGTCTGTGGGGAGCTACAGAGACATGGCGTGTACCCTAATACACGCCATGTGTGCAAGACAATGTCGCAATCCCAAGAAATGATCATATTATCACACAATTCTTCATACTTATTACGCTCTGAAAAGAAAGACATCCATAACTTCTACAGGACGTGACGTTTATTCAAAGTTGTTGTTTTTACATTATGCAAGTATTACCGTCAATGAACCTAAATTTTCAATTTAGCGGGTACAATTACAATATAATGCGAACTAAATCATAAAAAGTGACAATATAGCCCGTCTTTGTCTCTGAAAACAATTCAAGTCATATTAGCACTGGGGACAATCGGATCATCCTAGGTGCCTTGTCTTGGAGACGGAAACGTGTTTTCTTGTAATAACATGGCTGTGGACCAACTTTTAGCGTAGATGTACAATCAAAGCCTAAACTCATAGGCTATAAACATCTCCATGTTATCAGCTTAATACCCAAATTATATGTGTGATATAAATATTCTACACCAGCACTTTGATTATGATGGCACATATATACGAACCTCCAAGTGTCGATGATCGAGCATTAGCAGTACACATTATAGCTATGAGGTGAGATTATAATATATTTATATCCAAAAATTATTTCGATATACATACTCGGTTAATTTCACAAAATCGATTACACATTCATGAGCATGATGCTCCGCACACCTGAAGTAAAAAGCAATAGGCCTATGTTAATAATTCCCGTCATTCAATATAACAATCAAATCAAATCAAATAACACATAGCCTACTAGGTGGTAGGCCTAATACGCTTGTAGTAAATTAATCATAGAGGTCAATAATCATGATTATGTGAAAAAGTGTGGTGCAGCTGAGATTGTGTTAGTGGCGGTCTTTATTGAAATAGCTCATCATTTTATAAATTGACAGGCTTTCCACTCGTACAATAAGCATTGATAACCACATATAGACATCGCAAATATCGATATGCCACCTCATCAGGACATTCAAACTGATGCCTATGATTACCAACCAAATCATAGAACCAAGTCTGGTATTCTATATAATATAGGTATATGTGTATATATGTGTAAACATATATGTAGATTTATCGTTAGATATAATAATAGGTAGATATATCTATATATATATACATTTATATACATAGCTTATCATATAAATTATTTTAGTCCATTGCAATCTATAACATGTATAGTCGTATAGATTTAAAATGGTATGGAAACTGGGAAACTATTGATAATCTTAAAATAATGATATAATATTTTTCTATCCTCAAATTGTATGTAATATTTTTTTTAATCATTAATATATCTATTTCAAAAAAAGTCTTCTAGTAATAGCTAGTAATGGTAAAGCAACAAGGCTGAATTCCTATTATTCTATGCTGGTTTAGGCTTTTGAAAAGGAAGTGCAGTCGTTGCCTTTCAGCGTTCTCTTTTCTTGATATAGTAAGATGGCTCTGTCAATATGATGGTGTGAGTGGCACATCGATATTTAGAGTATGTGGGATTGACATTAGTGCCATTGCACACCCCGCGATGCTTGCAAAACAAATTTTAGATTTCGTCTGAGTAAGTCGATTTACCGACTAAGTCGTTATAACGACTTATAGCTCACTAAGTCGATTTACCGACTAAGTCGTTATAAGGACTTAGCTTAAGTCGATTTAACGACTGATCAAACGTTATAACGACATATATATTAACTCGATGTAGCGACTTCGCATAAGTCATGTCGCTGTGGCGACTTATACTAAGTCGATTTAACGCCTAAGAAGTCGTTATAACGTTATAACGACTTAGCTTAAGTAGATTTAACGACTTATAATTCGTTATAACGAGATGAAAAATATTTTCTTATATCGTTTCAACGCTTACGTCAAAAACAGCCTAATTTAGGAGATTAAAAAACATGTATCCAGCTATGTTTTTTTGGCTTGTTTTTTATCGTCGCCCTCATTACGTTTTTTAAATAGGGCATACGTTTTTTTATTTAGTCGCTCTCATTAACTTTTCCAGGAATTTTGTCAACGTTTTCTTGGTCGCCCTCATTAACTTTTCCAAAAATAGGCTCGATGTGGGTTTTTTCTTAAATATTTCTTTCCGCCCTCCCTCAGTAGATTTGATAATTTATCGAGTTACAGCCACACACGAATATTCATAAAAAATACCCCTAGCTTCTCGCTGCCTCGAATATGCTGTATGCTGTACAATAATAAGCACATTACAAACTATCTACACCGTCTGTATATCTATCATCTAGTTCTGGAGCCCCTAACTAGCTTTAAAGTAAAATCGCGGAAATTGCTAGGCTGATGAAATAAAGGTGTGGGTTGGTCCAGTTGTACATACATCTATCCTTTTTGAGATATTGATTAATGCACACGTGAACCAAGCCACATTTATAATAAATTAAACAAATATGTAGAAAAAAAGGATAATAAGCATAATGCAGTCTCTCTACATGTACTATTGTTCCAGTTTTAACGTTTGTATAGTATGTGTATTTTTATAGCTTAGATGAAATCACGGGGACTGCGAGATTGATTGAATAAATAAAGAGATATAGGTTGGTACAGTACATGCATTAATCAATTGTAATATTTTACGCGTGTTATTTTGCCCGGCACTACCAGGTGGCGTGCTACATGCATCTCGGGACTTCCAGTTAAATGAATGGTTTTTTTAAATAAAGGCTATGTGCAATGTCTATCATTTGGAACACTAATCTTAATCATGGAGATGCGATTTTAATGAAAAAATAAGCCAAATTTAGATTACATTATTAATTGAATAGCTCCGTGCAAGAACCTGTTAAGTGCATATTTTATAGTTTTGAGAAAAACTACTTCAAAGTTTAAGTTCAATAATTTTTTCCTTCAAGAGCTTCCGCGTAAAATAAGTTTGTTTATCAATAATATTGGTAAAGAAAGTTTAGTAATCATATCTAAGACTCTCAGCATGCCTTGCGCACATTTTCAAAGTTTGTTAACTGGTATTTGCCAATAGTCTTCAAATTCAATATCACAATATTTTATGGTAAATGACATTACCATTTTATTACTTTATGCGAACTTTTCCAGAAATCATGGATATCGATTAGATATCTGTGAAACAGTGACTTCACAACCATTTATCTGAATACTTTTGCACATGTAAAATTAATAGTGTTGATATTAAAATCATGTTAATGGTGCTTTCCATTTCTGATTTGTGATTCTATTATTTGCAAGAACATGTTAAGTGAGTTTATCGGTAGGATTTGCTACATGTTATTTAGTAATATTTACTGGTAAAATTGCACTTACCTGTTTTTTCATTGTGAAATTTGTCTCACTAAAAGCCATAAACATGTACTTGCTTCTGAGAAAAGTGCTTTATAATGGTCGTAGAGCTAATATTTTTTTACACAATAATCTTCCCCACCTCAGCACCTCAAATCCGTCGTTATCAGCAAGAACCTGTTAATGGCGCTTAGCAGGTTATTGCACGGAGCCCTTTAATTGTCTTTCGTATCATAACATTTGTATTACTGGAAAGTGAAATGTAGGCTGCAGGTTGATAATATATTGGATAATACGAACATGAGTGTTTATTATACGTTTTGATTGTGTACCCAGCAAATAACTGGCTGTTGGCATCACTTGAGTGAGAAATGTATCAAAAACTGGCCTAAATTAACCCCACATCGGATCAACGCCCGTGTCTGTGGGGAGCTACAGAGACATGGCGTGTACCCTAATACCGAGATATATGCAATGATAATATTTTTTTTATCTCCACTTGACTGATTGTACGAGGTTAAATAAGAGTATTTTAAAATATACTGTTTGGTCTATATTATTAGCAGCATACATTTTTCGAATAATTTTTCTGCAGACTGTGCAGAGGTACAGGGATTGGAGAAAATAGTGGCTATGAAAGGGCTACTGTGATTTCGATGATAGATTTGTTAATTAAAGGTGTAGTCAACTGTCAAAATACGCGGGACAATGTGGTCCCCAGAATGCCACAGTGGCCCCTGGACATTCCACAATGACATATCACCCCACATCCACAGTTATCAGCCAAGATAATAATACTATGTGCGTTTCATACCCATCGCCGCATTAAGAGCAAGTTCCCAAGTCATATAAACTCTATATACTTGAGCGACAACTATGAGGAAATAATTCACCATTTCTCTTATGTGGGCTTTGTGTTGTGACACAAAAGGCTGTGCTACAGTGGGGCTCTGGAAACAGTTGACCTCCAGCATATTGACAGTAAGAGCTTTCCCGGCAAACACGGCACACTCACCAAATGTTGGTTTAATGTCGGCCAACGTCGCAGACGTTGGTCTAACATTAAAACAGCATTGGGCCAATTTCTCGTTGGACTAGTATCTTGTAATCAGTTCAGTCACTGATATTAATGCTGTCAAAGTGTACTCTATAGACTAATGTAGGCCTACACTTGACCGTCCCACACATGCGCGTTTCAAAGCTGTATGCATCTTTAATGCATGTATTAGGGACCCACCATTAAATCTCCCGGGGGGGGGGGGTCTGGGCTGGAGTATTTGTATTTTATACCCCGCTCTCGGTGCGCTGAACTTTATACATTTTATTACATCATCATGTTTATTTAGAATAACCCCCACCCCCTGGTGATTGAATAGTGGCCCCCTTAGCAACATCAGTGAAGAGAAACATGAATTTTTTGTTCATACTATGGCATTGTAACATTAAACCAACATATAATGTGAAATGAAACTGTTAGAAATTTTAAAAAATAACGTCAATTAACTAATACCAGGAGACAATATGACCTTACTCTGCCATATTTTATTCTGAAATCAATCAAAGCACATCTTTACACCAGCACGTGTTACAATGTGTACATTCGGTGTGGATATAGGCTACTTTTTATAAATATAGGGTGTGTGTGGGGTCAATCTGCAGGCATATGTACCACTTTAAACGTATTCTCAAATGCAATGTCATCCTCTATTTGTCATTATATGTGCATAGTGTTGGTTATGGACATAGTCAATACATTATCACTTCGCAATAGACAGATTAGGCTCACACACCACTTTTGTTGACACATTATACATTCAAAATATAAAATAATATTTTTGCTTGTCAACTGTATGCTCCTGTGCGGGTTATCATTATGAATGGTTTGATTACCCCCTGTGATAAGTTAGCAGACAACACATCATGTTTCCGCTTCCTGTGTATAAACAAGTTCTGGATGTCTATCTTTTCAGAGCGTGATAAGTATGATAAAATGATCATTTCTTGTGATTGCGACATTGTCTTGCATTAAATGATGGCTTGAAATTAAAAAAAAAGAAACGATTCATCGATGCAATATGTTTGAAGATGATCCTTATTTTAATTATTGTTGAGAGTAAGTCTGAACGGAATATACCCCTGACATACAGACCTCCCCAGCGGCCGCCATTGACCCCACGGATTTTACCCTTGTCTCTAACGTTATAATACATATATAGTGATCAGTACTGTCTGTATTGATGTCGTTGTCAGTACAGACTTGTACACATAACATACCGTGGTGTACTGGACTGATCCTACCGATCCCTGTGGTGGCACCTACATACTGTTCACGGCATACATTATGTTTACATTCACAAGAGGTCGCCATTGACTTATCGAAACGCTTTTCAGCAGATGGCACTGCTATACCTGATGTGCGTTGAAGCATTGAAGCAATGTTGTTTTATTGCTGCACCATCGTCGCAGACGGTGGTCCAACATTAAAACAACATGCCTCAATGTCTCGTGTTTTCTGGGATCTACGCACTATCCAAACTTGATTGGTGTGATTGGTGTTTGTAAGCTACCGATTATGATATCTGAGGTTTTTATAATAAATGACCCTTTGACTGCTAAGTACGACAATAATCATTTGTGATTCGTTTTATCAGCCGATCAAATCACTGTTAGCGGGATTGAAATAAGTGTTTAACCCTTTAACCGCCGGTGTCGCATATATTGGGGTTTTCATTTTTTATTAGCATATTAAGTACCACCTTTTGAACATGTTAAAGATACAATGTGACATCATTCAGCGATATTTGAAAACAGTTGACCTCTATTTTGTCAAATCTGCATAATTTTCACTCACTTGAAGTTGTGGATCGCGTCAGCGAGACACAACTTCAAGTGGGTGAAAATTCAGATTGAATAATTTGGCGGTTAAAGGGTTAAAGTAGGTGGGTCGTCATGATTTGCTGAGTAATTATTGTGGGCCCCCACGCATGCGCATCCTGGTCAACGTCCACAGGAGTGGGGTACACCGCAGTGTAAATATTATTGTTCAGAGAAGCAAAACGACCCGGCTGCTTGGAACAAGTGCCCTCAATAAAGTCCCTTTTGAAAATGTGTACCCATTCTCATTACCTTTTTATTTATTCCCCTCGTAAACAGACGCAGATACAATATTGGGCTAAGATATCATCCGATGTCTATTCAATGTCATCATTTAGACAAGTTAAAGCAAATAGAAATCCTTTAGAAATAGAAAATAGATCTATTTCCATGCGATTCGCATAAACTTGTTCATAAATTGAGTCAGATACAAATCGGAGAGTAGAGTTGTGTACCTCATAAAGATCTTCCCCAGATTACAAGCGTATGACATATAGTGGCAGAATGATAGCTATTATCAACAAAAATCTTTATATTACTTATTTGTGTCAGCAAAATGTGGGTGGTTTATTATATTATTATTGATAGCCATACAAAATAATTATCGGAAAAGATATTGCTATCGGCTGTTGTGAACGTACAATTAAAATCCAATAAATACAACGCGGCTAACCCCGCCAATTATAAAACGAGGTCAAAGATATAAAAAACGTATTACAGACGCGGAACAAAGTATGAAAAAGTGTTGCTATCGTGAAAGAAATAAATTATGAGCTACGGGTTTTTACGGTAATGACCGGACAGGCCATTTCTAATAGCATTACAATGAAATAAAATGCATGTCTAACTGGTGACTGGTGGGCATTTTTTCTCAATATCGAAACCTTGCACATATAGTGTGTACATACAATTTGACCATCACTATATCCACCACCTCATGGTATTAACAGAGTGTACCCCCAACGTATACATTTTTTAGCAATGACACTTTAAGGAGGTGGGGGTCAGTGGTCAGAAAATCTAATTTTCAAGATTTTTACCAATTAAAGCATCGAATTTCACAGATTCTGCTTTTCAAGTTTATTACTAAGTAGTACTGTGTTTTGTCAATTTATACATTATACCAAATCTGGTATAATTTGGAGAAAATAGCTGATTTTATGGAATCAAATGTACAGTTAACCAGTCATATTGGCCGACCGTTTATAAATACCCGGGTGTTTATAAACACTTGCCGGAAGTGCGTTGCGAGTGCTTCTAAAATCATGGTGGTTTTTAAATGGGCGGCCATTTAAAAACGGCTGGACCCGGACCTGTTTAACATGCAGTAATAATAAAACAATTCATGTATATTTTCATGTAAAAAAAATAATTATTAGAACCAGTGTTGTTCCGATATCAGAAACGCAATAAAGATGGATAATTTTATGTAATTTCAGCATCTACAGAGAAGAGGGGCACTGACCCAATGTTAAATCAATGCTGGAACCCGTCACAAACACCGAACCAGAACCAAGGCAGCAAGTAAATTAGTGTCAGTGTCTCTTATTATACTGGGTATGTCGTGTCGTTCAAATGTTGGCCCAGCGTCAATGACAGCGGGCCAACACCGCCCTTAGCGGGTTAAATATTAAGAAGTGGAAGAGTTTCAAGTGCAGAAATGTTTTCTATGTGGTTTTGGTACATTTTTAAGACGCCTTCGTGGCTTTGGATTATTTCTAAGACGCCTTTGTGGCTTTAATTCATTTCTAAGACGCCTGTGTGGCTTTGGTTAATGTCTAAGACGCCTTTGTGACTTTGGTTCATGTTTATGACGCCTTTGTGGCTTTGGTTCATTTCTAAGACGCTTTGTGGCTTTGGTTCATGTCTAAGACGCTTTTGTGGCTTTGGCTCATTTCTAAAATGCCTTTGTTGCTTTGGTTCATGTCTAACACGCCTTTGTCATTGTCACCAGCCCCATTCAGTGACTTTTTGCGCACGCTAAAGTGAAATATGTACCCTGTTTGAAGGCATAGTATACATGATGGCAAGCAGTTTATTTCATCTCAAATTAAACAAATAATAGTAATTTTCACTGCAGAATAAATAATGACGAAGAACTGAATTAGACGAGTTATACTTTGTCTCAGTCGCCAAAGTGTTGCAAGCCCGGTAAGATACCAGCTTAACATGACGGCGATTGAAATCGGAGTGAGCAACCAATTTACAAATGAGATACTGATTCCGACTTCTTATAGAATAACTGCAGACTAAATTAAGATAATTTGGAATGAACATATGTATATGCTGAGAAACTCAATTACGTTGCACCTGAATGCATGATAACACTCTTACATGGTGGACTATTATACTTGGGGTCACCACGGCGTTTTCAACTTAACAATGTTTTGTAAGCATGATACCCTCATCATGGTCAAACCGAAAAAAATAAAAGATGAGGGCTATTCCATTATAGCAGGGATCACCACGGGCGTTCTCAACTTGTAAATGTATCTTAAGCGCGACATACTGTCATAAATTTTTAGCCGAATGCTCTTATTTTTGTACCATGCTCACAACTCCAAATGGAGCACATCTTCATCTATCAAGTTGTCTGCTACCGACAGACTCCTTGATATCACGTATATGTACTATGAGTTTATAACCCCCCTCTTCCCTGCCCAACTCCTGCAGGCCAGACAATCTGACCTGAGTGTGACTCCATACCACAGTCAGTAAACCGGTGACGTCATAATGAATATTCATGATGCTCGCACCCCCTCCATTTCGTACAGGCCTCAAACACACATGTTGTCAAGGTCAGGAGTCTGACGGTCTGACCTGACTGGGCAGGGTGAATGGAGCACAGCTTTGTGATAACTGAAAGTGTAGATAGACAGTAATAAACCTTGTTGACACAATAGCAGCAGGTGTACAGTAAAACTTTTTATTGACACAGCATTGTGGTAGCATGGACTTAAAGGTGTAAAAGTACAATAAAAATTATTATTACCACAGTAATATAGCTTAATTATTTTTCAAAGTAATAGTTTTTAGAATACTGTCCCACTTGGTCTAAGTGATGTACACTCGTAAAACTTTCCCCACTTTTGGCAACATATTTCACATTTTTCTTTCCCAACTTTTTTTTGTGTAGTTTACACTTGGTCAAATCTTTACCTATTTTCTTGTATGTGATAAAAACTTAGTCAAATAGTTTCAAACCATCGACTTAATAATGAACACACTCTGCTACGTCAAGATTCTATAAACTTAATTTACTACTAAGTATTTCACATTTTTTAAACATTTAGCATTTTTTGTCTACAGTCTACAGATTTGTTAAAGTAGTGTGAATTTTCTTCAGAGTAATCTGAACATGGTGACATATTTTATAATAAGAATCCTTCAACGTAATGCCAGCATCGTAATATATTTTTCAACTTTGCTATATGTGATACACCGTTGCTTAGATATTTTACCACAATTGATCCACAAATTACATCCACGTACGGCAAAATTCTATAAATATTTTCAAATTTACCACTATTTTCCCACATTTTTGACACATTTAGCGATTTTTGGCTACGTACTTGGTAAATAATGTCCTATTTACTACTAGTTATTCCACACTTTGTGAAATATTTAGGCTTCTTCGTATTTTTGTGACTTTTCAAAGCTACATATTTTGCCGACTTTAGTTTGTTGACTTCATGCCGTTGTTGACTTCATTTTTGCCACGTACGTATGTTCGGCTACGTACTTGTTAAATAATGTCCTATTTTTGTAAGTTTTCCACACTTTTTGAAATATTTTTCTTGAATTTTGACTTTTCAAAGCAACACATTTTCCGACTTTAGTTTGTTGACTTCATACCTATTAATAAATTATGATACATTTGGTTAAGTTATGCACACTTGCCAGCTATTTCCAAAGTAACACTAAGTCAAATATTTTCCGGATCACACATGTATAAGCTAGGTGGTATACTTGTCCCCATCTTTGTTAAGTAATATGTATGTAATTTCTCACTTTGTATTTGAACAAGTGTCTCTTGGAAGAAGTGGGAGACACGTCATAACTTAGACGAAAGCCTGATTTTTTTTATTCCGTGTTTATTATACAGTCGAAGGTTGGAAAATAATATGACTAGCTTTTATCACATGAAAGAAAACAGAAAAATATTTGATCACGTGTTGATCACATAGTTGAAAAGTATGTATTGTATAAGTTTAAAAAAAAATCCTAAAATATTTCAAAAAGTGTTAAATACATGCAAGAAAATCGGAAAACATTTCACCAAGTGTGGAAGATTTTGTCAACAGTGGGCAATGCTTTACGATTGTACATCACTTAGACCAAGTGAAACAATAGTCTAACAAAGTCTACTTTGACAAATATTTAAAATGGAGTCCTTAGATACAAAATATTTTACTAGTTCGCATAGCTTATACAGGTGTGAAGAACGTATCAGGATAAATAAATGGGTATGAACAAAAAAGACGAAAGTCGAAAATTGTGCATCTTCACTCTGTCAAATATATTCGGATCAATCACATTGATAAGCAGCGTAAACAAATCGTCTGACCCCGGGTGTGCTTTGAAAAGTCGGAAATCAAGAAGAATACTAAATATATCACAAAGTTGGGAATATCCGAATAAAAGTGGAACATTATTTTAAGTAAGTGGCGAGAACTCTAGAAAAATTGCAAACTGTGCCACATTTAGTGGGAAATTTGAAAATATTAAGAACACATAAAGCAATGTTGAAAAATATCTTACCATGTTAGCATGGTATCCACACTAAAATGCACACTTTAACAAGTCCGTAGTCAAAATCACAAAATGTTTAAATAGTGAAATACTTCGTAGTTAATTGAAAACATCTATGGAATTTTGACGTACTTGTATGTACATTGAAAATATCATAGTTTGCATAGTTTATTCAAAATGTAAAGCTATTTCAACAGATGTGGAAAACTAAACAATTGTGGGAACGTAGCAATTGCGTATCACACTTAAGATTCTGGCCCATGAGTTAGACCAATACAGTTAAATATAATACAAAATATTAAGTTAATTTTTTTGTCTATAGCACTTAAACAGACTAAAGCCTGGGGCGCATATTACAAAGAATCCTAACTTTGATCCTATCCTAACTTTCTCTCATTTACATATAAAAAGATAGAATCAATCCTAACTTTTTTAATGGGAATGAGAGAAAGTTAGGGTAGGATCAAAGTTAGGATTCTTCGTAATATGCGCCCCATGGCCTCGGAGTTCGGGAACTCCTGCCCTAGTTTTACAATAATTTATGACAAAAATTATGTGTGACTGTTCATATAAGCCTGGTGCTAATAATTTTATTTCACTTTATATACAATGTAACTATGTGCGTGTATGCGTAAAACTGACTAATGAATAGGGAGACATTGTTTCACAATCAATTTTGATACTAATTCTATCAATGAATGGTTTTTAGAATGTGTATTTAGTAATCAATAAATAATTAATTGAATTAATGCATTTCATGATGAATATATAAATAAAGTTGAAGATAAATCGGTCCAAGAAAAGTATTCTATCCCTGATCAAAGTAAAGAGTGACTAGCTATTAAATGCACAAAATAAACCAAACACATTCACCCCTTACATGAATCAGACTCTGAAGAGTCGTTATACAATGGACATCCTGTCATTTTTTAATGTTCACTGATAAAATCATTCACATGACAGATATTACAGGGACATTTATTATCGATAATATTATTTCCCAATATAGCTAGACGTTATAACTTTATTTTCTTACATGTCAAGATCAGCCAGTCACTAGCGTCATTCAATTGGGGGTTTTTAATTAGAACACCATACTTTGATTTATGAATCTGCAAGATATTTGACTGAGTGTGGTATATTCAGAGAGGAATGGAGAAAAATCTTAGAACATAGGACATCACATAGGACAAAGTTAAAAAATATTTAACAAGATTTAGCGTGGGGAATAGATTTGAATAACATTATTTCAATGTACCTTTAAAGAAAATGGAAGAATATTGGAAAACGGAAACTATATTAATATATATATGAATACTACCTATTAAAAATTTAATTGTTTTGACGTTACTGGTTTGAACTTTTAACATGTGAGGAACAGTCAAGTAGTTGAATGAATTCAATATACTGTTATTATGACATTCATTCGACTGTTACTATATAATATCCCCTATATTGTGATCATAAAATTATTCAGGCGTTACTGGTTTGAACTGTTCACCTCTGTAATAAACCCCTTAAGTCTAATACTATTTTAATTAAGAAATATTATTACGTCATGTCATTCATCTCAATTACGTCATAATCAGTGTCGGACATTTTTATTATTATGTAATCAGTGGCCGACATCTTGATCACGCCTCACTTTCACGTTTCCCCCACTACTGCTAACGTCTTTGGAGTAGAATTACACCATATATTAATCATATGTGGCTAATTTATGGTTAAAGTTTGTGACATCACATTAGATTGTGCAGTATTTTGTATGGTGCCCTGTAACTCATGCTCATACACTTATCTGTTTTATTGTGTTTTCATATATTATATTTCTTATGGGGATGGAGTTCACACTAAACTCCTTCGCTCTCTCATGACATACAGACAGAAAGATATTTTATTGACATAAATAAAAGTCATCACAGATTTATTTGTCATAGCAATAAGAGAGATTTATGTACATGTATATACAATAGGGTTAGTTTGTTAAAAACATATGACAAAATACATGGTATGACAAACAACTAAAATTATGTTAAGTGGCATTGCCATAATAAAAACTGGGTATTTCGCTAATATAAATGGCTACTTCTTAAAATAAAATTAAAAGGCATTGCCAAGATAACATGGGGGTCTATCATTTTGTTTCCCGCACCAAAACCAGAGATAAAATAGCTACTATGTATAACCTACTAATTATAGTAGCATAAAGACTCTAGAAAGCATAGAAACCAAAAATATATACAAATGCATAATTATGCTACAGTAACTGGAGTATGAAATAAGACAATGGGAAAAATTATATGGTATTTTTAAAAAACAAATATAATATAAAGCAGTACAATAAATGTGGCAATCCGCGAAACAGGTAGCTACGAGCCATGTGACCATGCAAGCACAGTCGCTATGAGCTCGTAGATTCCCTGATATTAACCTGTTAACTTAACAACTAGTGACAGTAATTATGGCGGTTAATTCACACTGGACATGGTCCTCGCACAAAAAAAATACATCTTATTTTAATTCACAATCTGAGATGCTGTCCCAACATTAAACAAAGAGTGGTTGTTAACATCACTTTGGAAATGCTGCTGGTATCTTGGTCCTACACAAAAGCAAGTCTACAACAACACAAGTAAAAGACGCACATCCAATGTTGCTTTTATGGTGAGCCGTCACTGTATAGGATGAACCAGCTATAATACAACACAGGTTGATCGCATGTACTGGTCATATTAATACTAGGCATATAATGACAACCTTATAACTTTATATAGTTTCAGGTGTATTGGAAATAAAAATGTCTAATATGGTCAACCGTTATGGTTAAAGCGACACAATCAGGCTAAAATCATTTAAAAATCGGAAATTTTGGTTTGGCTTTTAAAAAAGACCATATAATGTAAACATGTCCATTGGCTAGAACTGGAAACGTTTTTTTAATTTTTGTGCTGCGCATTTACCAGTTAAGCGAGATAGAGAGACAAAATTGCTGTATTTTTTATTTTGGACATGCATGTCCGAAATAAGAAATCGGGAATTTTTCCTTTATATGTCGCTCAACTGGTAAATGTGCAGCACAAAAATTAAAAGACTTTTCTAGTTCTAGGCTATGGACATTACATCATATGGTCATATTAAGAAGCATATATACAATTATCATTTTTATTTTTATTTTAGCCTGATTGTGTCGCTTTAAACTGTGATATTGCTGATCTTTTCATATTATTCTTATTTAAACGCCAACCGGCAATTAATCATATTTTTAATATGTTGCAGCATACCTATTATAAGCAATAGGCCTACAGCTGTAATTACCAGCTCAAAGAAAGCCATCCGCGTCGTAATTGTCCAGTAAAATGATGCGGGTGTGGACTTATATAGCAGTTTGGCAGGCTTATAGACATGATAGGCCTAAGTTAGCACACACAAGCAGTTAGCACACACTAAGTGTACAGTCTCACTACATCGCCTCTGTTGAAAATTTGTGGTGAAAATTTAAAATTGTAAGCCTACAAGCCTTGTGGAGTAAGCTGTCTGGGACATCACAATCATGGATAGCACAGCTGAAGAAAACATTCTATATTGGAATGCCATGTGCGGAAATAACTCATTTTGGGTGAGCCTATGTTTAACGTGAACGGTTCAGATGTTGAGCTTTTTCCGCCGGGCAAAGGCAAATGGCAAAAGTTTATATAACTCTTACAGTGCGGGGATCGACTTTAGTCGTCAGAACCTGACGTCTGTAGTAATGTAATGTAATGTAATGTAATGGCCGTGACCAATAACATATTCACATGTATTCAAATGAAGCGGAACGAGCTCACCTGGACATTTATGAAGATTTTCAAATTGAAACAAACTCATTGGTCTCCATGGTTTATGCAAGCAATTCTCAGCGCTGTAAGGTTTAACAAGTAAGCAGTGACGTAGGCCTACTGTTGTTTGTCTTTGAGGAACAGTATTTCTGACCCTTATAAATTAATAAAATCCTCTATATATAAACCACTGAATTAGTGGCATAGGCTTACACACCACTTTGTGTTGTGTATCTGGCGGATGACGATTATGTAAATATTTCCGGTTATCTGATTCAAATGCTCTTCCACTTGAAGTTGAGGTTCGCTATTTAGTGCGATCCACAACTTCAAGTGGGTGATAATTACTCATATGTGTTTATGAGACCAAAAAATCGCAGATGTTGCTGTTGTACACAACTGACATTGATTTATTCTGCTAAAAATGGATTAAAACCTATAGTCGTGTTAAAGTTTTAGCCGGTTAAAATTGTATGTTTGCATTCATTCATTTATCTCTCATCTGTATTTCCTATCAGGATCCATCACTGCTCGGCAACGTATCCCAACCAGATCTGCCGGAGTGCTTCCAGAGAACCATATTAATCTGGATCCCATGTCTAACACTCTGGCTGAATGCTGTTATCTATTTACCTGACCTTATTAGGTCACCACAGATCAATCATGCTTGGACAAATAGAAGCTTCACAGATGTGTTTAAAACGGTGAGAATTTTATACTCCCGTTTGGTAAATAGTTAGAATATTATTGTCGATGATATCAAGTCTGTGTTTGCACTATTGGATACTCTATAGAGTGGCGGATGCACCCTTTCATATGAAAGGGAACGAATACCACTTGCATTTTTATCATTACAAAGCAAGGGATGAAGGCCCTATATATAATAAAATGAAAGATATGATAACCTCTGAAATTTTTTAATTATTTACTGTTGTCGTTTAGATATTATTGACTCTCATATTTCTAGTTTTGTCTTCTAGGTATTGAGTGTTTTTCTCATCATCGTGTCGCTTGGGGATTTTGTAGTTTCCATTGTCAGCTATGATGTAGTCACCCCGGCGTATCAGTTCGTTACACCCCTGATCCAAGCTGCAACATACGTAAGTGGATTATAACATAGTTCTAGACTGCCATGCAGAGGCAAACAGCAGTAGCTGCTTACTTTTCAAGTGAGCAGTTACTGCTGTTTGTCTTTGCAGCACACATCTTTATGACTCACCAAACACCAGGGGTTGACTTTTCAGGCTCAACAACACGTGCTTGCTTGGTATATCGCTTACAGAACATATGAGAGTGGTAACATATTTAACATAATTTTATATGCCCTAGGCCCAATTGTTGTTTACATGGTATACGGTGATCAAACTAGTTTAATTCATATATTAATTTAAATCTTTGTAATTTATAGAATAACAAAATGAAAAAAGTAAAATGCAGTCAACCCACGATATTCTCTAACTCCACCTCTAAAAATGTGACAAATTATTTCAACCCTTTGAAGCCTGAATTTACCATTGTCATCTTCATCCACTACAAGCAGTGAATTGCTGTCGCAATTCTCGACTTGTAGTGGATGAAGATGACAATGGATGACATTCAAGTGGGTGAAAAAATTAAGAAAATTACCATGTATTGGTAAACCAGTTTCTTGGATTTTTTTTTTCTAAAACCCTTAGTTGTGGGAATAATAAATCTGTTTTCAGAGATTTATAATGATGCTTTAATGCACATGAGGGCTTAAAGGGTTAATTAAGTGACTACGTCATGAAAACTAAGTTTGCAATATGCTGAAATATTTTGTGCTCTTATCCTGCTTATAACGTATATATTACTTTTTTCAGTTCTTAGCCACGGTCATGTCACATATGGAATTCTCCAAGGGGAGACACACGTCTGTTCCACTGTTCTTATTCTGGTTTCTTGTCACTCTCTTTGGCATCGTACCTCTTCAAAGTAAAATTAGTCACGTTCACCAACTTCAGGTAATTGTTTTCAGCTTACTTGTTATCACATAGACTAATTGATCCAGCAAAGAAGAGTGGAATCGTCCGCCACGTCTGCCAGATTGAGCCGACACGAGTGAAATATGGCCGGAAATGGCAAAAATCGCCACACGACATATTTCAAGAATATAATGTCTCATTTTCGGAATTTTAGGCGATAAAAATAGTCACACTAGACGAAACAGTTTGCAGTCATACCAGCTGAATTTGAGACTTTTCAAAGGTCTACGCAATTAAGTACGGTTAAATGGACAAAGACAACAGTATCTTACAAACCGTTGTTATTCATCTTGACACTGTAAGAAAGTCCCGTAGATGGAAGCAGTCGTTAGGGGGTCGCCATTTAATATCCAGGGCAGGGATATTTTTGGAATAAATAATTAAAGGCAGGAAAAAGGTAAAATAAATAATTTGATGCCGATCCCATTTGAAATAAATAATTTATGACATATCGGGTGGGCCTACATGTTTGGTATACTATCTAGCCGATGAAATTATGAAGATTCTGGAGGAGCGACCTCGCTTCGCTCGATATTCAGTACTTACATTCCAAAATATTAGGCTATTGTCAGATTATAATAGCCTTAATAAAACAATACATTGGCAATTTATGAAGTCCTTCCAGAAGTGGTTGAAATAAATAATTTGTCAACCATACAGCTGGAAAAAAAATAACCACGAGCTGGATTATATTGAAAAAAATATATTAGTCCATCCCAATATCCATGCCACCCCCCCCCCCCTGGATATTAAATGGTGGCTCCCTATGTTTGATGGGACAGACATTGCCTGTTTTAGTGATCATCCTCGGAGGAGTGAAGATTGAGCCTCAGCATGCTCAGGAGAGTGAAATTTTGATAAAAGTATATAGCTCGCTTTCTCAGACGATCTCATATGAAGATTATAGTGTTTCAAATTTATTTGCCCAAGTCGTAATGAAATGGACAATAATTTTATGAAATCGGTTCACTTGTCTATTTTGCGTAAAACATAGCGAAAATACATGTAGGTCTCCCTCTATATATATATGTCAGAACTAATAATCACGTTAAACGTTGTGCATGATTTCAACAGATTTCTCAGTCAACTTTAAGATTTGTTAATATATCGTACCTAAACAGTGAACACGTGACTTTGAACCAATAAAGATCCAATGTTGGGACAGAGGCGGGGGCGAGCCAGCAACTGATTAGCCCTTAGAACACTGAGCTAAGAAATTGAAATTTTCAGCCACTTGAAGATGTGTCTCGCTACCGCGATCCACAACTTCAAGTGACTGAAAATTTGTGTTATTTGTGAAATTTAATTCCCAACATATATCAGTGTTTCAAGATGGGAAGCATATTTATTTTTTTAACAACTGGTTTTACGGGTGGTAACAAAAACAGAGAATGTCTAATGTAGTTGACATCAGTGCTCTAAGGGATAAGCTATCATCCAGTGATTAGGAGGCACATTGGCCTAATGATATGTACTCTTTATAACCCTGCTCAGCATTGAACCTCTGAATGATTACTGGATGTAGTCACAAATGAGTTATATATAAGATTTCGTCACTAGTGTTTTTTTTTAAATATAATTGTTTTTAAAATAATTTATGATTACGAAACTACTGTTTCATATCAAATTATCAAACCATACATATAATAGCGATTTCGGACTATGTTTCATTGATTTAAGTGATCTGTTAAAACTTTGTCATCTGAAAACTTTTCTTATGTCATTGCCTAACAGTGGTTAACATAATCTAACAAAATAAATGTAAGACCTAGCTACATTTAATTCAATTAAAATAATCTAACATAGATATAGCCCAGGCGCATTAGTTGGAAGGTGGAAAAAAATGCAGAAAACTGATTTTTTTCAATGATCATTTTCTTATTTGTCCTGAGTGGGGACACGAAAAATCCAAGATGGCTGCCTTTTCGACAATTCCGTCGAATGTAAATATACTAACATATAACATAGTCGTGTAATACATAGTTTTATAGGTTTTAAGGTATAAGGAGTCCATTCTCCGTGTGTGTTTTCTTACATTAAAACATACTTGTAATCATAAAAATTAAAAAATCCAAGATACCCGTCTTTTCGACAATGTAAATATGCTGACATCAAACATAGTCGTATATCAATGTCGTCGAGGTACACAAAGATGGTGTAGGCCTACTACTCATGATGCTATTTTCGGAGAAGTGGATATCAGCCAAAAAAAAATAACAAATGAAAAACCGAGTGTCAGAGTATATTCAAAAATAAACAGGGATGGATGTTTAATTTTTTTGAATAAATGGAGTGAAGAATTCGAAACAAACAAAAATGGTAAAGATGCAAACGAATTGTGGATTGAGTTCAAAGATGCGCTTAACCATAGTGCCTCAAATTTCATACCATCAAAGAAAATTAGAAAACAGGATCGTCTCCCATGGATCAACAGAAAGACCCGTTCATTGGTTGAAAAACGAAATAAAGCATTCAGAGACATGAAAAATCTTAAATCAGAAGAATACAAACTGAAATCAAAGACCTGAAAAGGAAGGTCCAGAGAAAAATCAGAAAAAAATTATGAGAATTATATAGAAGATCTAATTGACCCAAGTCTAGACAAAGGAAACAAGAACTCTGGTCCATGGTTAAGCGCAGCAAAAAAGACTCCTCTGGCGTTGGACCACTCAAAGTGGATGGCAAATTATTTTAAGATTCAAAGGAAAAGGCCAACGTACTAAATGACCAATTTAAATCAGTATTTAATGAGAAAATTACCAACGATTTACCTGATATGGGACACAGTCCCTTCGGACCCATGGAAAGTTTTATCATCACTGTGCCTGGGGTCACCAAATTACTAAAATCACTCAAAATTCACAAGGCCACAGGCCCTGATGGTATAGTACCAAGATTACTATTTGAATTCTCAGAACAACTCGCTCCTCCGCTCACATTTATTTTCAATAAATCCATAGGATCTGTCATAGTTCCTGAAGATTGGGAGCTAGCTAACGTTGCCTCAATCTTTAAGAAAGGTGAAAAGTACAAACCTTCAAATTACCGACCTGTATCCCTTACTTGCATCTGCTGTAAGCTGTTGTAACACATAGTGGTGAGGAACTTGATGGAACACCTTGAAAACAACGAAATTCCCTATGATTGGCAACATGGCTTTCGATCCAAAAGATCTACAGAAACACAGCTAGTGACACTGATACATGAATTAGGTGAAAATTTAGACAACAGACAGTCTTGGACTTCAGCGAAGTGATTGACAAGGTGTCACATCAACTACTCTCCATTAAGTTAGACCATTATGGCATTAGAGGTTCCACATTCCGCTGGATCAACTCTTTCCTATCAGACCGTACACAACAAGTGATATTAGAGGGCTCAGTTTCCGACACTGTTAAAGTAACATCTGGAGTACCCCAAGGTTTCGCTCTAGGACCTATCCTCTTCTTAATTTATATAAATGACCTTCCAAATTATCTTTTGTCAAAAGTTCGGCTTTTCGCAGATAATGCCAGTTTACTGATAAATTAGCTCCAAAATTGCTTAGAACTCTAAAACGGCCTAAATAAATTAATGGCATGGGGAAAAAAAGTGGCTAATGGAATTTAATCCCAGCAAGTGTGAAATACTCTCTGTGACCAGGAAAAAAGTCTCCAACAGCTTACAGCTACACTATGCACGGACACACCCTCAATAGACTAAAATCAACAAAATATTTAGGACTAACGATCACATCAGATTTAAATTGGAATAAGCACATTAATAACATCACAGCTAGAGCAAATCAGTCGCTGGGCTTCGTGAAACGTAACGTGAAAACAAGATCAAAAGACATTAAAACCAAAGTTTACAAGGCATTAGTGCGGCCACGCCTAGAGTACTGCTCTACATTGTGGGACCCACATTCCAAATGTGCTACTCAGCGTTTGGAGATGGTCCAGAGAAGATCTGCTAGGTATGTTCTAAGACGGTATCATAACATCAGTAGTGTCTCAGACATGCTAGACCATCTCCAATGGCCCACTCTAGCCCAACGACGATGTTGCTACCGCCTCACCCTACTATACAAGATTACCTATAACCTGGTGGCAATACCATCCAGCCAATATGTTACCCCCCATCAGACAAGCACGAGATCAAATTCACTAGCCTATTTACCCTCCGTTGTAATACCAATTGCTTACCAAAATAGTTTCTTTCCTAAAACAGTCAGTCAGTGGAATGCGCTGCCAGAACAAATAGTATGTGCACCATCCCTCCTCACCTTCAAGACAGCAGTCTCCCATGAGAACCGCAGTCTCCCATCTTTCTAATACCTAGCAGTCTATATTATCTTTCCTTTTCTATCTTTGCACATTTTTGTTGGTAGGAGAGACATTTTATCTCCTATCTCCTCAATAAACAAAGAAGAAAGAAGAAGATTTAAAATCAATATAGGGTACATAGTAAAACTGTTTGGTCTTTTGCAGGGCAGCCTTGGCCAGAATATCAGCCCGCTCATGGCCATGTATCCTAATATGGCTTTGTACCCAGCAAAAAAACAATGTCTGTGTGTCTATTCAAGACGTAGGTCTAATGGAACGTTTGTGAGATATTAGATACAATAGGGTTGTTGAGCTTCTTCTGACTTTCAAAAGCCTGCAATGATGAAAGCGAATCTGTAATGATCATGAATCAGTTCCGCTACTTTACCATTATACCGAGCCGCTTCAATGACTAGTAGATCAGCTGAGTTGGAATCCAAAATGGCCGACTTTGCTGTAAATGTATAAAATTTTCGACATAGTCATGATAATATAGGTATATTAATGTTTTGGTGTCTATCATGGGGTTTTCAGGTATGCCCAACACCGTGGTGTTGTCAGAATATGCTTTAGACATTGCATTAAAATAATCCAAGATGGCCGCCATTTGTGCGAGGTCCAACAATAAATTGGTATCATTTTTGACGTACAAAAGCAGATTCATGATTGTTGTCTCACTTTACGCCCTAAAAAATAATCAGCTGCTCGCATTTTCAACAGAATAGGAGCCGATTATGAGCGATTTATGTCTGTACCATGGGATTTCAGGTATACCCGATCGAGTGGTGTGATCAGAAAGTATTTCAAACATTCAGTCTAGTAGGAAGAAAAGGGTATCGTGCACCATCCCCCCCCCCCAGAAATCAATTTCTCATTGATGTTTCTACGTTGGAAAAATGTCGTAGAAAACGATTTGCTATGTTAAAAAGTTGGTAAAATGACCCAAATACCATTTTTATGGTAATTAGTGATGCCATTACTGGAAAATGTATATTTCGCCATATCTCAGCTAATAATGCACATAACTCAACAATTAAGGTGTCTAACCCCACGTTTTAAGGGTCTTAGATCATTATAAAACTATTCTTGAAGCGATGTGTCTAAAAGACGCTGGCGTGCCAAGTACTGAAGCCATAGCGAAAAGTTTCGACATATCTCCGCGGATATCAATGATATTGCATACATTCATTTATTTATTAATACTGCTGATATAAAGCGTCTAACGTTAGACCTATGCCCTGATGCTCGACGAATATAATACAATTAATAGTCAAGATATGAGATAATTTTGTACAAAGCATGTATAATATGCTATGCATTATTGTCATCATTAGCGAATAAAAAATGATAACTGCACACGTTATGTAACACCATTACAGAATAACACTATGATATGTACTAGTACACGACATGTTGGAGAATGTATGCTGGGATGTATATTAGTATGTCATAGCACATAATAACATTATGACGTGGCCCAGGACATGACATGTTGTAGAATGTATACTAGAATGCGTTGTGAGCATAGCACTATGATGTGTCCCAGTACATGATATGTCCAGTTGTGGAATGTATGTTAGCATGTCCTAGCATAGAAGAACACCATGGTCTGTCCCAGTATATGACATATAGGCCTATCATAGAATGTATATTAGCATGTCCTAGCACATAATAGCACTATGATGTGTCTTATTTTATGGTATGTACAATGTATGCTAGAGCATTGTGTGTTTGTTTGCAACATGACAGTTAGGACTGACAACACGATGCTGAATGGTCCAGTCCAATCAATCACTCACCACGCATCACTTTCATCGAAACTGTCAAAATCATAATTTTCATCGTGTTCTCCATGATTAGCCTGGTCATTTATCCTTCTCAATCGTCAGCATCCAGGAGATCAATTAACTAGAGGCTGGACAGCACCACATGTTCACATTGGTACCGGGACTTCCAAGTCTTCTTCATCCACCCCTGTTGCTCCTCGCACAGGTTGGTCAGCTCACTTGTAAAAGCAACAAGTGGTGGATGTGTGCTCCAAAGCTTTACATGGACGGCGTTCACAGAAGATTTACTGATGTGTCCGTATACTAGATATGTAAATTACTCCAGCTGCTTCATCGCACGATGCTAGGCGTTCCGGTCGTCACCTATTTGCCTGAATGTTTTGTGGAATCTGGAATTATCAGCCAGCTTTTTGGGTGGCCTCATCTTCACTTGTCTTAGAAGGAGCTGGTACAATTCTCTCCACTGAAGACACAGTAGCCGAGGAGAGTGACACAGCGGTCTTCTTCAAGTGACTCAATCAGGTCAGATAATTTTATGTTGAAAATATATCTGTGCTTCCCCGATCCTGTGTCCAGGTAAACAGTCAACTGGATTGAATGGGCAGTGGAATCACGAATATGTCTGCGTATGGGGGTTTTGACCACAGCGTATTTCTATGCCAGGGCAGCGGCATGACGAAGGCACAGTAGGCCTATCACCCTCGTGTCAGTCTATTCCTGGTTGTTATAGATAGTGGGTAGGCACTGCACCTTCACCTGTGTTTTTATAAGTTGAAAGGTCGAATTCGCACAAAATCGGCGAGATTTGTGGCGTTTTTGGTTATACTTCACCCGTGTCCGCTCAATCTTCACTCGAGGCGGACGATTTAACTCTTCTTCGCTCGATCGATTAGGCTGTGTGAGATTTATGTGGAATAGATATAGTGTAGGTGTAAAAATTTAGATTGGAATAAGTTAGGAGCTTTGTTAAGTGGTAAAATGCTCCAGACAATCGAATGTACTAATATCATAGATGTTGATCTGGACAGGGAATGTTGACTCCAGTGTTTTGATGATGCTGTTAACCCTTTAAGCCCTTACGATGCATTAAAGCATCATTTTACATCCCTAAAAACAGACTTGATTTTCCTACAACTACAGGTTTTAGAAGGAATATTTCCATGACGCTGTTTTACAAATACATGACAATTTTCTTTAATTTTTCACCCACTTCAAGTCATCTTCATCCACTACAAGTCGTGAATTGCGACAGCAATTCGCGGCTTGTAGTGGATGAAGATGACAATGGTAAACTCAGGCCTGAAAGGGTTAAAACATGTGTACACAAAATTACCGTAGAAAGGTCAAATTTGCCCCCCGGGAATTCATTACCTTGGTTTGACTCTGAAGTGAGTTTGTTAAAAAATTAAAAAGCCAGCTCGGACAAAAGCTAAGAAGTTTAATATAGCAAATTATTGGAATTATTTAGAAAAGTTATATTTGGACATTCAAAATCAAACTGACATAATATACTTAGATTTCAGTATTTACATGATACTGCTTTTTCACGAATTAAAAAAAACATTTCAATAATCATTTCCTGGACTGGTTTATCTCCTATTTAACTGATAGTAAGTTGTTGTTGAGTGTGCTAGGACCGTTGTTATTTTCGCTATTTTTTAATTAGATTTTAATAGTTATATGACGACGAACAACGTTGGTGATTAAAGTTCAGGTTTCAGCAATGTACTAGAGTCTATATCATCTTTTACTGGGAAGAAAACATATTTTCGAATTTACTATTAACAATATACAAGTTGGTAGGGTGTCATGTATTAAGGATCAATTTGGTGTTTCTGCTTCTCGTGTTTTTTTATGGAATTACTTTTATAAATACATTAGTATCCAAATGTAACAAATAGTTTACAAAGCTCCTATAACTCTTTTATCTTTATGTACGGTGCACTTGCTTGCAGTAACATTGAACACTGTTGTACAGTTTGATACACGTACTGTATAATGTCTGTTTCTGGTGGCCCATTCATCGAGTTGTACGACAACAATGAATTTACAATATTCAGCTATAATTGTGCGATATATCGTCACCTTAGAACCATAAGCTGCTAAAGACACCAAAACACAAGGTTTGTGCCATAACAGACTTTGTTGCTTGATCTTGTTATAGTTCCACAGAAAATTGGGTAATTTTATTAAAATCTCCAATCAAATAGATATCAATCATTTGAGCAGTTTTTAAGATTTTTAAGACAAATAATAACATGTGGTATCAAATTAATTGATCCCCTTATGGTTGTTGATGTTGCAGTTAAAATGGCATAGATACAGGCAAGTAAGTAGTGATAACAAGGGAGGGATAAATCAATTGAGCCGGTCATGGCTCCTTTTGTATTAGAAGTAAAGTAATCAGTTTAAAAGGGATGGATAAATCAATTGAGCCGGTTATGGCTCCCATGGTATTAAAAATGAAAGGATCCCTTATGCTTACTTCATAACCTGCTCAATTGATTTTATACGTCTAATTCAACGGAGCCATAACCTGCGCAATTGATTTAATCCCTCTATGATAATCAATTGAGTAGGTTCTGGTTCCCGGAGCCATTATATGCTCAATTGATTTTTTCCCTCTAGGATAATCAATTGAGCAGGTTATGGCTCCCGTTCTATCAGACGTGGAGTTAGCATGAGGGAGGGATACAATCAATTGAGCTGGTTATGGCTCCCGTTGCATTATCATAATAGAGGGATTACATTAGTTGAGCTGCTTATGGCTCTCGCCACACGAGAAGTTAAGTAATTTATTAAGAGACTCGACTAAAATATCTCCTTATGGCACGAAGTTATGGTGGCACATGCCAAATGTGTAATTGAGCAGCTTATGGTTCTCAGGTGACGATATTATTAATCGTAATTGCTTTTGTGTTGATGGCAAATAAATAAATAAATGTAAATGGTTCATCATAAACTCGGATGAATATCCACAAAATATGAACTGTATATTTAGCAATGACTCCCAAAACAGATATAAGCTTATCAAGGTTATACACGCATTTGGTGGTATGACTGCGAACAGTTTTGCCTGATGTGGCTAATTACATCGGCCTAAAATGTAATTGGTGGAAATGTAATTGGTTGAGTGTTGACTGAGAAATCATCTGAAATCATGCCCCACGATTGACGTGAAAATATATATATAGCGAAAGACCTACATGTATTTTCGTTATGTTTTGTTATGTGATCATCTGAGAAAGCTAGCTATACATTTATCAAAATTTCACTCTTCCGAGGCTCAACCTTTACTCTTCCGAGGACGACCACTAAAACAGGCAAAGTCTGTCCCATAAAATCGGGTCTTAAAACATAACGACTGCTGCCATCTGCTGAATTTTTTTACAGTGTCAAGATGTATAACAATGGTTTGCAACTGTTGTCTTTGTTGTCTTTGTCAATTTAAACGTACATAACTACGTAGAAAGATAAGATAAGATAAGTTTTATTTCAAGTCGCAAAAAGTAAAACATAATATTAGCTCTAATCAGCTAGTCAAGCGACATGTAAAATAAACAATAAAGATAAAAACTAAATCAAGCAGGTTGGCTTGCAGGAAGTTAACATGAAATGTAAAAACATAAGAATTATATAGAAAAATACTTATAATGTATATGAGAATATAAATTAGCGGGTTAAAAATTACATAATACATTTTGGCACATAAAAGTAGATTAAAGATTATATAAGAAAAACTTATGTTGTATATGAGAAAATTATATGATTAAAAGTTGTGTAAAACATTTCGCACATATTGATAATTAAATAAATATATCACATGATTTTGTCAAGGGACCTACCTCTATTGTGCTCTCAATTAAAGAGAAAAACAAGCTCGCAGGCCATCTCTGAAAGTTTTCAGGTCTCTGGTAATTCTCAATGCCTCTGGCATATTGTAGCATGGCTAATTATATCGCCATAGATCGTGAAAATGAGTCAATAAAGTCTTGAAACATATAAGCGTTCCGTGCGGGTATTAATTTAATGGTAACTGACATTTAATGTATTGAATTTGGACAAAATCGGCGAGAGTTTTGCCATTTACAGCCATATTTCACTCGCGTCCGCTCAATCTTCACTCGTGGCCATCCTGTAGACTTCAGTTGTATTCGTTCTCACTCTACCCCTGAATGCGATGAGGCCTTTTCCACCTATTTGAGCACCCCTCTCCACACGACTCCCAACTGTCGGCCCCTCCCCTAAATTTCAAACTCAAAATTATGAAAGTGGTATATGTAGAAGAAATATAGCTTTTATTGCAATACATATGTTACCCATACATTTCTAATTCAAGTATGTCATAGCATACATATCTTACCATAAATATAGACACATAGAACGTTCTGAATAATTTTCTTGACATTATATGAGCACATTTAATCTCGAAATTACGAATTATTTTTCAAAATGAAACCACATATTTTTTGTGTGTTCTCGTTCATAAGTAGATAATTAGAGGGATTCTATCGATACAAAATCACAAGAATAAGAGTTTAGCCACTGTTTAAACTGTTTTTGATATATTATCTGATGTAGTCCCCCGTTTTAGGCTCTAATTATTCAATTTGTAATCAGAGGTGGCAATATTTGACTGTATAATCCAGTTGTACACACTCTATAATTGTGTGAAAGGCTGTACAAATAACATTTCGCAGATGGCAAGGACACAGTGCTGCCTCAATGTTGGGCCATTATCATCGACGCTGTCACAACGTTGGCGAAGCGTTGGCCAAGTTATCGCATTGCTTCGCGTATACTGTCATTTGGCTTGATGTTCCCAGGCCAGACAGTGTCGCGCGCGAGGCACGTGTGTCTCGCTGGAGTGGGGTCCCAAATAGGTCTACACAGGTTCATATCTGGCAGGGTGTAGTGGGAAATACACCCTGCAATGCCAGGATGCTCATGGCGGACGATTCCACTCTTCTTCGATGCATAGATCAGCCTATGTGGTTATGTAAATAGATGTTTTAAGCACAAAGGCACCAACCCGCAGATTATTTTATATTGAAAGCCATCAAATAACACAAATAAACACAAATATACGACACAACGATATGCTCTTTATTGTCCCGAGTCAATTCTAGTCAATCAGGTCTAGTTGATGAAAGAGCAATTCGTTAATAATGACTGTTCCAATGCGACCTAAGAAATCACATTCTATTTTCTTGATTATTGAACCACAAGGCGATGAGAGCCGATAAAGCTCACTCCTCAGGATTAAAGGACGTATCCTCCACTTTGTGACGTGACAGATACGTCCCTTTGATTCCCCCTAATTCTCCAATTCTGTGAAACGCAGTGACGTCACTCGCGGAAAACAAGGTTATATAAGACCCCTCCCCCATACTTCATTTTGTGAAACGCAGTGACGTCACTCGGTGAAAACAAGGTTATATAAGACCCTCCCCTCATACTTCATTGTATTAGCCAGCTCGGTGAAAACAAAGGAGGTCAAGGTCATTAAGTTTCACAGAATATGATATTTTCACCCACTTGAAGTTGTGGGTCGCGGTAGCGAGACACAAATTCAAGTGGGGGGAAATAAGAGGCCTGCACGACAATAAAAGGCCTGCCCGGAGAATCGAGAATCGAATCGAAATCGAAGAAGAAGAGTAAAAACAAACGTAACTAAAAAAAAGTGGGTTTTCTCATCCGACATGGATCTTTTGGTCTGGCCCCTGAAAATGTTCTTTCCATTGCAGGATATTGTAGGTAAGGGAAATCTGGTTATTGCCGTGGTCTGCTACTGCATTGTGCTGGGACAGTTTATACTGACGTGTTTTTCTGATGTGAAGGCTGTACCCGGTCTGAGTGGTAGGGGATCCAACAAGGGAGAGAATACACCTCTACTAGATGCTGAGCACAGGAAAAGTATACCTTCAGTGATCGACGAGAGCAGCGAAACAACTCTGGTAAATACATGGAGGGCGAAAAAAAACATTTAAGACAAAACAAACGTTGGTCATATTTCTGGAAATGAGGGCCACAAAATAAATAAAATTTAAAAAACAAACAAAAAACAAGGCGTTGACCCGATACCGCTATAATGTCGACCCGCCGTCTGTGCGATTAATACCATTTGATCAACATATTGCGTCACTTGGATGAGTACGTACGTATGGTACTAAGGCTCACAACAGTAAGATTACGTGTGCTGTCACTAAACGTCAGAATTCGGGTTTGAGCTATATATCAGAGTAGCATTCAGTCAAAAATAACTCCCTTTGGGGAGTTATGAAATAGGTAAAAAGTAACTCCCTTGGGGAGTTCTTTTCCAATAGCGACAAAAAAAAACTACTCCACAAGGGAGTTAATAAATGTTTTTTCTGAGAGTTGAAAAAAACTTTTGTAACAGACGAAAATACTCAAAATGGGAGTAAATACACAGTAATGACTAATTTCAAAAGGTGACAACATTCTCCAACTTCATCATTAACTAAAAATCACGCAGTTCGGGTATTAGCAAGACTTTTATGATTACCCTATGATGTATAATTAAAAGTTGGTGATTTAAAGCAGCGGGGTTGCCTTCTTCACCGACTTACATTGCGGCGAACCCTACTCCTGAGGACGTTAACCATGCTGCGCCTATGGGTGGGCCCACAATGTGTACTCTGTGAATCGTGACGACCCACCTAGTTAGAATATACAAACTGCTGTAAATGAAGCAGGTACGGCACTAAGCCATTAATACACTAACTGATTACTTTACCCTTTAACCGCCAAATTATTCAATCTGAATTTTCACCCACTTGAAATTGTGTCTCGCTGACGCGATTCACAACTTCAAGTGAGTGAAAATTATTCAGATTTGAAAAAATTGAGGTCAACTGTTTTCAAATATTGCTGATTGATGTCAAATTTTATCTTTAACATGTTTAAAAGGTGGTACTTAATATGCTAATAAAAAATGAAAAGCCGAATATATGCGACACCGGCGGTTAAAGGGGTAAAGCGCTGAAATATATGTGTATCAACCATGTGGACCAAAGGGTTTTTTAATTTGAAGCAAGCATACATGTTTTAATGAGGCTCTTTCCGCTTCATTTGAATACCTATATGTTATGGTTTCTATGGTCATTATAAATATGTTTACTCCTACAGTGAGGGGATCGACTTGAGACGTCAGGGACATCAGATTATTACGTTTAAAGTTGATCCCCGCGCTGTAAGGGTCAAAAGTAGGCAGTTACTGGCTTTTGGCTTTGTGCGACAGAGTAGTCACACTGTTTATTTATAAGCGATATGTTTGAAAGTCTCAATTTATATAAAAATGAAATTAAAATATAAGATGCACACTCTGTCTAATACAATTTTGCGAAAAATCATCAATTCTGTAATAACTAACTATTGGCTGCTCAAGGGCAAACTATTTCTGTACTTTTAAAACCATTTGAAATGTAATTAATGAACGTAAAAAGACATTATTATCAGTTTTCTAACACAACACTAATTATGCTAGTATACTGAAGTAACTAACATATGAGATCATGTTGGTTATGTTGGTAGGTTTCACTTTAAAGAACATAAAGGTGCAAAAATACAATATTTTGGCGCATTATGATCAAAATAGGACAAATAATGACTTTTTTTATGAATTCTAGTAACATTAATATGGCAATTTACCTCAAACTGAAAACACTATACATTTGCGTGTTTTCCATGGCCGTGGACATTCCAGTATCTTATCGTGTATTACATTCAATTTATACTAATACCAACAGTAAAACACATTTGAAAATACCAAATGTATTGAAAACAATGCGGACATCTAATATATTAGGCATGTAGATGAATTATAGAGCCCGAATATAGTATACATTGTACAATGGCATTGTACATGGCCGTGGACATTCCAGTATCTTATCGTGTATCACATTCAATTTATACTAATACCAACAGTAAAACACATTTGAAAATACCAAATGTATTGAAAACAATGCGGACATCTAATATAATAGGCATGTAGATGAATTATAGAGCCCGAATATAGTATACATTTTACAATATTATTAAACATTATACATCTCATTTTACATCGATTTGGGATGAGATGGGCCTTTTTATTTCTTTAATGCACCCGCATTCACAAAACTAATATTGTAGGGCTGAAACAGACATAGTGGATTTTTATATTGACCCACGAATATTTAGCGAAACAGCAATCCAAATAAAAGTTAAGTAGCCTATATATACATGTACTGTCGCATAAACCAAAAAGCAGTATCTGCTTACTTATTAAGTAAGCATATATTGCCGTTTAGCTTTTCGGAGCAGTATTGTAGTAGAGTAGAAAAATACTACCACAGTGGCGTATAGAGTACAAAAAACCGTAGTATTTAGATATTTGAGAAATCATTTGAGAGGGCGGCCTCCCGACCCATCCCTCCTCCCACGTTCATACGCTCGTTCATTTATATGTTCATCTTTTTGCTCGATTGCTGACTGACTGACTGACTGACTATACTATGTCGAATCGAGCGACTCGAGCACATGTCCGATAAAATACATTGTACAATAGTATGGACTACGTTTTGACTGTGAGCTGTTTATTTCGTTGCGAGCCTAAAATTTTATTCTGATAGGCCTATATCATTTTACTCTGCATTATCATCAACGCATGCTTTATATATCTTTCCCGCCCTGACTAATAGTTAGGCCTACTAGACTAAATAAGGCATAAACCTCAACTGCATTGGGGTATCTTCATGTAGTTAAAAGATTATTTGTCACGTTTGTGGAGACGACGAAGAATTCACAGGTAGTCTAATCTGTCATGTTTGTTCATATGTTTAATAAACAGAATAAAGCATCCTTGTCAGGAAATTGGAACTCGAATCGTAACAGCTCTCGACTGTGTCTCGTGCCGTTACAGAGTGTTACAATACTTGTTCCAATTTCTAGACAACGATGTATTACCAGATAGCAGTAACGTTAGTGTCGTTCGAAGCTCTATGCCGTGTTCACTATGAGACCGTAAGCTACAGATTACGTAATATCGACATGACTTATAAATGACTTGTATCTTTTTCTCAAATTCCATACGCTTATCACTTTTGTTTCTATTGCAGCCTATTTGTCCGGAGACATATTCATCTGTTATGGCATTGTTGACACATTGGTGGGTGGTCAGGTAAATGAATATATTTTAGACGGCCGGTTAAGTCGATTAAAAAAACTTCTGATGGCGTTTTTTGTTACAAGCAGATAACCACGTTTTATTAACTCTATATACCTTCACGTTCAGTGTGAGGGGGGTTACCAATTTGTTTTTGACCTCTTAAGGTCATTTCAAGGTCAATATGTCGAGATTTTCATTTTCCTACAGAACACGAAAAAACAACAAGATACCTCTAAATAAATAATAATTCAATCAGTATAGCATTTCAGGTAAGGTGGTTGGCAACTTTTAGTGACCTTTCAAGGTCATTTTAAGCGCTCACAAGGTCATTTAAGGGGTAAAATTTCGTTTTTTTTTCATTTTTTCACCACACACCAGCCATACAATCAGGTAAATAAAAATGATTACAAATGACAGTAATATGGCTCTTCAAATAAGGAGTTGACAACTAATGTAAACATATCAAGGTCATTTCAAGGTCAGACAAGATCATTTCAAAGTTACAATGTCAATTAATTTCACTTTAGAACTTAGCAACGGTATAAAAAAATATTTATTTTGGAGTGCGCAGCCGACAACCAACAAGATACATTGAAATAATCAATAATTACAGTAACATAACATTTCTGGTAAGGGGATTGACAAAAATATAAACTTCTCAAGGTCATTTCAATATCACACAAGGTCATTTTTAGGTTAAGATATCAATGTTTCAGTCTTCGCAACAGAATAAGATTTTATCGTCATTTTTGCACTCTGGGGCAGACAAACAATAAGATACATTCAAATATTTATTAATAAATAGGTTTTGTTAAGGAGAATAACAAAAATGTTAAATTTCCAAGGTCATTTCAAGGTCACACAAGGTCATTTTCAAATTACAATATATATTTTTATTATTGTGCTTCTAAACCAAGTAAGATTTTTTTCTCTTTGTTTTTGCACTCCGTGGCATATAAAGAATAATATATATATATAATTATTAAATACAATAAAATAGCGTTTCTACATGTAGTAAGAGGATTAACGAAAATGTAAAATTCTTAAGGTCATCTTAGCGTCCCACCAAGTCATTTTCTAGTTACAGCCTCGTTTTTTTTCAATTTCGCACTCCGTTCCAAAATAACAACAAGATACATTTAAATGAGCTACACCCATACATGCCTCCACAATATACATGATCTATTATAAATTATCACAAGGGAGTCCAAATGGATTGCAGCAATATAAGGCGTTGTCTTTTACAAACAGTCGTTAATCCATGTCCATTGATTTAGCAGGATGTTGTCTTGTATGTATTGTTTGCAGCCCAGTAAGATCAGCATAAGCTGATTAGGTGGACAGGGTAGTAGGCTACTTTCACTCCACTTACATCTACAATCAAAACTTCTACATCATGGTATATATCTGCATGTGTCACCTCACCATCAGCTAATGGTATAGACCCTATTTTCACCTGATCACGCTGTGAATAGTATACATCTGGTGATGAAGCTAGAGGACAAAAGAGATGAGGTATATCGCCATGGTCTATACACTCCGGTATCATGAATATAGATCTCTTTTGAGATGATCTTTTTTTTAAGGGCCTAATTGTCAGTGCTCTGGATGAATACACAGAGTAGATTTTGGTGAATTTGAGGGTTTCGAAGGCTTTGTAGACGTACGGTACAAAAAATTATATATTTGTTTGTTTTTTGTCAGTGGATGAAAGATAAGCAACACCATCCAAGATTTGCTTACTACTATAGGGTCTTCTATTTCTTTCTTTGTTTAGCAGATCAGCATGTTGAATGCTCCTGTTGTTTACATCTGCATTGGCCCCTTTAGCACTATTTACAAATCATGTTAAATGCTCCTGTCTGTTGTTTATAGCTACATTGGCCCCTTTAGCACTGTAAACAGCCACTGCAGAACGTGTGCTCCTTTTGGTAACAATCGCCCCTTTGTAACCGCTGCTCTTTTTATTTAAAAACTGAACTGATCCCTGAGTAGGCCTACTGTTGCTCCTGCTCAAAAAGCTTCTAGACTAGGCAGAATCTGGAGAAATGTGCTTATAAAAAGTCATGGAGGCATTTTGTGTTTACGGCTGGCAAACATGTTTTCTAGATGTATTAATATGTCCTTATTCCAAATATGGTGTTTGCCAGGCTGGATTTTCAACGATTAATCCTGTAATGGTAAATTCCAAAATGGCCGCCAGAGAAATAACTAAAATCTAATAATTGTCATATCTTTGGAACCAACCATGATAAAAACACAAATAAAACATAAATACATTGCTAGACACAAGGAGTCCATTGATGCCATTACTTAGTTGATAAAATGTAATCAAATTAACATAGGAACCATATGTGCACTACATTGGCTCGTTTTGAATAAATAAGGTAATATAAAAAAGGGAACATTTCAAATAATTATATATATATTTGATAAAAGACACACCAATAACATCCATAAGTTTGAAACACTTTAATTTTATAACAAAAATAATAGCTTGATTCAATAACTCAAATAAAAAGAAACAAAGTTATTGATTTAAATCCTACTGTATTAAAGCGAGGGTTATTGTAGTTTGTGGAAGTACTGCGAGTAGAACTTATCAGGACAATGTCTGAGACAAGGAATCCTGTGATGCCATTACTTATTTGATAAAATGTAAACAAATCAACATAGGGGTCATAGTTGAACTAAATTGGTTCGTAATTTCCATAAAGAATACAAACATGAGGTCATTTAACCACTAGAAAAGCGTGTGCGTATCCACAAATCTCATATTAGCTATACAATTTAATCACGATCCCGAAAGAGAAAATCCCATAATTAGGACAGCTTATGGTATATACAAGAGTATAGTGATACGCAGTATAACCTATTTGTGCATGTTTAACTTAATCACTGTCCTGTGTGATATTTCAGCATTCATCCTTCTAGATACATGGCAAGCGCATTTTTCTGCAACTGCAAAGTTTGATATGGCTAAACCTGGAAAAGGCAATCGAACACAATTATATTGAGGGAACCTGTTGCCTAAATTTAAATACTTTAATCGAAATCGGACATGACAATTTCGTTCAATTTTTTTGTTGAACGAAATTGTCATGGACGATTCCCATCAAAGTGTTTAAATTTAGGCGAAAGGTTCCCTCAATATAATGGAGTTCAATTGACTTATCGGTAAAACCACGTGACTTGATTTCGGAGCATGCTCTGGTGATAGGTGGGAGAGAAAGCAAGTGTAGCACTAAATGACTATCCGTGCGTTTATACCCTATATCGGTTACCACTGAAAGAATTGGAGATGAGCAATTTGCTTGATTCCACACTCTTGATTGGTAATGGGCCCACCTTATGTGTGACTGTGCTGCATCTGATGTTCACAGTAGTTTCTCCTGTGCTTGTCCCATACAGGACAGCTTCACTCTGGCTTCATCACACATATTTCCATCAGGAACTTCATATATGGTACAGATCTAGCTGTACCTTCTGTATATTGGCCTTTTCCAAAATCAGTCAAATAGTTGTGATGTTAGTGGAACACATGTTGTTTTCTTATTGTGACCAGCAAATTGTATCGAATGGTATTTTTCTCCAAATTTCATGCACTGGGATATATCTAGGATGCTTAGATGTTCCTGCTTTAATTAATAGAGATGAGCATCCTATAATTTGCAGTAGACAAGGAGATCTGTATCACGTACTGACACCACCATTGATTCCATGAGAACATGAATACAATGCAATATTAGGTGTGACTGTCCGCTTCCTCGTGGTCAGCTTCAAGTCTTGACAAAGTTGGGTTAGACGACTTGACAGTAGTCGCGTCAACGAATCCACCAGCGACCACAATTACTTTGTCTGCTGGGCTGTGTTCAATGAGATTAGTAGCAAAAAGGGATTTATTTCTTATTGTCTTCAAGTGTCATGAAATTAGATCAATCAGACGGAAGAGAGACCAATTCATTTTCAATCTGTCGTCTGACTGGTCGATGGTTCTTCTTCCTTCTTTGATGGACTCGCTTCTATGACAATCAAATGTTACATCAATCCCAATGATGGTGGCCCCCATCTTGTACACATCAGTATTGGCAAATGTTCTTGCATAGTCTTCAGAAGTTTTGGTATTTGGGGGTTTGGCAGGAGCCCTCAACAGCGCTTGAGCATCAATCAATGGACAGCTTGGTCCATCAAGGGAAACAGTTGTTGGTGTTGCTACATCCTGTGTTAATACGCCGGCTAACGAAAACTTGTTTGCTGAATGCAGGATGCCCCTGGTTTTAGCAAGTGATAGTGAAACCGACATCAACTCATGCTGCAGGATCCTAATTGTTAAGGTTGACCTCATTCCATACCCTATAAGCAGTCATAAGCCTTATGTAAAATAAGCAATATGGTTCTGTCCACCTTAATAGTGTTTTGCTGGCCTTGGACGTCCTGCACAATAAGAATTGTGTAAAGCGAAGCAAATGTTGCGGCCTTATTCATGTGAATAAGGGCTTTAATACTGTGTTCACTCTCTGCACTAAGCAGCGATTCCTGGATGGTAGCAATGACAACATCCTTGTTCATCATATTCTGCGGGGCTTGTGATTTGTTATGAAACACTCCGTGTGACAAGTCTGCCTTCATCACTGTCACCCTTTGACCTCTAACCTGTGGCGGCCTCATAGTGTGTGTAGTCATCATCACCATTATCATCTTCCTCCTCATCGATTGCATGGACATTATTTTCTGTGCAATGTCGTCAGTGTCAAAGGGAGTTCCAATGGAAGCTAGCTCTGTTCTTAACTCCTCATGAACACTATCCAGGTGATCATTCAGTCGTGGAAGCAATATTTGTCAAAGAGTTTATGCGTTCTCATTGAACGTACATAGCCTTTAACTGTCATCACTTTCTCAGAAGTATTACCCACAATATCACATTCTATCCACAGATCACACAAGCCACATTCATCCATGTGGTAGCCCAAAAATTCCAAGAAAGTTTATTCCTATAATTATGCAGCCCACCGGGGCTGGGCATCAGTACATGTGTTTCAACTGATCATCAGCTTTAGATACAGTGCCTCATCGACTGTTAGAACATGTTCCTGCTGCATTGATTCTGCTACACGCGCATGACAACAGTGTTCAGTTTATCTACTTTATGTGCTGGAGCTTTGCGTAGGTACCCCACTGATGCTTGCTCTGCATTATGGAGCTGACCCGCTAATTGAACGAAGTCCAAGAAAGCATTTGATTTTGAGACGAGCGGCTCATTGTAACGACCATGTGCTTCCCAATGAACGTTAATGGCTGATGGACATTCATCATTGAATAAGTAAACCAATCTGCTGTGTAATCTTCAGTAAATAGACATTCTGGCAGTATGTCATTCATTACATCTGGGATGCATAATTATCGTTCTGTTGACACCTTGATTCCATCCAATATATTCGCTTTGGGTGGACCTATTTGCCATGATGTAACCTGTGTGGCATGTGTGTGGATCTAGAATACTGGCAGAATAGTTGTGTGAGCCTACAAGCTATCGTGTCATTCATGTGCACATTACTATGCACTTGCATAGACACTAAAATGTCCTCATGTTTGTATTGTTTATAAAAATAACGAGCCAATTTAGTTCAAATATGACCCCTATGTTGATTTGTTTACATGTTATCAAATAAGTGATGATATAACAGGAGTCCTTGTCTCAGACAACTCTTCCACAAACTACACTAACCCTCGCAGTAACATAATTATAGTAGGATTTACATCAGTAATTTTGTTTCTTGATATTTGAGTTCTTGAATCAAGCTATTGATTTTTCTTTATAAAATTAAAGTATAATTAACTCATGTATGCTATTGGTGTGTCTATTATAAAAATAATAAATAATCTTTAATTGTTTGAAATATTCTCTTGTTTGTATTATCGTATTAGCGAAAAACGAGCCAATTTAGTTCAGATATGATTCATATGTTAATTTAATTACATCTTATCAACTAAGTAATGGTATCAATGGATTCCTTGTGTCCAACAATGTATTAATACATCTTTTATTTGTGTTTTTATCATTTTTGGTACCAAAGATATGACAATTAATAGATTTTAGTTTTTTCGGTGGCGGCCATTTTGGAATTTACTATTACATTATTAATCGTTCAAAATCCAGCCTGGCAAACACCATATTTGGATTAAGAACGAGTTAATACATCTAGAACACATGTTTTCCGGCCGTAAACACAAAATGCCTCCACCATTAACATTTTTTCAAATTCTACCTAGTCTATTCCCTTGGATCCCACCAGCACTGTTGCTTCTGTTGTTAACAACCACCCTATCCCCTATTGCATTGCTGCTCTTGTTTTTACAGTTGTAATGACTCATTTAGCCCTATTAACATCATCCCTGACCCCTCCAACACTACAGCTTCTGTTCTTAACGGCCACCCTGACCCATTCAGTACTGGACCAGTTGGCACTGTTCTTGTTCTTAACAGCTTCTCTGTCCCCTCAAGCATCGCTGCTCCTGATGTTAAAACCTTTTTGTCCCCTCTAGCCTTGCTGCTTCTGTAGTAAATAACATCCCTGACCACTCCAACACTGCTGCTGCTGTTGGTAATAGCCCCATCTGCCCTTATACTGTTGCTCCTCTCTCTCAATAACAGCCACATTGGCCCTGCAATACTGTTTCTCCTGTTGCCTCCCTGGCCCATCCAGCAATGCTGCTGCCCCCTCCAGCATTGCTGCTCCTGATATTAACAGCATTTCATCCCCTCTAGCAGTGTTGGTTCTGTAGTTAACAACCTCCCTGGCCACTCCAGCACTGGTTGTCCTGTTGTCAACAGCCTCCCTGGCCCCAGCAGCACTACTGATTCTGTTGTTATAACAGCCTCTCTGGCCCCGCCAATTCTGTTGCTAAGTCTTCCTGGCCCCTTTAAGGGGGAGGGTCAGAGGGGTCCTGACCCCTTTCAGCAGCAGATTTTCAAACATTTCAGAGGGATTAAATGTAAACTCTTGAGCCCCCGCCCCCTATATCGGAAAGTTGTGGACGCCCCTGTGCTCCTATTGTTAACAGTCTTTTTGGTCTCTCCAACACTGTTAAGACATACCCCACCCCTTCTTCGAAACAACCCCAAGTATGGCGTTTTTGGAACAGTAAAAAATACGACTTCAACATGTTCTTTTTGTCTCTACTATGTTTTCAGTTTGAGATAAACCCATTAACTGTTTCCGAATTACATAGCCTAATCATAATGTCTCCTTTGCCATAAAAGAGTGTATTTGCCACTTTGTGAAGTGGCATATACACCCATCATATATACAAAATTCATATATACAAAAGTTTATGAAAAATGGCGGAGAATAAATCTTATTTGTCTAAGGAATTGGCTAATGATCCTTCACCACGGCTGACTCTTAGACCTACAGTAAAATTAAGTATAAACCTGGGGAAATACATAATATCGGCAAAGGCTACAGTTGTGGATTAACAATGAAAAGGTTGATAATAAAGCAGCGGCCGATTGATGATTGACTGAGGATAAACAAGAAGCAGGAGAACTGATCATAATACGAAATCGGCGAATAGGCCTATTTCACATATTATTGCTCATGTTTGTCTTTACGACACATAAGACCATTTGGAGTCCTAATTGGACAACTAATACACATAATGTGAGAGTTTTTGTTATTTCCTAAGGATATTTGGTATTATTCCTCCGCCAAAATAATTAGAATGGCTACATTTGATAACGGGAACATTATTGTTGATCTTAGCAACCACTGAAAAGTGAGGAAAACTGCGTGCATGTACGAAGCATGCGCTGCCACGACATAAGAAATATCTTCAAAATTTACCTCAAAAGGTGGTCACAAAAATCCCTTAAAAAGGCCTAAAAAGATCAAAATTTCAATGGTAACCCCCCGCATGTCAAAAAGTATTATATAAACATTCATTATAGGGCGGTTACCTGCTTGTAACAAAAAACGCCATCAACATTTTTTTAGAGTGATTTAATTGATACTGGCCGGCCGTCTATTTATTACCATCGGGATAAATATACTTATAACATAATTTATTATGAATAGAATATCGAATATATATAATAACTGCCCTTACAAACATACATATGGCTCGCTAACAGAATCAGCCAATGTGAAAAAAACATTTTTTTCGGGGGACGATTGCCGTGCAATAACTAAACAATATATGTTTTTCAAACATATTTGAGGGTGACCAGTGTACTTGAATTACCAGGTTATTGTCGAGAGTAGACCCACTGTGATCAATTTGATATGTCGACCAAGCAAATATCTTGTGTAAAGAAGGGTAACATGGCCACCTTAACTTGAAGTTGAATAACCTATATATCAATCATGAAAATTATGTAAACTAGGCCTAAGTTTGTTTTGCTGTATAATGATCAATAATAGCATAGTAGGCCTAATGTAGGCCTACGTGATATTATGAACACTGTGCGTATAGTATAGATTACCGTCATACTTCTGCTTTAAATTATTAGATTCATATGGGCATGCTCATATCACCTGGTAACCACTGATTCCCGAAGCATGGTAAGGGACCAAGGCAATATATGGATGTAGGATGATAAACAAATATTCTTAAAAAATAAATTATTTTATCGGTCACGGCGTTTTAATAACATACGGTCTTGCTTACCACTCAAAATATTATTTTTCTTAAAACAAATGGCAAAATGTGAATCGCCATAATTACAAAAGCTTTTGTTTTGCAAGTCAATGCATATATTATTAAACCATGATTAAACATTCAAACAGACAGTGCCCACTATAATTTATTCATGCACATTATAATCATTTGGACGAATAACTTTGCCTCTTTTCAAATGTCCGGGATAACCAAACTCTTCCTTTACCAAATTCGCATTTATGCGAAAACTACCTTCCTTTACCAATTTCGTATTTATGCGAATCCCACATGTGTACATGTATTAATTGCAATGGAGATATTTTATTACATGCATGGTTGAAAATCGCCAACCAGAATGGTCAGTGGCACGGACGCAATGTTCTCTTGCATTTTGAATTTGTACGATGTGCGCATGCGCCTAACTATAACCTGCATGGTGCCCAGGGGCTACTTAAGGGATCCTCCTTTAAAAAGAAGTCTGTTTCTGGAGGTAGTTTTTTCAGGGGGAAGTCGGTAAAGGAGGAGTTCTTTCAAAAATGAATTAAAGTAACGAAGATCATTGCCTTTATCATTGAACTAGAAAAAAACCCCACTAACTGTATTCCTAGTAAGCAACCTCCTCCTCTGTATCCGCCACTCAAGGAGATCATATCGACAATTAGCTCTAGTAATACTTGCCAAATTAATAGCAGCAAATTAGATTTGCTCACCCTGAGCTATACTGTTACAAATTTTAATGAATATGATCACTAAAGCACAATTTCCCCAATTATATTTTGTTGATAATAATGCTGATTTTCCCCTTTCATAATGTGCCTGTCACCCTACTAACTCATGGGCCACAGTGCAAATGGTTCGACCATGCACTGCTACACGGTCCCAGCAATGACATTTGCATAACATTTGAACAACGTCGGTCAACGTCTTCGACGCTGGTCCACAATTGTACAATTATTATACTAATGTTTTGTGTTTGCTGGGGACACTGGCATTGCCTGCAGATAGACTTGTTTTACCCCTTAACATTTCATAGAGGGAGATGATGGGTGGCAGACAGCTGTGTGAGGAGTTATCTGTGTTGTCGGTGGGTGGTGGGTGGCAGACAGCTAGCTGTGTGATGAGGTATCTGTGTTGTCGGTGGGTGATGGGTGGCAGACAGATAGCTGTGTGATGAGTTATTTGTGTTGTCGGTGGGTGGTGGGTTGCAGACAGATAGCTGTGTGATGAGTTATCTGTGTTGTCAGTGGGTGGCTGGTGGCAGACAGATAGCTGTGTGAGGAGTTATCTGTGTTGTCGGTGGGTGGTGGGTGGCAGACAGATAGCTGTGTGATGAGGTTTGTGTGTTGTCCGTGGGTGGTTGGTGGCAGATAGATAGCTGTGTGAGCAGTTAGCTGTGTTGTCGGTGGGTGGTTGGTGGCGCTGCAAACAGCGCTCTGTGTACTGTCATCATGGCATGTACCTCATTGGGAAATATAGCTATTTTATAATGTAAGTAATACGGTGGAAGATTATAATCTGCTGAACAAATTACTACAAGATGATCCTATATCATTATGTTATGTTTCAGAATTATGATTAAAGGCTACAAACGTGCTATTGTTTTTGAAGATCTTTATCAGCTGAAAAATGAGGACACAGCGTCCACAATTGTTAATAAATTTACAGCTGAATGGACACAATTAGTTTCCCAGTGGAGAGAGAAGTATAACGTGTGAGCTTTCGAGGTTTTTGTATACCAGTACACAATATTTAACCATTTATCCGCTAAGTTATTTCATTTAAATTTTCACCCACTTTAAGTTGTGTCTCGCTACCGCGACTCACAACTTGGGATAAAACACTCATTTCGTTCCCAATAACTGTGCTTTAATAAAAACAAATAAAATGAAATGAATTGGTCTTTAGGCAACTTGTGTGAACATATAGGCTAAATTGGACCAGGAGAACCTCCTGAGGATGGTGAAATAAGTGAGATGTACTATACTGGTACATACATGGAATATCTATTTTACCATATGTGCAACACAAATCTCCAAGAAGCCTTTTTCTTAGTGAAACGGAAACGACATAGCTTCAGTTGCTGACCGAGTTGTCTTATAGAGACAATACTGTTATTAATGATAAGCAGTTTACCTATGTGTATCTAAAATACACGAAAGATTTGCCCAAAGTAGGCGCCAAAACGTTGTCCCAATAAAAACATAAAATGTTTATTTTGCAGCTTGTGGAGCTCCAGTAACAGATTGGAAGCGGCGTCAAGCAACAATGATGAGTATAAGACCAAGACCAAGAAGATCCTGCCCCTGCCTTCTTTGTTTTTCGCTTTGGTGAGGATGAACGCTCGATCCCTGTTGGTGTCTGGTGTCCTCAGGCTCGTCACCCTCGTCCTCACTCTGGCCAATCCCATTATACTCAGGTGAGCCTATTATCGCTCATAATGACACTGATTTAAGGATGGCAATTGCGTCAGCGTCTTTAAACTACTGGTGAACAATAAAGTTTGAAAAAATCGTTACAGAATCTGACAAATCCCATCATACTGTGGTGAGCCTATTATATTTCTCATATCCATATATTTCACCACAAATTTAAAGATGGCACTTGCTTCAGCATTGCAATCCTTAAGTTAGTGGTGAACAATAATATGAAATGGACAATGTCCAGAGAGCCCACGGCCAAATCAATTAGGGCATCATTCAATTACTAGGAGGGGGGGGGTGGAGTTTGTGAACTCGACAAATTATGTAGGCCTATTTCACTTTCCGTCTGCAATAGGCCTACTTTATTTATTTCACACTCTGTCTCAAGCTAAATATTTATTTCGCTTTCTTAAAAAATCCTCTCTACGGTGACTGCCCTATGTTCAGAAGGTTCTATGTTCAGAAAATATTTGTTCAAAAGGTTCTATGTTCAGAAGGTTCTATATTCAGAAGGTCCAATGTTCAGAAGGTCCTATATTCAGAAGGTCCTATATTCAGAAGGTCCTATGTTCAGAAGGTCCTATGTTCAGAAAAACATTGTTCAAAAGGTCCTATATTCAGAAGGTTCTATGTTCAGAAGGTCCTATATTCAGATATATTCAGAAGGTCCTATATTCAGAAAGTTATTGGTTTTATGTAGGAAAAAACTTTCAGTTTCAGGTAAATTACAATGCGAGATAACAAATCACAGACTCTAATTTGAGCTCATTCGGACAAAGGTCATAGGAGCTTTTGTCATGGCGCGTTGTCCGTCGTCTGTCCGTCCACAATTTGCCAAAATCGTTATGCATGGGACTTCAATCAACATAGTGAAGAGCCACAAGCCAGGAGTGATCACAGAAGGATAGTCCCCGCAATTCAGGAATATGACACTACTGTAGATCTGGTCATTTTCGCGTTTTCAAATTTTCGCGAGTTTCTGATTTTGGGACTTTTCACAAAGATTAGAATTCGATAATTTTCTTTTTTCTTTAGTAGTGCTATTATAATAATAATTTTCGCGAGATTCTGGAATTCGCGAATTACTTCTCGCGAAATTCGCGAAAATTAAAACCTCGCGAATATTACCAGATCTACATTATATCTGAATTCAAATCCACCTAAATCCGGTGCTAGTGTGAACTTGTCCTATAGCCTAGACATGTAGAAAGTTCAAACCAAAAACACCTGCAATTTCAGAGATGAGCCATATACGGCGCCATTGACACTTTTCTTTCTTTCATTTTTTTATTTTTCATTTTAGTCTATTCCGGGGTGGGGGGGGGGGGGGTGTCTGTAATCCCCTGCATATCCCCAAAATGCGTTGTAGCCTATTGTTAGGTTGACCAATTAGAGCCTTGTTTTACCTATGGGTTGGCCTACCATGGGCCACACTTATTTTGGTAAATCTGTAGCGCATGTTTTACGTCGATTTCTTAACGATTCTGAACCGATTTATCTGAAATTTTGCACAGGCCATTCTCAAGTCAAATCCTAACACCGGTAACAATTTAGTTACACCATTCGACATGTAATAGAATTCCAGAATCAGCGTAATGGGTTGATGGACGTCATAATTTCAATTTACTACATGTCAAATCATCTAACTTTTGAAATAATGCATATAATTTTACGTTTACAAAATTTCATGAAAATCGCTTGATAATTGACGGAGTAGGCTAATAAATGAAAAACATGCGCTACTGGTCATGCTGGTTAGTTGTGTCCTAATGTTTCGAGTGGGATGGAGGGAACTGTTAGCCCTGGATTGATTCGTTTTACCCGAAAAAATCAACGTTTTACAACATGGCGGTGACTGAGAGCGATCTCGACCCCAAGGTCTGAAAAATGTTCACAACTTTTTAATGACTGTGAGGAAAATAAGCTGAGCATGCGACATCGTAGCTTAAATGTTACTGATTCGAAAAAAAACTATTTTTTTAGATATGACCGTCCCACGATTTTGTATGGGGTCAACCTAATTCAGCCACTGTGGCTAGAATGGAGTTACCCTCTGTTAGGCTCGTAATGTAAAATGATAAACTGATTAAATAATATTTTTCTCATTACCAGCGTGTATCATTACCACCCGATACATTTACTTGTGAAGGCTGTGATATAATGCATGTTTACCTACCACCACACTCCATGCACTTAGACTTTACATTCAACAGAGAATAATCCCATAGACCACATAAGATAGAATAATTGATAATTATCATATTATACATCGATATCACCCGTTTTTATATGGTATTTCGAACAACGTAACTCCTATGGAAAATAATTATAGCTGTCATAAATACAATTTAATGAGTCTATCAAATTTGATCAAACGTTATTAATTTTAAGCTCGGACACCCACTGGGTATACAGCGTTTTTGCGACATTAAATCCCAACGTCGTGTGCCCAATTGGAACTGCAAATAGTCACCCGTACTTTCTAAACATAGGACCTTCTGAACAAATATTTCTGAACATAGAACCTTCTGAACATAGAACCTTCTGAATATAGAACCTTCGGAACATAAAGCCTTCTGAACATAGGACCTTCTGAACAAAGGACCTTCTGAACATAGAACCTTCTGAACATAGGACCTTCTGAACATAGGACCTTCTGAACATAGAGCTGTAACCCCTGTCTACAACTTGTTGATCTCGTCCCTATCTCAATTATTGATGAAGATTTTCTTTGCGGCCATTTTTAATTTTCCATCTTAGGCCTAATGATGTCAAGAAGGACGTACGTCGAACAAAGTACCCACTGGAGGGTGCTACAATCGACGGTCCGCCTGAACCTGGTCAACTCACGATACCGCTGCGCTACAAGTCTGTGCGTCGGCCAGTGAGTTAAATACTCAACTACTGGGGACTGACAGCGTCAGGACTTGGCTTCCCAGCAAACACGAGATGCTCTGTCACCCAATGCAATGCTAATGACAGTTGGCTCTGAAATGTAAAATTATTGGGTTAGCGTCGTGGACGGGGGCCAACATTGAACCAGCGTTGGGTGAACGCTTACTCAGTGACTGGCTGACTGCCAATGAATGTGGCATCAAACAACTTCACAGCTTGACACAACGTCACAAGCCACAGCACTGTCGGCAGTGTCCGCAGACCGAGCTTGGATTAATAATAGACCTAAACTAGAATCATAGTCAGGGGGCCAGGAGCTGAACCTGAGAAGTGGGTCCTAAGTTTTTTTCTCAATGTTTTCATATTATATAGGTATTGTACTCTATGAAACCGCGTGATGGCATTCTCACAGCATTGAGCATTTTTAAATAACGCGTTTTACATTTTTTCGCCTATCGCGGTACAGAATAGTGGCTTTGGGTGATCGGGAATAACAGAAAATGCCTGTATATATTCACATAACTGATAGCTATTAGTTTGATTGTTTGTATATTGATGTATAATAATAATAAATATCATTGGGTCAAAGGTCAAGGCTATAATTCAAGGTCAAAGGTCAATAATTCAGGTCCATCATGCCTAATTCAGTATCGTTTGTACAGGGCTCCAGATAACATGCGTATATGAGTAAAATACGCATGTAAAAACAGCAAATACTCATTAATAGAAAATCTGAGGAGTAATATTACTCACAAAAACTATTAAATTACCCATCAAAGTAAAAAAAACCAGAAAAATGAAACGATTGTTGTATTTTTTACGTGAAGAAAACTATGTGACTGTAAGAAAAAATGATGTAAATAAAGCTTTCATGTTGTTGTATGAAAAATACTCCTCGTTTATTTTTTTATCATATTTCACTCCTCATCACCCATTTCAATGAGTGAAATACTCCTCAAACCAAAAAATTATCTGGAGCTCTGGTTTGTATATTAAACCCGCCACATTTTTTTATGTTTATATAGCTGAACCTGCATTCATTGTCTTATAATTTAGGTTTTTGTTATGAAGTTCCATGCATCTTGATAAACTAGATAACCTGTCGCTCACCTATTCTCGTTCCTCTAGGCCCCACTCCCAATGTGGCCTATTTTACCGTATATATTTGCTGGGATGAAATATAATGGCAACATTATATGGCTTGAATTGTGTAGCAATGGATTATACGTTGCCATTCTATTGTATGGGTCAGTCAACATGATTCACTAACCCAATGTTGGGTCATCATCTGCGACGCTGTCACACCATGAAATCACCATTAATGCGCTGCATTGACTCAACGCTCCCCCAATGTTTAGATGCCCGGCCGTTATTGAGACACACAGACAAGATTTGTGAGCTTTAATAAGGTAAATTTAAATACCAATTGGCTAGCCTCTGTGTCAGGCATATGCTTAAATTAAATTATAAATTTTAATTTAATTTTTTTTTTTTTTTAAATTTTGTTTATCAATGACAATGCGGTTTGCATTTAACTATGATGTAACTATGTTCCATTCTTGTGGTATGAAAGTTTAACAGATGAGTAAATAATATGATATTTTTTTTCTTTTTTTATAGTTCCAATATCACAGCGTATTTATAGCTGACTATATGGATACATCAATTATCAATATGTGGTGTAATAATTCAGAGGTTGCTGTAAACTATCAAAATTGTACGTAATCGTCATTTTTAAAAAAGTTCTTTATCTTAAACAAGTTAAATAATCAGCAATGACACCATCGCCTTTGCCATCATTTTGTTATTTGCTATATATAATATTAAAATTGCTACTACCTTACTGTTCATTGTTTGTTTCATCATCTTTTTTAATGTGGTACTAGTATACATCATATTCTGATACAAGACGATGTATTCCTGCTTAGTTGCTTCCATGTTTCATCCATATACTAATGGGTCTAACTGGCTCGGAGCATTATCAGGACATTATTCACTTGAAAGTTTGTAAATGTTATATTTTCAAATGTTCCTTGAAGGCTTTCTCAGTTGATGGCAATCAACATAATCATGAACAGGTGGTGCTCCCCCGGCCGACTTACTAACCACAGAATAAGTTCCTTACTACATCAACTGATCAAGCTAGAGATCATTAATATCCCCAAGAAGCCTTGTTGGATGATACTCAACATGATTCCATTGCCAATGCATCCAGCCATAGCATCACATCGAGATAAGAAGGGTCCTGGCAGCAGGTTTGGAATGAGGTCAGATTATTCGGCAGTGACCAAGACCAGTTTGTTTGTGGCCAAGATCATTTGTAGTGGCTGAGATGATTTTTAAAGTGACTGTGCTGGCGTATTTAATCGTCAAGTTTACTTCTGCAGTGACCGAGATCACTTTTTCAGGGGCTGACACAAAATTGTTAGTGACCAAGATCACTTTTGTAGCGGCTGAGAAACTATTAAAGTGGCTGTGATCACTTCTTCAGAGCCAAGATAAATTTGTAGTGGCTTTGATATTTTTTTCAGTGACTGACACCAGTTTGTTTGCGGCCAAGATCTCCTTTGTAATGGCTGAGATAACCTTTAAAGAGGCTGTGATCACTTCTTCTTTGGCCAAGATCACTGTTGTAGTGGCTGCGATAACATTTAATGCGGCTGTGATCACTCCTTCAATGGTCAAGATCACCTTTCTAGTGGCTTAGATAATTTTCAAAGTGGCTGTGACCACTTCTTCAGTGGCCAAGATCACTTTTGTAAAGGCTGAGATAACTTTTGAAGTCGCTGTGATCACTAAATCTTCTTCAGTGGCCAAGGTCACTTTTGTAGCGGCTGAGATAGTTTTTAAAGTGGTTGAGATCACTTCTTCAGTGGCAGAGATCACTTTTGTGGACGCTGAGATTACATTTAAAGTTTTTGTAATCACTTCTTCAGTGCTCAAGATCATTTTTGAAAAATGGCTCCATAGAATGCAAAAAATAATAACAAAAATCTGTACCTTATAAAGTTAACATGAGAGAAAAGTCCTGCTGGTATTCACTAAAAAACGTTGTAAATTGTTCAAATGGAGGTATAAAATACAAACGCTGTGTTGTACATTTTCGTATTTAACAGAAATACAATATTATGCATCCACGTTAAAGCCCTTGATTGTAATTTTCAACTGATATCAAAGATGCTGGTACATTGTTTAAATTTTGGATCTTATTGGGCAAAAATATGAGACACAGTCTATTTTCTTGAGCCGAAAGAAAAGTGCTCAAATTGTACGTCCAACAAAAAAAAGTGTGTAATATGTTGAAATAGCTAATTATTTTTTACTTCCAAATGGGGTTTATTCAAAGTCAACAATAGTTCTAGAACATGTTTGAATCAAAACTAAACATATATACCATACAAAAATCGGCTAAGAGAAAAGTATTTTGACTATTTACTGAAAAAGTAATAAAAATAGGTAAAATTAAGGGTTAAAATACCAACTTAAAGCTTGTGCATCTTTCAAAAATCAGACAGAAAATATGTTACATCCACGGGAAAGCCTGTTCCAGTAGCTTTCCGTTGGTATCAAATATATTGATATAGCTTCACTACTCAGTGGGCGAAAATGTTTAATACGCTAGGTTTCTTCCAAATCGGAAAAAATCGCGCATAGGTCATTTGGCCATATTTCAGTAAAGCAGCTACAGTGACCTGTACAGGTTGATTCTGGCCCCTGAATAGTCAAACTATGTGAAAATAACAGTGGCCTAAATTCCCATTCCGGGTGACACCTTACCCCCAGCCACGTTTGGTCTAATAATCTTGCTGACGGATAAACAAACAGACAAACCATCCCGACTAAAACATAACATCTTATGGCGGAAGTAATAAACCACACAATGATTTCTTTCAAGAATATGTATAAATCTATAAACAAATACCTCGATGTTAAGTGTTTACATCATTGGATGACGTAATATATATATACAATTTTAAAACGTATGGCCACAATTACACATTATATTATCTCGTCGATATATATATAAATAATAATTATTGCGGTACAATGTTTTATAGTTGCTTTGCGATATCACATTGAGGTTCGTAATGAAATTCCCTCCATTTTGATATGTCACACGCTTATATTATTATAAAATTTGATAACTGGTAATTGGGTTTATGCAAGACCTTGGGGTCAAAGGGTTCACATAGCTCAAAACTTCTGGTTCAATCAATTTATACAATTATGAAATCACTTTTGCTAATATTGAATACATACTAGTTCAAATAATGGCAAATATAGATAAGGTTAGTGCTTTATATAAATATTTATATTTTTCGAACCGTGGGAAACCATTATTTTGCATCCCGATTGACGTGATTTTATAAAACATGTTATATAAAAATGCTCAATGTTGTGAGAATGCCATCATGCAGTTTCATGGACTACAATACCTATATAACATGAAGACACTTAGAAAAAAACTTTGGACCCACTTTCCAGGTTCGCCCAAAAATATGCATTTGACCCCCTGACTATTATGCCTTTTGTCATGATAGTCTAGACTAGAGTGTACAATGTAGACTAGAATATGATGTAAATAGCAATGTGGCATTGTCATTGATGATTGACATGCTAGGACTATATCATGTTGCAAAGTTAGATGGCAGTGATGTGTAGGGTGTACTATAACTGTTGACTAGGCATTTGTGTTGTAAGACCTCAATGTCATGAATGCTGACATGATAATTTGACCTCATTACCATTTTAGTTGGCCCCAGAGGGCCAGATGCTGGGCATGCGCAGTGACATATGTGAACCCGTATTTTTTTAGCCTCCCTGGTCTACAGCGAAGCTTGAGAAAATTGAGAAAGGTATATGGTGACCTTTGACCTGGATCACCCACTGATCACGCACGGTAACCATACGGCCCACGTGGTGACCGCTTCCCGGCCACGGCCGTGGGCTATAATTGGAAAAAAATCGTTTAGAAATCATTATGCTCATATTCATGAGTGCTATCATTGGCGATCGGGCACTATTTGCAAGAGCTAACTAACACGTTTAAGAAGATTTTAAATTAAAAAAACTTTTGGTCTCCATGGTTTATACAAACATATTTTAGCGCTTTACCCCTTACAGTGCAGGGATCGACTTTAGTCATCAAAATCTGACGTCTGTAGACGTCAGATTCTGACGACTAAGTCGATCCCCGCACTGCAAGAATAAACAGAATCAACATATTTCTAATGGCCGGAGACCCATAGGTATTCAAAAGAACTTAGAAAGAGCTAACTAAGGCATTTATAATGCTTTTAAAATGAAAAAACCCTTTGGTTGTGATGTTTTTTACAAATTAATTCGGCAGTTTAAGGGTTAAGGGTTAATACCTCGCCTGTTGTGCATGTTTAGGTATATTATTGAGTTCGTGACGAGTGATTCTACATACAACTGGCGGGGATACTGCTTTTCCTTCTGCTTCCTGGTGACGTCACTGGGGACCTCCTTGTCCATGCACTGGATGTTTAAGCTCACATTCAGCATCGCGATGCGTGTTCGTACAGCATTGATCACGGCCATTTACAGAAAGGTGACTGGCATCCTAGCCCTGCAGACACAAATCGTTGAATCAATGTTGGTTTAACGTTGGTTTAGCGTCGTAGACGGTGAACCAACGGTAAAACAACATTGATTCAAAGTCTTGTGTCTGCTGTGAGTGAACGCTAAATATTTGTATAACAATAATTTGTACAAAGATGTTGGGCCGACGTTGTAGGGGCCTACAAATGCTGTACCAATGCTTTGTTGTTGGAGGGATACTTATTACAATAACATATTTATATTATAATGCCGTACTTATCAAAACTGCAGTAACTGCTTACTTTTGAAGAGGGCAGTTAAAAATAACTAATCTGTACAAACTTCTGGATGATCAACATGATTATGTTTAGATGGCCTTCACGCTAGCGATCCTTGGATCTTAGTGAAGGCCTCCTGTAATAGGCCTACATTTGTGTGTTTTTTTATGATTATTATTATTTTTATGGAAAGCTTCAATTGTATTTTTCATGCTTTTGCAATTCCAGAAAAGAACATATTGGTACAAATTTTATGCAAATCGGTCGAAATTACCGGAGTTACAGCTAAATGACAAAAAGTGCATTCGAAATGTCAAGTTTCTGAATTATGTTTTTTACAGTAACTTCTTGTTATACAGATTGAAAGTTAAAGAAATTAGGCCATTATGGATTTTTTTTTTGATGAGGGCGCGAATTAGATTAAGGCCGCGTATTAAAAAACAGGGATTTCTCTTCCCAGCGCGCGCATTAGATTATTGCCGATTTCCGAAAAAAACAGTTCATTTCGTGAGATAAAAAACATTTATCCAGCTATGTTCTTTATGCTTGTTTTTTTCGTCGCCCTCATTAACTTTTCCAGAAATTTGTCAAATGTTTTTTTTGCTCGGCCTCATTAAATTTTCCAGAAATATGTTCAATGTTTTTTTTTCTTAAATGTTTTTTTTCGCCCTCCTTCATTAGCTTTTGGATTTTTCCTCATTGCATCTAAAACAGAGAAAAATAATAGTGACCTTATATATATAGCTACGTTCTGTAAAGGTAAAACAAAATATGATCTGATTCCTGAACCAATAACATTGTTTTGACATGACGCTGATTTTCTTCTCAGGCTCTGCGTCTATCCCCGTCTACACGACGCACGACCACCACGGGAGAGATAGTGAACCTGATGGCCCTGGACGCCCATAAAATCCACATTTTCTCCGGGTTCTGCCACGAGCTGTGGGCTTGCCCCGTCCTTATATGCGCGGCGCTGGGCCTTCTGTACACCGTGGTCGGCGTGGCGGCACTCGCCGGCATCATACTAGTGGCGATCATACTGCCCATAAATTCTATCGTTATGGGCAAAAGGTACCTCAAATACCAGGTGAGCCGCGTGTTTGTTGTAAAGGCCACAGGGGGTGGTTTTCCGAATGTTGGGTAAATGTTGGTGCAGCGTCTTCGACGCTGGCACAACATCAACCCTAGTCGGGTCTGTTAGGGAAAAATTGTGCACATTTGACTACAAGCATGAAATTTTGCACACTTATAGTTTTTGACCTGCTGAATTCAAATCTGCCGGGAGCCAAAGACGATTCTCAATGGGGTCGCCGTATTTGACATTCCAAAATGGCCGCCACCCAAAAACACAAATTTTTCTATTCCAGGTTGACTGAATTGTGCAAATTTGTCCCCAGGCATGAAATTTTGCACACTTATAGTTTCGGACCTGCTGAGTTCAAATCTGCCGAGAGCCAAGGCCGATACTATGAGGTCGCCGTATTTAAAATTTTAAAATGGCCGCCACTCAAAAACACAAATTTTCCTATTCCAGGTTGACTGAATTGTGCAAATTTGTCCACAGGCATGAAATTTTGCACACTTATAGTTTCAGACCTGCTGAGTTCAAATCTGCCGGGAGCCAAGGCCGATTCTTAATGGGGTCGCCGTATTTGACATTTCAAAATGGCCGCCACCCCAAAAAACATATTTTTACTTTACTGGTCAAGTAAAATTCGCATAATCACCAAAAAATTTAGAGGTTTTAGAAATTACTGGTGCATATTTAATAGTAACCACAACTAAGACTGACATGGTGGAAAATACAAGATGGCCGCCATTTAATAACATTAAATAACAAGTACCAAACCAAACGTCTTGTAGGCCTATTTACAATCAAAGCATTTTTCTGAGATTTCGACACCAGCGATGTCATTTCGCAAGATTAAATATGGTCACTTGTATATAATGAGAATAACAAATTTAAACCTAAAAGTGTCTTTTTCACACTTGACATGGGTTAGTTTTAAGCTTTTCACTTAAAATCAAGATTTATTGCACAACAAAAGCCGGCTTAAAGCAATCAAAACATAAAAAAAAAAAAAAAAAAATGATCCCTATATAATAATAATACCACCTGCTGTGCCTTTACTCATTAACATTTACACTTATGAGTAAGTATATTTATACTAATCTTTAAGAAAAGAGTTGTTCCCAAGCTTATAATTCGAAATAAAGATTTATTGATCAATGAGATGAGGCTGATAACAAACAAACAAACAAACAAACAAACAAACAAACAAACAAACAAACAAGTGTCACTACAATCATGGAAGTCTGGGATATCCTGGTGGACAGATGTTGCCTGATTTCAGAAAAGCTGCCCTGTAGTATTGCTCTACGGATGTGTTGACAGTTATCCGAGAGCCTGTGTTAGTGGTAAGGCTTCTAAATGTCTTCTTCTCACTTGTGAAAAGTCGAAGCCTTGCCTCATTGTGATTATGAGATGTTCGTGAATTCAATTGATATACATGTTACAAGCAAACCATTGCTTAGATATTCAACTGGTTGAATCACTGCGTATGCTTCAGGAAGTTGTGGTACATAAGTGTCTGTAAAATCCAGCTGGATATGAGGCCGTTGTACTCCTTTGTTTTCGCAAGATATATGGAACGTCACACTGATAGCTGTGACATGAAACGCCTTCTGTGAAAAGTTACCTCGGTTATTGTTATCAAAGTTGTCCACGGAAACATGATAAATGATCACAAATACACCACAGCGTCTATTTGTGGGTAGCACAACTCCATCCTGCACAAACCATTTTACACGACAGTGAGACACAGAAACCCCATAGGCATTGACATTATTGATGACTTTCTTCCTCTTACCCTCATCATGCAGTGTGATGGTCTGAAGCAAAGGGGTCTCATGTCCCTCATTATGACGGATGTTTGTAGACTTTGATGCATGGTATGTACCACTGCGTATATTATAAATAATCTGCTGAGATATTGTGATTGCACTATTTGTGCAATAGCAACTGAAGTGAAGGTGAGGACAGAAGGACAAGCAGATACTCTGCAATCTTTAGCACGAGCTAAGTCTTTCAAGTGCAAATAACATTGTAGATGATAATGAGTGTCACCAGCGTAGGCATACACTGCTTGAGAAATCGGTTTGCCGAGAAGCTATAAGTTGTTAGTTTTCTCAGCCCATGCTTTTACGTTTGTGTCTACATGATCTGTTTCGATTTTAAGTAGGTTCTTTTTGCCCTGTTCATCACATAATATGCAACAAGGCTACTTCTGTAGAGCAGATACTGTATAACTGAACGTATTCTTTTAGGTGAGTTTCGGGTCAGGAGAATCATTTTTGTCAGTGAAGCTATTCAGCCGAGAGTTACTACAGTATGTTCTATACACTTTATGATATCTAGCATTGTGTGCTTGAATTGTCTTAGCAATACCCCGACCTTTATCAAGTTGAGTCCATGACACCTTTAAAGCAAATCTCTCCCCATGATCGTTCTCAAATGAAGCAAGGTCGTTCATCCTTTTCGTCTTGGCAGATGCAACATAGCTCCCAGTTGATAGCAGCCATTCTTCCTGCAAGTAGTCATTATTGTACATGCACTCTACTCTATACCACCATCTTGGATTTTATGCTATGGTGAAGGTTGCTAAAAAATAGGAATCATATTTGCAATCCGGGAAGTCGAAAACATAAAAAAGTCTTTTTGATGGCAATTATGTGACTTTGTTTGGCTAGTAATAGGATATTCTAACTGGCGGCCATATTGAATTTTCTAGAAATTTGGAGTCACAATCACTTTTACTGTTGAATTAGCATCAAATTTGAAATCAGGGGTATCAAAAACCAAAGAAAAAAGTATTTATTTTTAATTTTATGACATCCGGCTATGTAGCGATGAAAAAAAGGTTTCTGGGTGGCGGCCATCTTGGATTTTTCATTACAGTGATGTCAGTCAATGCTACTGCCAAGTGGGCAACTGATTTGAAATCACTTTCTGTAAAAATAAGCATAGACTTTGTTTTTATAATTGTAATTATGTGACTTAGGTTGGCTAGTAATTAGACAAATATTTAGAGGTGGCGGCCATTTTGAATTGTCAAATACGGAGTCCCCTTTGAGAATTGGCTTTGGCTCCCGGCAGATTTGGATTCAGCAGGTCCAAAACCATGAGTGTGCAAATTTTCATGCTTGTAGTCAAATGTGCACAATTCCACCCTAAATCCCCCCTAACTGACCCGACTACCCAACGTTCGGTGAAGCTTTCTCCTCAGCTCCGGTGCATTGGTTAAGTGCAATGTCCCGGAGTGGCCTCATTAAAATAAACATTTCAGAAAAATGTGTGTTTTTTCGTGTCATAGTAACAGTGGAAAGGTGTTGTTGTACAAAAGTCTCCGTAGGCCTAAGTGTATATAATGTAGGCCAACTTAATATTAACGTTCTCGTAACATGCAATTTGTTTTTCTGCACTCTTTCTTGGAGGATCAATGGTTTGGTCTTGTATTCTACTACCGACCAATCGGAAAGTGGTTCATCTCATCACATCACGAGATTGGCCAATCACCGCCGTCATCCAGTTTTTATTTATATTAGGGGGTAGAATAAGAGAATTGGGCCAATGTTTTTCATATATTATAGGGTACTGGCGATCCCGGCCGACGGCCATCTCGGCCAAGGTGACGGCCTCGACCCACTTTGATGACTTCGGCCCGATGTGGTCTAACTTAGAATTAGGGCCGAGTTCATTTCCATTCCCCTGTGAGGCAGTGTTACTGGGCCTCGATCACCAAAGTAGGCCGATATCCACAAAGACCGATGTCACCAAAGTGGGCTGAGATCACAAATAAGAAAAATATTTAATGTATGCATTTCATAAGGCCTTTTAATTAACAGATTTAATTCAAAGACAAGAAGGTATAAACCGCAAGTATTGGATACATTTCATTTTCAAATGATGTGCACTGAATTCACCAAATTAAATTTAAAGACAAGAAGGTATAGGCTACAAGTAAAAAAAATCTTTTTATATTCAGCAAAAGTATTAAATATCATTGTATAGCCTTAAATTATGCATAGTATAAATACATGAACTTCCTTTATTCCATATTATATATGTTTGTGTTCATTCGATTTTCCAATTGAAAACATTTAAAAAATTCAGCCGAGAGTTACTACAGTATGTTCTATACACTTTATGATATCTAGCATTGTGTGCTTGAATTGTCTTAGCAATACCCCGACCTTTATCAAGTTGAGTCCATGACACCTTTAAAGCAAATCTCTCCCCATGATCGTTCTCAAATGAAGCAAGGTCGTTCATCCTTTTCGTCTTGGCAGATGCAACATAGCTCCCAGTTGATAGCAGCCATTCTTCCTGCAAGTAGTCATTATTGTACATGCACTCTACTCTATACCACCATCTTGGATTTTATGCTATGGTGAAGGTTGCTAAAAAATAGGAATCATATTTGCAATCCGGGAAGTCGAAAACATAAAAAAGTCTTTTTGATGGCAATTATGTGACTTTGTTTGGCTAGTAATAGGATATTCTAACTGGCGGCCATATTGAATTTTCTAGAAATTTGGAGTCACAATCACTTTTACTGTTGAATTAGCATCAAATTTGAAATCAGGGGTATCAAAAACCAAAGAAAAAAGTATTTATTTTTAATTTTATGACATCCGGCTATGTAGCGATGAAAAAAAGGTTTCTGGGTGGCGGCCATCTTGGATTTTTCATTACAGTGATGTCAGTCAATGCTACTGCCAAGTGGGCAACTGATTTGAAATCACTTTCTGTAAAAATAAGCATAGACTTTGTTTTTATAATTGTAATTATGTGACTTAGGTTGGCTAGTAATTAGACAAATATTTAGAGGTGGCGGCCATTTTGAATTGTCAAATACGGAGTCCCCTTTGAGAATTGGCTTTGGCTCCCGGCAGATTTGGATTCAGCAGGTCCAAAACCATGAGTGTGCAAATTTTCATGCTTGTAGTCAAATGTGCACAATTCCACCCTAAATCCCCCCTAACTGACCCGACTACCCAACGTTCGGTGAAGCTTTCTCCTCAGCTCCGGTGCATTGGTTAAGTGCAATGTCCCGGAGTGGCCTCATTAAAATAAACATTTCAGAAAAATGTGTGTTTTTTCGTGTCATAGTAACAGTGGAAAGGTGTTGTTGTACAAAAGTCTCCGTAGGCCTAAGTGTATATAATGTAGGCCAACTTAATATTAACGTTCTCGTAACATGCAATTTGTTTTTCTGCACTCTTTCTTGGAGGATCAATGGTTTGGTCTTGTATTCTACTACCGACCAATCGAAAAGTGGTTCATCTCATCACATCACGAGATTGGCCAATCACCGCCGTCATCCAGTTTTTATTTATATTAGGGGGTAGAATAAGAGAATTGGGCCAATGTTTTTCATATATTATAGGGTACTGGCGATCCCGGCCGACGGCCATCTCGGCCAAGGTGACGGCCTCGACCCACTTTGATGACTTCGGCCCGATGTGGTCTAACTTAGAATTAGGGCCGAGTTCATTTCCATTCCCCTGTGAGGCAGTGTTACTGGGCCTCGATCACCAAAGTAGGCCGATATCCACAAAGACCGATGTCACCAAAGTGGGCTGAGATCACAAATAAGAAAAATATTTAATGTATGCATTTCATAAGGCCTTTTAATTAACAGATTTAATTCAAAGACAAGAAGGTATAAACCGCAAGTATTGGATACATTTCATTTTCAAATGATGTGCACTGAATTCACCAAATTAAATTTAAAGACAAGAAGGTATAGGCTACAAGTAAAAAAATTCTTTTTATATTCAGCAAAAGTATTAAATATCATTGTATAGCCTTAAATTATGCATAGTATAAATACATGAACTTCCTTTATTCCATATTATATATGTTTGTGTTCATTCGATTTTCCAATTGAAAACATTTAAAAAATGGTACAATATCATCATTGATTGAATTTTTTTTATCAACTTTGGTTAACGAGAACGGGTTGAGACAACGCCTGTCAACCATGTAAATAAATTTACAGTATAATCTTATCGGATTACATAATAGAATAATATATTTTAAAACGAGCTGTTGACCAGTTTTAGGTTTAGTCATAGTTAATCATGTAGCATAGTGTAATAATTAATTGTTAGAGTACATGTTATTTCGAAAATATACACAGTATATAAAAGTAGGCCTAGATGATAAACGTTGTAATAATTATGTACTAAATAAAGATAAGCGACAACTGCTTGTTGTGGAACCAGTATGTCATAGTTTCCCGCACCATTACAGATATCAAATGGGTACACGTAAAACACGATAAAATAGTTTAATGTCACGTAATGTAATACAAAAATTGATCATTCCACCAGCCCATATTAGACTGTAAAAACTAGCGGTCAAATGTACCGTTTGAACGCACATTCACGGTTTATAAAATATTACGGTGAAGATGATGACGTGGGGAAATTATTTGTTGCGACCTGTATTTTTGTGTAGCCCTTGGTTTGTTAAATTTTCTCCCACTTGAAGTTGTGACTCGCTGGCGCGACCCACACCATCAAGCGGGTGAAAATGAGTCATATTTGTTTAATTTGAGTCAAGAAAACTGTTAATGTTGAAACACACATTTTATTCCTAAGGGGGCAACCATTCAATATCCAGGGGGGGGGGGCAGGGATATTTTCGAAATAAATAATTAAAGGCAGGGAGAAGGTGAAAAAAATAATTTGATGTCGATCCCATTTGAAATAAATAATTTATGGCATATCGGGCAAGCCCACATGTTTTGGCGTACTAAACTATTTTTTAGTCGATGAAATTTTGAAGATTCTGGAGATATTCAGTTTCTCACATTGCAAAATATTAGGCTAATATCATATTATATAGCCTTATTAAATAATACATTGGCAATTTTTGAAAGTCGTTCCAAAAGTGGTTGAAATAAATAATTTGTTAACCGTACAGCTGGAAAAAAATAACCATGAGCTGGATCATATTGAAAAAAATATTTTGGTCCATCCCAATATCCCTGCCCCCCCCCCCTGGATATTAAATGGTAGCCCCCTAAATATATCACAATGATTTAATCTGCCGGTAAAATGGATTAACCCTTTCAAGCCTGACTTTAAATTGTCATCTTCATCCACTACAAGCCGCGAATTGCTGTCGCAATTCTCGACTTGTAGTGGATGAAGATGATTTTCTGTGGGTGAAAAAAGTAAAGAAATTTGCCATGTATGGGTAGATAAGTTTCATGGAGATATTCATTCTGAAACCCCTAGTTGGAGGGAAATTAAGTAAGTTTTCAGGGATGTAAAATGATGCTTTAATGCATCGTGGGGGCTTAAAGGGTTAACAACGATTACAGTCGTGCTTAGCTCTTAAAGGGTTGAAGTATAGCATGTGTCCCGATTATGTCTAATATATGACCACAACCGTGACATTATAGCCCTTATTCATAAGCCAACACAATATGTTAAGCCAATATTGTTTTAATGTTTGGGCCAGCGTCGTAGACGGTGGACTAACATTCAAACAACACTAGATTTACTTGGGCTCGAATCCCACTCCGGCCTTCAAGTTTTCAAGAAACTCGTAAAGATTCAATATCGTGGAAAGCCTCCGTGATCGAGAGGTAGCGTGCTCGGCCTCAGACCGCCGAGGTTCGAATTTCGAACCCTGTGTCTGGAGGGCAGTGTCATCTCATTCATCTCACCATCCTCAGGAGGTTCTTCTGGCCCAGTTTAGCTTATGTGTGCAATGTGCCTAAAAAAGGTGGCCTAAAACCCCATGTATTCATTCATTATGCACCCTATTACATAGTTGAACCCTTACACCAAACCAAGTTGACTATTTGGAATTTTCTTGAAGTTGTGTCTCGCTGACGCGATTCACAACTTCAAGTGAGTGAAAATTATTCAGATTTGACAGAATGGAATCAGCGATTTTGACATTTTGCTGATTGATGTCACGTTTGATCTTTAAAGGGACTGGCTCAGGCTAAAATCATAAAAAAATCTGTGTTTTAATTTTGGCTTATTTATATGACCATATGATGTAAACATGCCCATAGACTAGAGCTGCAGAAGTTTTTTTATATAATTTTTGTGCTGCTTATTTACCAGTTAGGCTAGATATAGAGACGAAATTCCTGATATGTCAAAAATAAGAAATACGTGAACTGAAATTCAGCTGGGAAAAAATAAAAACAACGACGCTCATAGATTTTTTATTTATTTAGGGCCTATTTATTAGGCTTGATGCGTACAATCAAAGTGTACAACATAATACAGTATAAAAATAACAGAAATGTACAATAAAAATACATGCATGGAATGTCACTCCAGGTGACTAGCACCCAATCGGTCTGACATCCATTATAGTATAATAAAAATTATATTTAAATATATAAACAAATTATATCAAAGTACGTTGTGAAAAAAGTATAAAGTATGCAATAGCATAATTTAAAAACATAGAGGTACATAAAATAGAAAATGTCTTAAGTAAACGCATGTAGGTAAAAAATAAGGTTAAAATCATAACTATGCATTAAAAACACGCACACGTCTGACATCGACAAGTACTTGTTCACGAACATATATCATTACAGGAAAATGTGTCTTTGAACTTGTTACAATAGAAATTGACTAACTCATCAACCAGAAAAATCAAGAGAATGATCCACACGCAGTTCTGGTGGTAACTTGCTCTATAGAGTAACAATTCTATTAGAATAATACCCCTTATATGTCTCTGTTTTTACGAATTTAGATTCCAGAAGGAGACCTTTATGGTGAGAGCGAAGTCTTGAATTCGGTATATAAGTTTAGAAAAGCTCAGAAATATTATTAGAAAAATTGATCGTAAACATCGATTTAAAAAATAGTTTAATGTCTGCCATTTCTCTGCGAAATGAAAGTGGCAAAATGTTCATATTTACACAGCGATCTTTATAGTTTAATGGAGGATGATGCATGGCGTATCGTGTACAATTTCTCTGTATGCGCTCAATTAATTCAATATGAGATTTATAAAAAGGAGACCAGACTGGAGAGGAGTATTTGGCTATGGGTCTTATTAAAGCTTTGTATAGCTCTAAAATGACTGACGCAGGTGCTTTATAGCCAACTGCGCGCGTCACCATGCCGTTTACTTTATTACATTTATCAATAAGGTTTTTTATATGTACATTATGTGTCAAAAATATATGATTATAAATACTGTGGTATTTTCGTTTTCCTTCACCTTGAGGCGGTAATTGTGGCAGTTGATTTTAACCCTTTCAAGCCTGAATTTACCATTGCCATCTTCATCCACTACAAGCCGCGAATCGCTGTCGCAATTCTCGACTTCTAGTGGATGAAGATGATTTGATGTGGTTTAAAAATTCAAGAAAATTGCCATGTATCGGTAAACCAGTGTCATGAAAATTTCCGTTCTAAAAACCTTGGTTGTAAGAAAATTAAATATGTTTAAAAAAAAGTAAAATGATGCTTTAATGCATCGTGAGGGCTTAAAGGGTTAAACTGATATAACTTCCACTTTAACAACTCCTTGTACAGTTACGGTAATTGAATCTTCGTGAATCCCCGTGTATATACAGATATATGCGTTCATACATAGCCGCTGCCGCTCGAAGGGATTTGTGAACGCGATATATCGAGAACCGCTAATCAGAATCTCCAGTAATTTAATATGGAGATGCTTACCTCTCTGACCGCAAAAAGAAAACGATTTTGGTCATAGCTCAGCGATAAAAACTACAATGGAAGCTATTTTTAATTAAAAATGTCGAACGTGATATCTCGAGAACCGCTAGTCTGAATTACTTTTTATTTTGCTGTAGATATGCTGCCTGGCCCCATATGACATGGTTTTGTCGCGTTACAGAGATTTTAATAAAAATGCCGGTCACCTTTGCCTTTTCGAGTGATTGTAACCCGCTTTACCAGTGCTTACCGCGTTTACATTGTGATTTGCAGCTTAATGTTAATGAAAACAAAGGCTGGAGGCGAGGAATTGATTCTCACCGTATAGCAAAATCATATTTAGAATTTTGAAGAATGTATGCAGCTAATTATGGTAAATACCATAGCTAATCACAAACAACTGTCATTTCACACTAATTTATTGCGTGACCTATGCAATTTTAGCAATATTTTCTCCATGGCACAGTTGTTTGGCGATGTTCCATGCTTCTCGTTTCTCACATGCGATCCCAGTATTTTAGCCTTCTTTTTTAACCTTCAAACAAGAACATTTGAAGGTAAAGTGAGCATTAAAATTGTTCCGACTCTATAAATTTGATTTGTTTACAATGCTAGAGCCGTCCTGGAGTCACTTGCTAATTATTCAAGATCCTTGCCATGCCCTCCAAACAACTTCTCGACCCTTAGGCTGGCTTGGTTCTTTGAAACGATTCCTATCGACACAAGTCTGCTAGATAGGGACGTGTCGCAATGGTTAGTTGAAGTGGGGCACTTCGCCGATGTCGCTGCATGCCTGACGTGCGATTTCGAAGTCCGCTTGGTGCGGGAATTTCAGATAAATACCATGTGTATCCCCTGTTAATATTAGGGCATTGTTTCGATTTTGTATCATTGGAAAAGGCACGTTACCTTCGCATGCTTCACTTGACTCGGGTGTAAATGAGTACCTGGTAGGACAGTAATGGCAATGTTTGTGATAATTTCAATGAGCCGAAATAGCTGCTGTACTGTATACTCTCCGTGGAGTTGAAATGGCACACGAACGAACATGTCCAGTGACCAGGAGGTAAAATGTAACGTCGGCTGATGAGTCAGTCTTCAGACTTGATATCGGACTGTATAGGGCCTACCTCTACCTTTTTATACTTGACAAAATTATATCTCCATCTTGTCATCTGTCCGCTAGTGGACTATTCATTTTTTGTTTGTTGTATAAAAAAATCGTTTTAGAGCTGTGTCCTCGCTGTGTTATTACTGTCAATTTGCAACTCAGTAGTTTTATATAACTAGTAACACATTCTTCAGTACTGGTTAATTACTTTAATTTGGTTGTGTTTTTCTTTTCTTTGTCGTGGAAATAGCACAATCAAATGGAAAGGAAAGACAGTCGGATAAAACTTTTGCACGAAATCCTAGCAGGTATTAAGGTTAGTATTTTGCTGAAACAATAATATAAATGTGATGTCAATCCAGTTGCAGAAGCTATTTCACATTCACATTTCTATTCAATTTAGTTGCTATGATCATAATCCGCTCCCGGTTTTGCCAACTGGATTAGCCACCTGAACTTAAGTCAAGCTTTAGCTCATTGATTGGTCGAGCCTTGATCACGTGATAATATCCAAGACTACATTTTTTTACACCGCTAAGCGCGACTATAGTCGTGCTATTAGCCGCTTAAATTTCACTTATTGGTAAGGAAACGTGTGTTGAAACATCACGATTTGCAAATGCTTGGTTTTAAATTAAGCGAATATGAGTCATTTGCACCCACTTGAAGTTGTGGGTCGCGATAGCGAGACACAGCTTCAAGTGGGTGAAAATTTAAATTATTATATTTAGCGGTTCAAGAGTTAAATCGATTGGCTAACTACCGCAGTAGCCCCAGCAACACTGACGGCCATTTTGATAGATGCAACATACTGTGTAAAAACGTCATTAAAACCATCTATCGAGAAGATCTATTGGGATGACATGGAATTATTAATGTAACTAGTCCTACACATGCGCCACATACAGAAATGTGTCTCCACTAAAACAACATTCTTAGGCCTGAAAAACGTGAAGACTGTGAACAGACCGTTCACACGGCGATAAATAATACAACTATTAATTAAATTATACAGATTTATTTGAAAAAGTGTGGGTCATTAGCTCAACAAATCATGACAACCTGGAAACAAATGGTAGAAAGCTGAATTTTGCAGCATAGCTTCAGAATATCACCTGCATGTCCACTATGCAATGTCCTGCAAGTTCCACTCTGTGGCATATTTTAAAATCAAGACGACCACCATGACCGATTGCTATAATTGTTAAAATATCAAAATTATAACATTATTTACTCACAAAAGCCACTATTACATTTGTATGTAAATCAATGTAGTAGTGAATGCTGCCTCTAATGCAAGCTTATACATTTTGATTGCTGGCCAGTGAATCAAAGTAAATTCAAAATTGTCGCCAACAAAGGTAAAAACGTACTGTTAAAAACCAAAATGTGCGACAGTAGCTTGGAAAAATCAATATAAACTATTATTTTCTTTTTTTTCATGTAAAGTTCCAGTGTAACCTATGTCATTTTCAAAATAAGAAAAAATATGGCCAAGAATAGCTTTGCATTGGAAAAATCCAAGGTCATGCCCAGACAAGGTCAATGTCATCTTATCGCCAACCAAGCTGAAATCTTGAGTAAACTGTATATGGTACGACGATAGTCCTAATATATTGTTCAGTAGCCAACAGCTGAACCTTTCAAAACTGATTTTGATAGAGCAAGGTGATGCCAAGGTGAACTCAAAGACACTATTCAGGGTTTCTACCCCTCGGCCCGTTGGGCCCGAAGGAATATTGTCGTCCCCTTCGTGCACCACCGCCGCCGCAAGCAATCTTTGGCTACTACACCAACATGGTGCAACAGATTGATTTCATAATTCATACAACATTCAACACCTCCCTCCAAGGTCATAGGTGAAAGGTCAAGGTCACAGATTAAAAACAAATCCTTTTAACTTGAAAAATTAAACTTGGATTTCCCCAATGTTTTTACGTGAAGTTACCCAGCTTTCCACCGATAATTAAAGGGACTGGCCCAGGCTAAAATCATCAAAAATCATCACAAAAGTTAAAAAAACTTTTGCAGTTCTAGTCTATGGACATGTTTACATCTTATGGTCATATTAAGAAGCCAAAATAAAATCACCGATATTTTTGATGATTTTAGCCTGGGCCAGTCCCTTTGAAATGGACTTAATTTTTTTTTCAAAATTTCCTTGAGACCTGATATAGGCCCTATATAGGTTTTCAGGGTCTGCGAGTCTATTGGCGTTGTCCGTTTTCGTGTGCGAGCGAGAGCGAGGCTATTTTAGTTTAGTATTATCAATTTTAATAAATATTTGTTCTTATTTTAAGTTAAATGCCTTGAAACCTGGCATATATTGATTTTCGGCTCTGCGATTTTATTGGCAATGTCCGTTTTCATGTGCGATCCATACAGAGAATATAGCGGCTATCTTGATTTTATCATTAATCTCCTATTAATGGCATAACGTATTGGAAGCATTTGTGTCAGATTTGAGGACATTTTGAGTCACTGCATCAGTCGAGGGGTGATTGAATGCCTGCACAGTATTTTTCATTATATTTTTTGCAATGACATTTTATTGATAAAGCCTTGACTGACTTGTGTAGCAATTGTTTGTTCTACAAATTGATATAATTTTACATTAATATGGCATTTGGTTGTTACTGTAAAGGCGAACCCTGCAACCAGAACAAGTACACATCTTCATAATCGTGTGTTATTTCCTTGTTCATTTAATTATACCATTGAATCTTTTTCTCAAATGTGTAGCGTTTCATCTGTGTAAGTGCTGGCAAAAAAATGTAATGGCCGACATTTGAATTTTAGGTTTAAAATATATTCAATTATAGCTATGCCAGACATGTTTAATCAAAAGAGAGAAAACACTACTACTTGTTCAGCTCAAACACAGTTACCCTAACAATCTAGATATGGCTGCCAGACAACATGACCTTTCCACAGACTATCCGAATATGAGTTAGCATGTCCCCATTCTTGGTAGTCTCCTTTTACGACATGTATGGATGACATCTCATAAAGCATATTCTATTGACAGCCCGGACCCACAAGGCCCAGAAATAATGCATAGATGAATGGAAGAGAGGAAGGAATAAAAAATAAGGAATGATAAAGAAAAAAAAAGAAAGGGAAGGAAAATGAAGGAGTGAAGATATTACACAGGCAGGAAAGAAGGAGGAAATTTAAGAGAGAAAGAAAGAAGGACGAAATAAGGGTATGTAAGAATGAAAAAGAACAAAATTGGTGCAAGAGAATCAATGAATAAAAGAAATAATTGGAGTACATGAATGAAAAATGAAGGAAAATGAGGTAACGAAGAAGCTAGGGAAAAAGGGAATTGATGATGGAAAGAAAAAAACAAAAAGTAGCAATGAAGAAAGGAATGAGGAAGGAAAGGAAAAAAGAAGGAATGAGGAAAGTAGGAAACAGGGAATTGATGATGGAAAGAAAGAAAACAGAAGCAAGGAAAGAAGAAATTAAGAAAACCCTGGAGAATGGACATAAATAACTGATCCACGCAGTAGAGGTCTATTTAATTATGAAATAATTGACATTACCGATATAATCTAAACATAAAAGTATAAAATTGAATTTCAGTGGCCAATTTAGACAATCTGACTCAAAACCTTTTTTATTTTTGCTTCAAAACGCATTCACATAGTTTACTATATTTAATAATGAAAGAATTGACATTAACAAATATATTACAAAAATAAAAGCTCAAAATGTAATCCGACTTGAAACCTATTATATTGGTTCAGAAACAATTAATTAAACAAAAATATTATTCCTCACGACAATGAAATGATCATTATATATCGATTAATCGAATATTCTGCACTAGATCTGACCAAGAGCCTGTAGTCCCCCTTGGTTTCCCTTTTAGATCTAAAGGTCGAATTTTTGCGGACTATCGTGTTATGGCTGTTTCGACAAATTATTCATGTTTATTTTTACTGACATTTTACTGATCGTTATATATCGATTAAACGAATATTCTACGCCAAAGCTGACCAAGAGCATGTCGTCTCCATTTGCTTCACCTTTATATCTAAAGGTCAAATTACTGCAGACTATCGGGTTATGGCTGTTTCGACAAATTATTCATGTTTGTATTTTACTGACATTTACGTGTTTATCTGAATTCGCTGATATACCCCTGAATCAATGCATCCCTCACATAGACGCTAACGCAAAAACAAACAAGTTCACTTTGTGCGATTGCTCACTTTATCAAACTAATACCAGCATGTCACCTCTGTGGAGAGTTCTGTTTGTTATCTATGTGGTGGGGGGAAGTACAAGACATGAGCAGGAAGCTATGAGCGGTTTTATTCTTCATCAGTTTAATCCAGCATGCGGTGACGTGGACACTAACACACGTATACCATGTACTCTGACCAATCAAGATGACTACCAGAAGATCATGTCAGTAAACTCACATCGCCCATCATCACTGGGCCAGATAAAACCTGGCTGTAAAGATAACAATATGACATGTTTGCCTTTGTCTTTGAAGCCAGTAGAGTATATTTGTGCCTGTGCTGCTCAGAAGGGTGATCTAAACAACGAAATCGGGTGGAATGATACCTGGGAAGAAATCAACGAGACAGGATTAGCCATCAAGCGTGGTTTATGTAATACACAAGCTGGCTGGTGTCTTGATGGAATGTTCAAGACAAACCTGATGTACCTGGTGAAAACCTATGCTCCCCTGGACAGCCAGATCAATGTGTCTTCTGTATTCGCCATACGTCATACCAAGGAGAAGGCTAGGCTTGAATATAATGGCGAGTTCTGTGGGTGGATCAAGGCTGAAAACGATGACTCACCATGGATCAAGTTTGACTTATTACAGAGCCGTGTAGCGATTGGGGTTAAAATCGGAAAACGTTGTGATTTCACCGATCATCATTTGACGTCATTCAACGTCTCCACTTCCGATAATGACGTCACTTGGTCTTACATAGAGACTAACGTGGAGGCTGTGTATGAAGGTATCATCGCCACCTGGTGGTTTGACATGGAGGTCTCAGCACGCTACTGGAGAATCGAACCAGTAAATTTTGCCATCTTCGCATGCATGCAAGCTGATTTCATTGGATATTAAATAGGAGGAGCATCCAATTATTGACATCATTGCGACCCATACAAATAATCACATGAACAAAATAAAGGAAACCACAAGGAGACCCAATTTTATTTCAATTCAAAAAATATATATTACAACTAATCATGTAATGTATTAATTTTCAGTTTTAGCATTTGACTGTGGGATCATTGGAATTATTTAATATCATTGTCATATAAACATGATAAAGATGAGTAGTTTTCCGTACCAAACAGTATACATTTACATCACAAGCGACAAATCACAATATCCAAGGCTCCCCGAGAACCTCCTGAAGATGGTGAGGTGGATCAGATGATATAGCACTGCAGACGCAGGACTCGAATCTCCCCAAATAGCTTCTCATTTAACGATGACTGTAATGTTATCTGTTTTATGTAACTATGTAATTATGGTAGCTAACACAAAAGTAATGCACACGAATGTATATTAATTAAATTGCAACTGTTAGATGTAAGTACATTTGTTTTTACGTATAAGCATCTGTTGTGCACGCATTCACATAATTTAGGTTCACTCTGGATATGTGTTCTCAATACCCCCCACGATGCATATTACATTTTCTTTCTACTCACTAACATATAGGTTTAATTTATGATACTACTCACCTTTCCCAGCAAACACAAAACACGTTGGTCCAACATTGTACAAATGTTAGACGAATGTTTTGTGTTTAGTGGGTTACCTGTCCCTCAAATCATGTGTGTAGACCTATATTAATCTTTTCTGCTTGTAAGTCATGGTAGAGTGTCGGTAAAAACTTCTATCGATCGCGCTATATACAACCAGCTAGATATACAACAATCTATCTAATGACGATTTTGTGACATCATGACATAACCCTGGAGATGATTATATTCCACATTCAAAGATGTATTTGGTTGATAATAAGCATGATTATAGTTATGCTTAACGCTTAAAGGGTCACTAAAATGATACCAGATCGTCATATAGGGATTAGAAGGGGGGGCGTATCTGCCACTTTATGAAGATGTGATCCTTACTGTACTTAACAATTATCAGCTAGTTTTCACCTTTTGCTTGCATTTCATAACTCTTTTTAGGGTTGTAATGATATTATTTTTGTGGTTTGAAAATAAAATAAATATCTTGAAACTTCCATCGGGTCATTGTTTTATTTCAACTTGCCAATGCAATTTCTTTAAGATATGTCGTTTTATTCAATCTAATAGTAAGTATACCGGGATATATATTATATATACATAATTATGCTTAAAATGTGATTGAAAGAACTGTTACAAAACGACAAAGAGTGTCTCTGGACAGCATTAGGATTTTGATTTCAACAGCATGTATATCTTATGACCCATGGACTATAGCCATAGAACAAATAATTGATATTTTCATTTGATGTCATCAAATATTTTATATTTTTTGTACCAGTACTTAAGTTTTTAGAATTGTTATACCATTTAGCTTTATCTGAGCGATTTTCAACCTGAACATTTATGTTCTTAATATAGATGCTCTTGAAGCCAAATCAGAGTAGATCGACATATGGAACGAAAGCTATGGTTCCAATTTTAAGAATCAGTATTTATGAAATGTGCTGGAAATGTTCATTTAATTTGCCAAAACCTTTTAGGGCGGACCCCTGACGCATGTAGAATGGCCCCGAGATCACCGTGCGATCTCCGTGCGATGATCGTCCGACCCTGATCCGATTCCTTCCTGGACCTTCGACGTCGGGTAATATTTTAATGCACTAAAATACCCCGATATTCGCGTGATCATCGGCCGAATGAGCGAAAAAATACGTCGGCCGATCATCAAAGGGGGGCTGGATTTGTGTACATTCCACTCCTTTATACCCCAGTCACATATACACGACGCACAGCCCACGCCTTAAGTGGCAAAAATTATAGCAGTGCGTCGTTGTGCGTCCATGAATTTTGTCAGGATATGAGAAGAGCCAGCGAGTTTAAGACGAATACAGCATGTTATAAATAAATCAGGTGTATAAATCAGCGAATAGACAGCGTTTCGCCACCGCGTTGCGCGTTTGCAGGGCGACATAGTCAACGAGTACATTGCGCATCGCCAGCGCGAGACACGACTGAGTCAGAAAGCATTTAGCACGCCACATATACGTTATATGCTCGCTGGACATGCGTTAGAAACACGTTGGATATGCGCGCTCAGTGCCGGCATTTTTGAGTTTTTTTCTAACTGTAAGGATCAGTCACACATAGTTGACGCACGACCCACGCACTGAAAATGTATTATTTTTTGCCAGAGCGTCGGTCGTGCGTCAGCACTCGTTACTGGTTCGTGGAGCGCGCTGCACTAACGCTACGCATATTTGTGTGCGCCCAGTAATCGCCAAAGGAAGTTGGTGTGTTCAAAATATTTAACGCCTATGAACGCATAAATGCACACGCCAGAAGACCGCTAGAAACACGTAGGGCGCGCTAGAGTCAACGCCAAATACGTTTGCATTGTATCACATGGCTGCCCATTGAGGGCGCAGGGCAGTCGCGGGCCCTGCGCCTGCCCTGCGCTGCGTGAGCGCTCGAAGTAGGCGCTGGGTACACGCCGGCGGTTAGCCCATGATTTTAATCATTAAAGGTGGAGTTTCCCACGATACACGGCGTTAAGTGTAGAATTTGTTTTAAATTTTTCGAAATTAGGTCCAGACATATAATGTTATCATAAATTTAGGACACAATTTTTCTTTTAAAAAGGGTACATATGTACAAAACAAGCTGATAAAAATTACTATAATCGTCGAAATTGGCATTCTAGGGTTTAATACGCACTGTATGCGTCCAACGCGTTAGAAAAACGCTGTTCATTCGCCCCTTTCGTTGAAAACACGCTGTGCATTTGCTACCAGCTTGCGACGTTTTTCACAATCCGGACTCAAATTGTTATTTTTCATTTGTCATGCGTGGTCTGTGCGTCGTTTATGTCTGACTTGGACAAACCTCAGTCAGCGAAAACACAACGAAAACACAACGAATTTAGAGCGTGTGCTCTACTTGTGCTTAACGTTAGACTGACGCTGGTCTGACGTTTTTCGGGCGTCTACATTTGCACGTGGGAAAACGCTCACATTTTTGAACATGCAGAAAATGTGCGCAGAGGTTGACGCACACAATAAATGAATAACGTCTACCCGGCGTTCTCGTCGAATCATCAACGAATTCTAACGCGCGCCCAGCGAATCACAACGCACTGACCAAAATTCTTCATTTTCTTGTGTGCTGGACGTGCGTGATGGTATGTGTGACGGTACACAGACTTTTCGCCCCATAGTCAGTTCGCACCATTATTTAGTGAGACGTTTCGCCCCCACCATATACATAGGAAAGACGTTTCGCCCCCGTGTTCATATTTCATAAAGACGTTTCGCACCCTAACCATATTTCAGAAAGACGTTTCGCCCCCAAACCATATTTCAGAAAGATGTTTCGCACCCATTTCATAATTAGGAAAGACGTTTCGCCCCCTCTTCATATTTACGAAAGACGTTTCGCCCCCTAATCAGAAAGACGTTTCGCCCCCTAGTCATAATTTGGAAAGACGTTTCGCACCCTTTTCATAATTATGAGAGACGTTTCGCCCCCTAGTCATAAATCAGCATGATATTGTCAAGATTGCTGCCCCCATTAATTGGGCCTTGAGAAGTTATGTGAACTTCGCACAAGTGAGAGATGTCCTAATAGGCCTATACTTAAAAGCCTAGGTATACATCCACACACATACACTCCCATACAATAGAAAAGCATAGTACGTAGGCCCCTACAGTTATTTTATAATTGCCACTCGAGATCAGCAACAAATTGGCGAAACGACGCACATAGGGGGCGAAACGTCTCACATAGCGGGCGAAACGTCTTCTGTGGGTGCGAAACGTCTTACAGGGCGGCGAAACGTCTTAAACTGAGGCAAATCGTCGCGGCGACGGGGGCGAAACGTCTTGAAGATGGGTGCGGAACGTCTTGGGGGGGGGGGCAAAACGTCCATGGTGCGAAATATCCTGTAGCCTGTGTGACTGGGCTTAGCACCAGAGCTCGACGTCGGGTAAAATTTTAAGAGAGACTTAAAATGTGCACTCACCAAAATGGGCTGATGTCTGAGCGAATATCTGCCGGTCGTCGGCCCGGGCCGGCCGTCGGCCCGGTGAGCGAAAAAATACATCGGCCGGACTATAAACTTTAGTCAAATGTCTTCAGAATTGGACAAATGAAAGAAGATAAATAATCTTCACTGATAGAGACTGCAGGTTCCTAGGCGACATCTGGACATATTTTGGCTTTGCAAAAACCTTACCAGACCTTCCCAGCTAACACAAAACATTTATATAACATTTGTAGAACGTCGGCCCAACGTCTTTCAAAATTCTACAAATATTATACAAATGTATACTGGGTTAAGATTGAGACTCACAGAAAACTGACAACGCATTATTTAAGCCCATCATTATAATTATATTACACCGTACACTACTACAACAAAACTGATTCTGATATCCAAAGTCGATCCCCACACTGGAAGAATTAAATATTTATAATAGTCGTAGACCCATTACATAATACATAAGTATTGAAATGAAACGGAAAGCTAACAAAGACATATATGTATTTCAAAACTTCTGTCTCCAAGGTTTATACAAACATATTTCAATGTCGTAAAGGTTAATTAGCTCGTAGGGGACTCTTCACATGAAATCGTTTTTTTAACTCGCCTTACGTGTTTTGAGAATTGAACTGTTGATATGACTATCCTTAAGGTATAGTTATTAGTGTGCATATGAGGCAATACACAAATTTATATGGCTCTATTACTAGTAACTGTTCTATTCTATTTTCAGGTTCTGAAAATGTACGCTTGGGAGAGGAGCTATGCGGGTAAAGTAGATACCATCAGGGAACCAGAGCTGGGGTTATTACTCAAGCAAGGCATCATCGCTGCCACGATGGAAACCATGTACAGCACATCCTCATTTCTGGTGAGAGAATCCCTAACAAAAAGGATACGTCTAACCAATGTTGGGTTAATGTTGGCCCAACGTAGAAGACGGTGGGCCAACATTAACCCAACATTGGGTGAACGTTCCATGTACAGGTATGTGTTAAGGAATGACCGAAATAACGAGACATTGAAAAGATAAAAAGAAGAAATATTATTGGTGACAATAGGGAATGGCGAGAATGGAAACTAAACTGAGAAAATTATACATTGCATGACTAATATGTATATGAAAAGCGACTTACGTACGAATTTATTAATATGGAGGTTTAGAGAGGGACATAGCGCAATGGTTATCAGCGACATAGGCAAGGCGTGGCGCTTTGCCTATGTCACTGCCTGCCGTGCAGTTTCGAACCCCGCTTGATGCAGGATTTTCAGAGAAATATAAGGTTAACCCCTTACAATCTTGGGACATTGTTTCCATGTTGTGTCCTTGGGCAAGGAACTTCACCCGCAAGAGTTTCACTTGACTTAAAATGAGTACCTGGTATGATAGAAATGGATGGCAATAAGTTCAATGCGCCGGAATGCCTGCAGGATTGTACATGCTTTCCGTGGATTTGAAAGGACACACGTCCAGTTACCAGGGAGTAAAATGTAGAGTCGGATTTATAGGTCTTGGAAATTGCTATCAGACTATAACCCAGCACATTTACCTTTTACATTTACCTTTTATTGATATACTGTTTAAATTCGTCACGGGTCCGGGGTTTTCTCTGTTTAAAGACTGTCATTGCTTTTGCTCTCGTATTTAAAATATCACGTTATGAAGCTAGTACCATCCTCTCTCGTCACTGAATAAAAACATTATTTTAGTGCATCAGCTAAATTTAAGAAAATCCTTGTTATTATATACGCCGTGGAAATTATTACCCGTTGATTTATTGAAAAATAAACGGTATATCAAGTCTAATGACCTGTCTTAATATGTATATTAGTATTTTTTGTATAATAAATTTGTATATTTTTTTATTATTCCTCTGCTACTGTTTGATGCTGCCTTTTAGATTTCGTTGGCTGTATTTGGGGCGTATATCGTCATTTCCCCTGACAATGTCCTGGATGCGCAGACAGCTTTCGTATCTATGTCCATCATCAATATTATGAACTGGAGCATTGGCTACCTCCCAGTGTGCTTCACGTTCGGAGCTCAGGTTTGTCAGATACTTAAAGGCTCCGTGGGATGACATCAATTTTAGTATTTAGTTGTGTATAAAGTAGTATATCCCGCAGATCATGATTTTAATTTGTAAAAACTTTCAGATTTTAAGCAAACATTTTATAAGCATTTCTAAGAATCCAAAGAAAACCCAACTATTTGTCCACCTATACGATGGTTGAATCTCAGTACAGTATTGGGCCACATGTTTTTGCGAACGGCCCTGCATTGGGCAGACAATCAGTGCTCCAATCCCACACTTTTACCCGCCAATTAACGTCGATGGCTTTGAATTGGCCTCGAATCCCACGGTCTAAGATGGTGGGTATTTGTGGTATAAAATGTTGTGTAATGCACACAGTGCTGCTTACATGTCAATAGACGACATGGAAATGAAACTAGTTTAGCCTTTTTCTGTTTGTTTTGAATGTATTGATGATTTTTTTAACGTCTCTAGTCAAGTTCAGCAGGCTATATAACTTCATATAAACTTGTTTTTTTTCTAAATTGCCTTGTCAGCATATATGCAGCAACTCCATTTAAGCGTGCGCTAAGCACGAGTATAATCGTTTTCATTTCTTGTTTATCGTATTAATCAGTTCAGCCTATATGTGCACAAAGGTGGCCTAAAACCCATTTCATTTCATTTATCGTATTAATACCACTTTTCCGTAATATAAATTGATGTCCAGTAGAAAGTGTAAATGTTTGGTCTCAAATTAGACAAATATGATATTTTTACCCACTTGAAGTGGCTAGACACAACTTCAAGTGGGTGAAAATGAAATGAATGAAAGTTAACCTGGGGACGTTGGCCCGACACTTAGCCAACATGTTCTCTACTTTTTTGTCGCGTATGTTTATGTCATACAGAAATTAAAAATCCCAGTATTAGTTAATTATTTCGTTTGTTGACCATGGAACACAACACTGCCCTGCGGAGCCAAACTGGGCTAGCGTCGATGACGGTGCCCCGGCCAGCAAGTGTGACCCGCCACGCGAAAAGGGCTATAAGCTCCAAATTTTTAAAATTGATTTTTTCAGTTGATTTGATAGCCGTGTTCTTCATGTCTCATTAACTGAAAAGATTTTTGAAAAATCTTTATTACTTTTTGTCTTATAAGATTTTTCATATTTTAAATTTAGTTATGTAATCATTATAATTAAATTTTAAATGACGTCATACATAATTTGAATAAAGCCGCGGTGAGGTACCTTCCCCCATAGCGGGTCATATTTAATCAACATTGGTTCTACGTACGCAAAAAGGACACTACGCACTTCATTTGTTCAAGGTCAGAACCGTAACAGATCTGACCTTGAATAAATGAGGTGCGCAGCGTCCTTTCAATATAAAGATTTGAGGATTTTCCTTTCTGTTTTAGGCATTTACCTCATTAAATCGCATACGAAATATGTTAATGTTGGCTGAGATTGACTCGTCTGCAAAACACAAGTCTCATGACGAAGGTATTATAATTCCCTGCCACTCATATGTATAGCTGTGCCAGTGTACTGTGGCTAGTGATTTCATATTGGACAGTTTTATGTCACAGCGTCTAAAATTCGAAGAATGTCACGAAATGTACACTTACATGTTTTTGAAAGTTCTCGAAATGTTTTTATATTTTAATATTTAAAGTTATGTGAAAACGAAATTAGCGTTTGGATATTTAGGGTAATTTCATATTTGGAAACGCTATGTGTTTCTAACTATACTCATTTTATTTCAGCCCTCTTGTTTGTTTATGGATAATATACTGTTATGATAATATACAATCATAACTTAACACTTATGTTGTTATTTGTACAATAACAAATTCCACGTTATGTTTTGTGGATCTGAAACTAATACACACTCTCTTTTACAGATAACATGATTGTGATGCAGAAAGGCACATTCACTTGGAACAAAAACGAGGGAAATATTTTAAAAGGGTAATAGGTGTTTATGAATTGAATTAAGCTGGCAAATTATTAACCATTCAATATCTGATTATCCATATTGAATAATTAGCATGATCATGCTGACCATTCTGACCTCAGAGGTTATATTATGCAGCGGAGGTTTACATGAGCGACATACAGCGGGGTTTACATGAGCGACACACAGCGGGAGTTTACATGAGCGACATACAGCGGGGGTTTACATGAGCGATATACAGCAGGGGTTTACATGAGCGACACACAGCGGGGGTTTACATGAGCGCCACACAGCGGAGGTTTACATGAGCGATATACAGCGGAGGTTTACATGAGCGATATACAGCGGGGGTTTACATGAGCGATATACAGCGGGGGTTTACATGAGCGACACACAGCGAGGGTTTACATGAGCGACATACAGCGGACGTTTACATGAGCGACATACAGCGAGGGTTTACATGAGCGACATACAGCGGACGTTTACATGAGCGACATACAGCGGGGGTTTACATGAGCGACATACAGCGGGGGTTTACATGAGCGATATACAGCAGGGGTTTACATGAGCGATATACAGCGGGGGTTTACATGAGCGACACACAGCGGGGGTTTACATGAGCGACACACAGCGGGGGTTTACATGAGCGACACACAGCGGGGGTTTACATGAGCGACATACAGCGGGGGTTTACATGAGCGATATACAGCGGGGGTTTACATGAGCGATATACAGCGGGGGTTTACATGAGCGACACACAGCGGGGGTTTACATGAGCGACACACAGCGGGGGTTTACATGAGCGACACACAGCGGAGGTTTACATGAGCGACACACAGCGGGGGTTTACATGAGCGATATACAGCGAGGGTTTACATGAGCGACACACAGCGGGGGTTTACATGAGCGATATACAGCGAGGGTTTACATGAGCGACACACAGCGGGGGTTTACATGAGCGATATACAGCGAGGGTTTACATGAGCGACATACAGCGGGGGTTTACATGAGCGATATACAGCGGGGGTTTACATGAGCGATATACAGCGGGGGTTTACATGAGCGACACACAGCGGGGGTTTACATGAGCGACACACAGCGGGGGTTTACATGAGCGACACACAGCGGAGGTTTACATGAGCGACACACAGCGGGGGTTTACATGAGCGATATACAGCGGGGGTTTACATGAGCGACACACAGCGGGGGTTTACATGAGCGCCACACAGCGGGGGTTTACATGAGCGACATACAGCGGTGGTTTACATGAGCGATATACAGCGAGGGTTTACATGAGCGACACACAGCGGGGGTTTACATGAGCGATATACAGCGAGGGTTTACATGAGCGACACACAGCGGGGGTTTACATGAGCGATATACAGCGAGGGTTTACATGAGCGACACACAGCGGGGGTTTACATGAGCGATATACAGCGAGGGTTTACATGAGCGACATACAGCGGGGGTTTACATGAGCGATATACAGCGGGGGTTTACATGAGCGATATACAGCGGGGGTTTACATGAGCGACACACAGCGGGGGTTTACATGAGCGACACACAGCGGGGGTTTACATGAGCGACACACAGCGGAGGTTTACATGAGCGACACACAGCGGGGGTTTACATGAGCGATATACAGCGGGGGTTTACATGAGCGACACACAGCGGGGGTTTACATGAGCGCCACACAGCGGGGGTTTACATGAGCGACATACAGCGGTGGTTTACATGAGCGACACACAGCGGAGGTTTACATGAGCGACATACAGCGGAGGTTTACATGAGCGACATACAGCGGGGGTTTACATGAGCGACATACAGCGGGGGTTTACATGAGCGATATACAGCAGGGGTTTACATGAGCGATATACAGCGGGGGTTTACATGAGCGACACACAGCGGGGGTTTACATGAGCGCCACACAGCGGAGGTTTACATGAGCGACATACAGCAAGGGTTTACATGAGCGACACACAGCGGGGGTTTACATGAGCGACACACAGCGGGGGTTTACATGAGCGACACACAGCGGAGGTTTACATGAGCGACATACAGCGGGGGTTTACATGAGCGACATACAGCGAGGGTTTACATGAGCGACACACAGCGGTGGTTTACATGAGCGACACACAGCGGGGGTTTACATGAGCGACATACAGCGAGGGTTTACATGAGCGATATACAGCGGGGATTTACATGAGCGATATACAGCAAGGGTTTACATGAGCGACATACAGCGGGGGTTTACATGAGCGCCACACAGCGGAGGTTTACATGAGCGCCACACAGCGGAGGTTTACATGAGCGACATACAGCGGAGGTTTACATGAGCGACATACAGCGGGGGTTTACATGAGCGATATACAGCAGGGGTTTACATGCGCGACACACAGCGGGGGTTTACATGAGCGCCACACAGCGGAGGTTTACATGAGCGACATACAGCGGAGGTTTACATGAGCGACATACAGCGGGGGTTTACATGAGCGACATACAGCGGGGGTTTACATGAGCGATATACAGCAGGGGTTTACATGAGCGATATACAGCGGGGGTTTACATGAGCGACACACAGCGGGGGTTTACATGAGCGCCACACAGCGGAGGTTTACATGAGCGACATACAGCAAGGGTTTACATGAGCGACACACAGCGGGGGTTTACATGAGCGACACACAGCGGGGGTTTACATGAGCGCCACACAGCGGGGGTTTACATGAGCGCCACACAGCGGAGGTTTACATGAGCGACATACAGCGAGGGTTTACATGAGCGACACACAGCGGGGGTTTACATGAGCGACACACAGCGGGGGTTTACATAAGAGACACACAGCGGGGGTTTACATGAGCGACACACAGCGGGGGTTTACATGAGCGACACACAGCAGGGGTTTACATGAGAGACATACAGCGGGGGTTTACATGAGCGACACACAGCGGGGGTTTACATGAGCAACACACAGCGGGGGTTTACATAAACGACATACAGGGGGGATTTACATGAGCGCCACACAGCGGGGGTTCACATGAGCGACATACAGCGGGAGTTTACATGAGCGCCACACAGCGGGGGTTTACATGAGCGCCACACAGCGGAGGTTTACATGAGCGACATACAGCAAGGGTTTACATGAGCGACATACAGCGGGGGTTTACATGAGCGCCACACAGCGGAGGTTTACATGAGCGACATACAGCGGAGGTTTACATGAGCGACATACAGCGGGGGTTTACATGAGCGATATACAGCAGGGGTTTACATGCGCGACACACAGTGGGGGTTTACATGAGCGACACACAGCGGGGGTTTACATGAGCGCCACACAGCGGAGGTTTACATGAGCGACATACAGCGGAGGTTTACATGAGCGACATACCGCGGGGGTTTACATGAGCGACATACAGCGGGGGTTTACATGAGCGATATACAGCAGGGGTTTACATGAGCGATATACAGCGGGGGTTTACATGAGCGATATACAGCGGGGGTTTACATGAGCGACATACAGCGAGGGTTTACATGAGCGATATACAGCGGGGATTTACATGAGCGATATACAGCGGGGGTTTACATGAGCGCAACACAGCGGGGGTTTACATGAGCGCCACACAGCGGAGGTTTACATGAGCGACATACAGCAAGGGTTTACATGAGCGACACACAGCGGGGGTTTACATGAGCGACACACAGCGGGGGTTTACATGAGCGCCACACAGCGGGGGTTTACATGAGCGCCACACAGCGGAGGTTTACATGAGCGACATACAGCGAGGGTTTACATGAGCGACACACAGCGGGGGTTTACATGAGCGACACACAGCGGGGGTTTACATGAGAGACACACAGCGGGGGTTTACATGAGCGACACACAGCGGGGGTTTACATGAGCGACACACAGCAGGGGTTTACATGAGAGACATACAGCGGGGGTTTACATGAGCGACACACAGCGGGGGTTTACATGAGCAACACACAGCGGGGGTTTACATAAACGACATACAGGGGGGATTTACATGAGCGCCACACAGCGGGGGATCACATGAGCGACATACAGCGGGAGTTTACATGAGCGCCATACAGCGGGAGTTTACATGAGCGACACACAGCGGGGGTTTACATGAGCGACATACTGCGGGGGTTTACATGAGCGATATACAGCGGGGGTTTACATGAGCGATATACAGCGGGGGTTTACATGAGCGATATACAGCGAGGGTTTACATGAGCGACACACAGCGGGAGTTTACATGAGCGACATACAGCGAGGGTTTACATGAGCGATATACAGCGGGGTTTACATGAGCGCCACACAGCGGGAGTTTACATGAGCGACACACAGCGAGGGTTTACATGAGCGACACACAGCGGGGGTTTACATGAGCGACATATAGCGGGGGTTTACATGAGCGATATACAGCGGGGGTTTACATGAGCGACACACAGCGGTGGCTTACATGAGCGACATACAGCGGGGGTTTACATGACCGATATACAGCGGGGGTTTACATGAGCGCCACACAGCGGGGGTTTGCATGAGCGACACACAGCGGGGGTTTACATGAGCGACATACAGCGGGGGTTTACATGACCGATATACAGCGGGGGTTTACATGAGCGATATACAGCGGGGGTTTACATGAGCGCCACACAGCGGGGGTTTACATGAGCGACACACAGCGGGGTTTACATGACCGATATACAGCGGGGGTTTACATGAGCGATATACAGCGGGGGTTTACATAAGCGACATACAGCGGTGGCTTACATGAGCGACATACAGCGGGGGTTTACATGACCGATATACAGCGGGGGTTTACATGAGCGCCACACAGCGGGTATACAGCAGGGGTTCACATGAGCGTCACAAAGCGGTGGTTTACATGAGCGACATACAGCGGGGGTTTACATAAGCGACATACAGCGCGGGTTTACATGAGCGATATACAGCGGGGTTTTACATGAGCGCCACACAGCGGGGGTTTACATGAGCGACACACAGCGAGGGTTTACATGAGAGACATAAAGCGGGGGTTTACATGAGCGACACACAGCGGGGGTTTACATGAGCAACACACAGCGGGGGTTTACATAAACGACATACAGGGGGGATTTACATGAGCGCCACACAGCGGGGGTTCACATGAGCGACATACAGCGGGAGTTTACATGAGCGCCATACAGCGGGAGTTTACATGAGCGACACACAGCGGGGGTTTACATGAGCGACATACAGCGGGGGTTTACATGAGCGATATACAGCGGGGGTTTACATGAGCGATATACAGCGGGGGTTTACATGAGCGATATACAGCGAGGGTTTACATGAGCGACACACAGAGGGAGTTTACATGAGCGACATACAGCGAGGGTTTACATGAGCGATATACAGCGGGGGTTTACATGAGCGCCACACAGCGGGAGTTTACATGAGCGACACACAGCGAGGGTTTACATGAGCGACACACAGCGGGGGTTTACATGAGCGACATATAGCGGGGGTTTACATGAGCGATATACAGCGGGGGTTTACATGAGCGACACACAGCGGTGGCTTAAATGAGCGACATACAGCGGGGGTTTACATGACCGATATACAGCGGGGGTTTACATGAGCGACACACAGCGGGGGTTTACATGAGCGACATACAGCGGGGGTTTACATGAGCGATATACAGCGGGGGTTTACATGAGCGATATACAGCGGGGGTTTACATGAGCGCCACACAGCGGGGGTTTACATGAGCGACACACAGCGGGGGTTTACATGAGCGACATACAGCGGGGGTTTACATGACCGATATACAGCGGGGGTTTACATGAGCGATATACAGCGGGGGTTTACATAAGCGACATACAGCGGTGGCTTACATGAGCGACATACAGCGGGGGTTTACATGACCGATATACAGCGGGGGTTTACATGAGCGCCACACAGCGGGTATACAGCAGGAGTTCACATGAGCGTCACAAAGCGGTGGTTTACATGAGCGACATACAGTGGGGGTTTACATAAGCGACATACAGCGCGGGTTTACATGAGCAATATACAGCGGGGTTTTACATGAGCGCCACACAGCGGGGGTTTACATGAGCGACACACAGCGAGGGTTTACATGAGAGACATACAGCGGGGGTTTACATGAGCGACACACAGCGGGGGTTTACATGAGCAACACACAGCGGGGGTTTACATAAACGACATACAGGGGGGATTTACATCAGCGCCACACAGCGGGGGTTCACATGAGCGACATACAGCAGGAGTTTACATGAGCGCCATACAGCGGGAGTTTACATGAGCGACACACAGCGGGGGTTTACATGAGCGACATACAGCGGGGGTTTACATGAGCGATATACAGCGGGGGTTTACATGAGCGATATACAGCGGGGGTTTACATGAGCGATATACAGCGAGGGTTTACATGAGCGACACACAGCGGGAGTTTACATGAGCGACATACAGCGAGGGTTTACATGAGCGATATACAGCGGGGGTTTACATGAGCGCCACACAGCGGGAGTTTACATGAGCGACACACAGCGAGGGTTTACATGAGCGACACACAGCGGGGGTTTACATGAGCGACATATAGCGGGGTTTACATGAGCGATATACAGCGGGGGTTTACATGAGCGACACACAGCGGTGGCTTACATGAGCGACATTCAGCGGGGGTTTACATGACCGATATACAGCGGGGGTTTACATGAGCGCCACGCAGCGGGGGTTTACATGAGCGACACACAGCGGGGGTTTACATGAGCGACATACAGCGGGGGTTTACATGAGCGATATACAGCGGGGGTTTACATGAGCGATATACAGCAGGGGTTTACATGAGCGCCACACAGCGGGGGTTTACATGAGCGACACACAGCGGGGGTTTACATGAGCGACATACAGCGGGGGTTTACATGAGCGATATACAGCGGGGGTTTACATGAGCGATATACAGCGGGGGTTTACATAAGCGACATACAGCGGTGGCTTACATGAGCGACATACAGCGGGGGTTTACATGACCGATATACAGCGGGGGTTTACATGAGCGCCACACAGCGGGTATACAGCAGGGGTTCACATGAGCGTCACAAAGCGGTGGTTTACATGAGCGATATACAGCGGGGGTTTACATAAGCGACATACAGCGCGGGTTTACATGAGCGATATACAGCGGGGTTTTACATGAGCGCCACACAGCGGGGGTTTACATGAGCGGCACACAGCGAGGGTTTACATGAGCGCCATACAGCGGGGGTTTACATGAGCGCCATACAGCGGGGGTTTACATGAGCGATATACAGCGGGGGTTTACATGAGCGACATACAGCGGGGTTTACATGAGCGAAATACAGCGGGGGTTTACATGAGCGACATACAGCGGGGGTTTACATGAGCGACATACAGCGGGGTTTACATGAGCGACACAAAGCGGGAGTTTACATGAGCGCCATACAGCGGGGGTTTACATGAGCGCCATACAGCAAGGGTTTACATGAGCGACATACAGCGGTGGTTTACATGAGCGACATACAGCGGGGGTTTACATGAGCGCCATACAGCAAGGGTTTAAATGAGCGACATGCAGCAGGGGTTTACATGAGCGACAGTTATGTGTACAGAATACATGATGACAACTTTCACAATAAACGAAAACAACTAAACAACAACAACATTTCCACGTGGTCGGTAGGGGCAGTCCAATCGACGAACGTGTAAAAAAACGCTGGAAACCATATTAAATCCCAATCGCTTCTTCATTCTGTGGCATTTATAATTCTAAAGGATTGAGTGACATTTTTATGGTGCAGTAAATTAGTTTCAATAAATTCAGGAGAGATGACTATGACTGTCTTCTTTGAAAATAAAAAAGTCCCAGTTTGAAATTGGAGAGGGAGAGTAATATAGCAATCCAGACATACACAACTTGGAATAATATGGCCCTCTACTCTTATTTGAAATAAATTATAACATCTATGTAAAATTCAAAATTAAATCTAACCTTATTTAAAGCAAAATTTTCTTACATTTTCTTATAAAAGCATATGATCTAGAATGTACTACTTCAATGCACGCGCCATGCTACAAATATTCTAGATGCTTTTAAAAAAATGAAATGGTTTGTGCAGAGGCCTTTACAAATGCGAAAACCGTTGTAAACCGTAAAAAGTACTACATACATTTATGTGAATATATCTCAACTCAATAAGCGTAATTATCCCTTTACTACTTGACGAAAATACCATCTTTAAATTATCGATCTTTGCATATGGGGTAAATAAAATAAATAGTTAGATGTCACTTATTTTAATAACACATTTATACGAAAATGCTGGTCGCCACTGCTAATATATAATACTTTGAATAAGGAGACTGTGGTGTAATGTGATATGAACTGCTGGTAGCCTTTTAAAAATAATTATCATGATAAATACATAATTCTTAACCCATGTCCTGCTGAATTGTTTCCATTGTATTTTTCATTCATTTGAAGCTGGAATTGCTAACGCTATTTCGAGCTTCAAATGAAAATGAAATATATATATATATACATCTTCTAAATTTAATTATTTGACTATAAACTGACCATCTACCACATACTATATTATCCATTCCAGTGACATATCATTTGGTTTAATATCTAATAGAAACCGTTTATATATCTGAAAGGGCCTAGCAGGGCAAGGGTGAATAATGTAAAAAATATTATGTTATATTGTTAAAAATTGTTAATTTCAGTAGAACAATCGGTAGATTAGCCCTAGCCTAATGTGTTTATGGTTGTAGTGTACCATGATGATTTTAAATAAATACTTTTTTATCCTCACCCTGACACCGCACGACTATCCATTTCATTAGCCGACCAAATCACTGTTATTGGGGACGAAATCAGCATTTAAACATCACAATTTGCAGATGTTTGGTCGCAAATTAAACAAGTATGAGTAATTTTCACCCACTTGAAATTGTGGGACGCGGTAGCGAGACACAACTTCACGCTTTAACGGTTAATTTAGCTCTTCAAGGGTTGATCCTGGCTTTGCTTACATGTAATATAGTTCATATGATTTAGAAAGGTATGGTTGCAAACTGTTTTGACTAGTGTGGATATTTCCGTGAACTGGTAAATTGTGCGAAATATTACCCGTCCCAACAAAAAGTAGACATTGACCCAAAGTTGGCTCAAAATTGGCCCACCGTCAACGACGTCGGCCCAACATTGAACCAACAATGATTCAGCGTCTATATCATAGTGTAATATAATAATAATAATAATAATAATAATAATAATAATAATAATAATAATAATAATAATAATAATAATAATAATAATAATAATAATAATAATAACAATAAGTATAATAATAATAGTAATAATAATAATAATAATAACAATAATAATAATATTATTAATAATAGTAATCATGGTAATAATAATAATAATGATAATAATAATGATAATAATAATAAAAATAATAATAATAATAATAATAATAGTAATAATGATAATAATAATAATAATAATAAGGACGACGACGACGACGACGACGACAACGACAACGACGACAACGATAACAGCAACAACAACAATAATAATAATAATAATATTAATAATAATAATAATACCCTGTTTAATTTATTGCTGCAGTTTATCAGTGACTATTCCTGAGGGTTGTATGGTGGCCGTGGTTGGACAGGTTGGATGTGGCAAAAGCTCCCTGATATCTGCCATACTGGGTGAGATGCAGCTAAATGGAGGATCGATGAACGTGAAGGTATTATGCATTTGTTTCGTCATGTTTGCGCTCATACTGACGCAATAGAAGATGTAGTATGCCTACCCCCCCCCCCCCCCACACACACACACATTACTTGATAGAGATATTATATGGGGATCTATTATCAGTGGCGTATCAGAAGGGGGTCCAGGGGCCCATTCCACGAAGAATCTTAAAATTAAATCATCTTAACTTTCTCTTATTTGCATAAGAAAAGTTAAGATCATCTTAACTTTTCTAATGCATGTAAAAGCAAGTTCAGATGCTCTTAATTTTAGGATGATTTGTGGGATGGGCCCCTGTCCTCTCTCTTTCAGAAACAAAATTGCTTAAACATATCTACACTTCATCCAAACAATGTTTAATTGACAGCATTATATTCGTTTTTCTCAACCTTTCTTGGCATATTAAATACCAGCTTTCTAACATTTTGTCAAATCGGAATCATTTTCACTAACCTGAAGTTGTGAATCGCGCTATGCTATTGCACCCTGATAACTATATGCATAAATTTAGACAAATTAAAATAGGCTAGCACATTTAATGTTTGCTTAAGTTATTTGTGTGCCGTAAACGTATTGATTACATGTGTATTAATAGGAGTATGACAACCATGACAACAGTAACTGTTAACGCAATTGGAAGTTTTTTGATAATGTTTTCCATTATCACCCACTTGAAGTTGTGTATCGCTACCGCGACCCACAACTTCAAGTGGGTGAAACTCATATTTGTTTAATTTAAGACGAAACATTTGCAAATCTGGCTGTATCATTTGCACGTGCTGAATCAACTTTAAAATATACTGCTTCAATGAAACCCATATAAAAAACCTATATTTAGGCTTTTAATAATTGATCCCAGATTAGTCAACATCATGTGAAGTTATCATTAAAAATAATTTACAAACATCATTATATATCATAGTTCTCGTTACCACAGTACATCATTTTATTTGAAGTATCAGGCTTTGTTTATCGATTATTGAAGACTTATGTTTTAAATGTATATAAACAAATAACATTATACGTTTATATTATGATTTTTTATAGGGATCAATTGCGTATGTACCGCAACAAGCCTGGATTCTAAATTCCAGTCTCAAACGAAATGTCGTATTTGGGAGGAGTTACGTTGAAGACAAATATGAAAAAATAATTCACGCTTGTGCTTTGGAACCCGATTTGAAACTATTGCCGGCCGGAGATGAAACTGAAATTGGAGAAAAGGTAAATTTTATGATTAAAATCAAAAGGAAAATACTTGAAATAAGATATTTGTAACACCGCCGTGCAAAAACAAAGACCAGTAGCTGCTCACGTTTCTGCCTTAAGGTTTTGCATTGCTAAATAGTTAACTAAGGGCATTTTAGACGGTTTGGGGGCTGACGTAAATCAACGAAACACTATACTATTAATATTTTAAAACACCTAACTTATCAGTCTGAATAACATGCTGTCACTGTTGCAGGGTATCAATCTATCTGGTGGTCAGAAGCAGCGCGTCAGTCTGGCCCGTGCTGTCTACCAATCTAAAGATATCTACCTGCTGGACGACCCCCTCAGCGCCGTGGACACACACGTGGGCAAACACATCTTCCAGAAGGTGATAGGACCACAAGGGCTACTAAAACGAAAGGTGCAGTATTATCATTTATATTGTTAGTAATAAAAATAGCCTTAAAATAAAAAAGCAACTGGGAAATAACATTTAGGTTACAAACAAAGGAACAGAAACAAATATGATCCAGCTCATACACTTCCGTGCACACAGCGGTAACTGTATCAAGTAAGCAGCTAGTGCTGCTTGTCTTTGCAGCACAACATTTATCCAAGCCCCGGTATTAATTATTCATCATCGGTGTATTTTTACGTTTTTATAACAATGTGTAGATGTATTTTTTTCATGGCAAATACAGATGTAATTCACATAACAAATATCACTTTGAACATCATGAAAAAAATAGGTGGCAATAGAAGCATATGGCTTATCGAGGTCGCCATATACACAAACATGTCTGATATTAACTAACATTTGTAGATTTTGAAAAATAATATTAAATTTATTTCACACATGACCCGCTACAACAAAGGTCTCACGCATAATGTAATGACAAATCTATAACAAGCATATAGCATGTCAAAGATATATATAAAATTTAGAGTACATAATACCTCTAGTAAGTGAAAAATCACAATAATAATAATTTACACAGTAAACCTTATAACAGGTGACATCAAAACTGCAGGCTGCATAAAAAAATGTGGCAACAGTAACATTGCAAAAAACTGCACTTCATGTTCTTTTTGGAATAAAAATTATATATATTCTTTAGGTCAACAAGTAAATCATTCTATAACCTTATTCCTACATTTGAAGTACATTGTGTCCCTATATTTGTACGAGGATAGTTTATGGAAAACATGTTTTTTCTCCTACTTGATCTTATAATATTATGAATATTTAAAATATTTTGTATATTAACAAGAAGAATATTATGAAAAGCTTTAGCGTTAAAATTGCCATGGCATATTTGAGTAGATCTGAAAACATAAGAATATTTGAATGTTTAAATAATGATTTTGTGTGTTCAGCGAGCTCTGCGAACCAATTTAATCATTTGTTTCTGTAACAGCGTTATTTTATTTAAAAGTTATGTCCTGGCTCTACCCCATATATAACAATAGTAAAGCATATATGGCAAACAGAAACTATAGCATAGTTTAATAATGACGCCATGGATAAAAATCTACTAGGCTTCTTTATTATAATTATAGTAGTTCTTGTGTAACTTTGTAACAATTTTTTTTATATTACTTTGCCAATTAATTGATCACCAAGTATAACACATAAAAGTTTGTTTTCATTTACCTTATCAATCAGCTTGTTTCCAATGCTAATTTAAAAATTATTTTTCTATTTATTTTCACAGAAAGTCATGTAATTTATCTTAGTCATTTTTAGTGATAATTTATTTAAAGCAAACCACTTTTCTAGCTTCATTAACTCATTACAAGCAGGTACACCCAAACTCGCAATATCTTTACTTGTACAAAATAAGTTTGTATCATCTGCAAATATAATCATTTTAAAATCTTTGCTACATTGACCATATCATTTATCCATAAAATAAACAGTTTGGGTCCAAAAATATCACCTTGTAAAACACCACAACAGATATTCGCTGCATCAAAGTTTTCATTATTTCAAAATACACATTGAGATCTTTCTTTAATTAACTGCTTAAGCACGAATTAGTTATAGTTCTAATTCCATATCTGTTTAGTTTTTGTAACAACAGTGAATGATCCTGTGTAAATATTTCAAATTCTAAGAAGTACTAAGAATTTATTTATTGATGCACTTGGTTGTGTTATCTATGCATATTCAACCACTATTCAGCATTTATGATCAATCTAGGCTGTGACCCATATCTTTCCGCTAAAACCGTCGGGCAGGACGGACCATGATTTTGGGCAAATTATTGCTTTGAGCCGACAGCTCCAGGCGATGATTCTTTTCGAATGTCAAATGATCAGGCATCTGGCTGACACCAGCTTGTTAGTGACCAAGATTACCTTTGTAGTGACTGAGATAACTTTTAAAGTGGCTGTGATCATTTCTTCAGTGGTCAAGATCCCATTTGTAGTGGCTGAGATAACATTAAAAGTTGTTGTGATCACTTCTTCGGTGGCCTAGATCACATTTGTAGTGGCCGAGATAACATTAAAAGTTGTTGTGATCACTTCTTCGGAGGCCTAGATCACTTTTGTAGTGGCCGAGATAACCTTTCAAGTGGTTATAATCACTTCTTCAGTGGTCAAGATCATTTTGTAGTTGCTGAGATAACTTTCAATTGGATGTGATCACTTCTTATTGGTCAAGATTATTTTTGAAAAAAATATACCATATAAAGTTAACGTATATATGATAAAACAGTAAAGTTTATATTTTTTTAACGTGACATGGCTACTATGAAAACAGTCAACATTACGTTTTGTTGTAAAGAACCGTTGCTCACAGTACATGTGTAGGTGTATTTAACAATGAGCTCTAAGCAAATTATTCCAATAATTATGACTATACAAACAACGGCTAATCTGTGTTGAATATACTAGCCTAGAATATACTAAAGAAAATCAAATTTGGGGAAAAATCAACTGGATAGAGGGTAGTTTTATATATGAATGATGTTTTACCTTTTCTTGTTTTCAATGAACTTTTGGAATGAAAAATCTCACAAAAGTCATTGAGGGTGCCGGTTATGATGGTAATATACAAACTTGTCTGCAGTTACCCGTTGTCATATTTGTGGCAAACCGCCTTAAATTAAGTTGCACGGGTAACGTTACCAACTTTGAAGGCCTCCAGTAGGCGATACCCTCTTCCAAGAATAAAACAAATGTAAACAACCTGATTTGTGCTCAGGACGTGTCAGTTTTACAAATAAATACTGTCTACATATATCGCTAGGGGGGGGGGGGGTCATATCTCTGACCCATGGTCTACAGTGACTGGATTTGGATAAAGACGTGCTGACGCTGGGATGCGGCCCGGCGGGCCAGGGTTTGAGGATCGGACAGATTAGGCTACAACATCAACGTGTGTGAAGAGGTATATCGGAAGTAGTTGATAGTTGTGTACAGTAAGATAGCGATAGTTGTTCTCATTCAATGCAAATCAGTCTCTCCAGATAAATTGGTGCATCAAATGGCCATACATCTCAGCTACACTCATAGACTCCCTTTCAACATTTGCACATGAACCTTATGGCTTCATATACATAAGAGGTATAGAAATGCCTGACTGGGTAACATCTGAAAAGAAGTGCATAGCCATAGAGCTGTTAGCTCAAATTAACCAGGTGTCCTGTCTAAGGACCCTCTAAAATTGACCGTCTACTCTACATGTTCATTACATCATGACCATCAATAAGGTAAACATGGATGCACATTCCCTTAAATTTTCCAGTGCCATGCGTGGGTCAAAGCTAGATGTATTTAATGTAGGCTATGCATGTACGTTTGGTGAGGCACAGTGACCAAAGATGGGTGACAGAGGTCCAGCAAATGTGAAATTAAGGACTTTGCTATTTACCAATACACATGATTTTGTGCATCACAGCACTGGTTATTTTCGTCCTGAAGCCACCATGATATTTGTTGATATTATGTTTGCTATGGCCACATGTGTATAAACAGCGAAGGCGTCATCCCAACACCACCATCTGGCTGTAGGCCTACACGACAGCTTACCACTGGCAGACCAAGATGCATGACCACCTCGTACTATATCGTTTTATAAATTAGGCCTATTGCTGCTCATGTCTCTGTCTGATTGTACGCCTATACTGTTGTCAATCTCTGCGCAGGCATCGAATGATGCAAATACATAGGGTCTTCAACATTATCATTCATCAGAATGCTATAAAAATGTCATGTGTTTAGTGTCAGGTCATATGAAAATACATGAAAAATCGTGCATTCAAGAAGGGCAAACTATAAAAAGGGAGAGTGCGTACTAGTGAGAGTACGTACTAGTGGATCATCTATGATGGGAAAGCAGTAAACCTACATTTATTCCAAGTCAAATACATGAAAAATTGTATGAAACGTGTATGAAACATGTAGCCCCCCCCCCCCCTACATAATTGTGTATATACTAATAAGTATTGCAAACTTCATTAACTGAAAAGAAAATTGATCTGTATATATCAGTAGGCCTACTGTCAGAAATGCATTTCTGGTGCTGTGCAGCATTGTTAATCTACTACTATATTTAAAAAACATACCAGAAATACTAGATCATATGATTTCACTTTTATTAATTTTCATGCGACACAGGAACGTAGGCCCTACTTAGGATTTTCTATGAGAGGATGACTATTTCTAAGAGGTCAAATATGCCAGCATATCCCAGTATAAAGAAAGATAACGAGTATTGCACCTGAGTAGACAAGTAACAGATTTGCAAAATAAAGTAGTGGACTTCAGTTGCAGCTAGTAGATTATCATGATTTTTTTCTAAGTTTTGAATCTGATGCTACTAATGGAATACAATCAAATCTGCTTAATTCCTATATAAGGCATCTCAATGTGTGTGAATTTCGGCAATTTGTAAGTTCTGGTAGTAAAATAATTTGTATCAACTCCTCAGTCAGTATGCATATATATCAACCGTATATAAAGGTTATAAGATCAACAATGAATAAATGAATGAATGAATGAATGAATGAATGAATGAATGAATGAATGAATGAATGAATGAATGAATGAATGAATGAATGAATGAATGAATGAATGAATGAATGAATGAATGAATGAATGGTGGATAAATGAATATGAATGAATGAGTGAATGAATGAATGAGTGAATGAATGATGGATTAATGAATGAATATAAATAAATAAATAAATAAATAAATAAATAAATAAATAAATAAATAAATAAATAAATAAATAAATAAATACATAAATAAATAAATAAATAAATAAATAAATAAATAAATAAATAAATAAATAAATAAAGGAATGAATGAATGAATGAATGAATGAATGAATGAATGAATGAATTATTAAATGAATGAATGAATGAATGAATGAATGAATGAATGAATGAAAGAATGAATGAATGAATGAATGAATGAATGAATGAATGAATGAATGAATGAATGAATGAATGAATGAATGAATGAATAGTGGATAATTGAAAAATAATGAAATAATAAATGAATTGGTCATGTGAAGTAAGCAAGAGGCTGTATTTTTGCAAGCTAATTTTGTGATTCCATTTTTTGTGTTAATGTGTATGTTAATCATTTTATCACATATACATAATCCATTGAATTTAATGATGGTGGAATATCTAAAATGAAGCCATTTTGTCTGTGAACTTCGTATCTACCCTGTTTTAAATCAGTTCAGCATTGTGGCTGATATTCCCCATCGTAATGTTATCTAGCATATTTTTCGCAAATAAAAGGTAAAGAACAATCAGTTATGAGTGAATTTCACACAACATTTCCAAGGAGAACCACATCAACAGGACAAGTTGCGAGCAAAGTGTATGTAGCTACCCCAGAATTGAATAGTTTTCCACGATTGTTCTTGAATTATTTGCATGGGTATTCATGGCTCCACCTGCGCTTATCTAAATATATATATATGCTGTATAAACTGCAAAGTTTTATCAATGCGACGATAGCAGTACACTATTAGTGAAATGATTATTGTGGAGAGCTTCAAATTGTTTCGTCCAGGCAAACGTGAGTCAGGACAGCTGTCGAACACATCTGATGATTTTCTGTCGTAATGGTAATGTATTACTTACACGTCTAAGTATTACATTCAAAACAGAACAGTCCAATGATGAAATGAATGACGACGTGAGAGTGGGATAATAGTGCATAGTGGTTTATTAGGAGTGTTTCCCTTCGTTCGCCCGATAAGGAGTTCTGGGCATTTACCCAGATTGTAGGAGACTTGGGCTTCACAATTTAATGCTTATAGGTCATGGTCTTAGACTCAGGTCCGTTATCTTTAATATGTCAGGGTAACTTATCCCACATGATAAGGCTGAGGTCGAACCTTCTATTTATTGAAGTCTAAGGCCTTTTGATGACCATATCAGTGTCTAACCACTGATGCTAGAGCTGTATTAGTTCTGCTGTTGAGCGGAGAAATCAGGGTACACCACTGGAGGTGGATTTTGTACCATGCCGTACAACATGCAACAGAGGCAGTCTGTTCAAAATCCTCCCCGTTCTCTCGTTCACAATATATTTATAACCTCCCCTCAAAGTATGAGGAATCATAATAATTATTACATCCATATCGCGTCAGATAGAAACTTGAAAACACTCCAGTTTCTAGGCCTATGTACTCTTATGTCCCGATCTGTATGTCTTAGCTCCTCTATAGATGTATCCTTATGTAACATGTTACGCTTGTGTGATCTGAATGAGGTAATTTGTAAATTATTTATAGATTTTGAGGCTATTAAGCAAAATTTTACCTCCCTGAACATTCAAAGTACCATAATACATGATGTGATGTTATGTGATTGACAATTTCAGTACAAATTAGGCCTACTATAAAATGACACCATGACACCCATATTATTGATTTTAGACCCGGATACTCGTAACACATGGACTGACATATCTGCCACAAATGGACAAAATTATTGTCCTTAAGGATGGACATATTTCTGAAGTAGGATCGTATGCGGAACTTCTAAAAACGAACGGGGATTTTGCTGAATTTTTAACCTGTTATCACCTGGGACAATATGCAAACAACAAACAGAACGGTGAGTTTCAATACTTTTTCTTTTTACGTCAACTGTGTGTAGTTTCAACATCTACTTCCAATGTTGATAATGTTATCTTCCTAAAATATTAGCAAAACATAATATTTAACGTATTGAAATTTGATTATGTAATAGATTATAATTCCTTTGTTACAGGCTGTAAAGACCTGGCGAAAAATATGGAAAGACCTCAAATGTTGGACATTAGGTAAATAAATAGGGCCTATGTATTACAACGCATATAGATCTACATGTACACCTTTCTATGTATCGATACACTGTTAGAATATGCAATAATTGTAGGCTGGATCCGCTCGTTCGTTCGTTCGCTCACTCTCTCGCTCGCTCGCTCGTCGCTTGCTAGTTGTAATGTTTACTCGCTCATTATTTTATAAGTGTACTATCAAATACTCATGTATATAGATTCTCCATAGGAAACGAAGACGAACGAATAGTTCAGAAGCTGAAAAAACACTCTTGTTGGCAGAAAACAACAACACAGCATGTGTCAAAACACAATTAGAAAATACATCACATAAACTGATCGAAGATGAGGAAGCAGTGGTTGGAGAGGTACACATTTACATTTTATCACATATAAAAACAATTTCAAATCACTGTCACGGATAAGAACCCAGTTTTAAGGAACACACTTTGTTTAAATGGTTTGATTTGATTCCGCAGTCATGTTGTGATAAATGAACTGAAATTAACATATTGTGATTTTTTATTGTGTTACCCTTTTATCAGCATGCACATCGATCAGTATGTTATTTTTTATTTGCTTACATAATAGCAATTAACATTTACCCGCTAAATTATCTAATTTAATTTTTCACTCACTTAATTGACGTTGTGTCTCTCTACCGCGATCTCAAGCTTCAAATGGCTGAAAACCACTCATATTTGTTTAATTGGAGACCAAAAGTTTGGAAATCTTGACGTTCAAACACAAATTCTGTTCCCAATAACCGTGATTTAATCGACTAATGAAACGTATTAAAAACGACTATATATCCGTGATTAGCGAGCAAAGGATTATTCAAGCGATTAATTTAGTTCACTAAAAAAATAACTCGCGCCCTTGTATTGAACTGGTGCACTGGAATAATATTTAGATAACTATGACACCTACGTGAAATATATTTGATTATTAACTTTTGCTGTTTTAGGTTGGCTGGGGTGTGTTTCGCTCGTACGTTACCGCTGGAGGGATATGCAAGTTTTATTTATGGGCGTTTTTTGTATTGTTGCGTGTGTTTTCATTGATCGGAACCAATGTCTGGTTAAGTAAGTGGACCGATGACACCGTCCACAATAACAAAACAGAGGCTAAACGACTGACAAATGAACGGCTAGGTGTCTACGGCACATTTGTCATATTCCAAAGTAAGTGGGGCATTTTGTTTTAATGGTCTACTATAGACTACCATTAATACAACACTTGTTAAGATATTATTTTAGGAATAATGTGACATAGGCATAGGGCCTATACATTATGTTTAATACCCCGCATAAGTTAATTGCATTAACCCTTTAACTCCGAAATATTTTTGTATAAACTATGGAGACCGACAGTTTTTTTTTAATTTAGTCAGGCAGAATGCTGATATAACCTGGAAATTCATACAGAAGGTCATTTAGATTGATTTGTGTTCAGTAGAGACTAGCGTCATCATTTCCACCGGGAGTACTAAATTTTACCAAATTTTACCCAGTGGAAATTTTGTTCTTTGCATATTGCCAAGATGGCCGCCGATCGCTAGGCTCAAATCTATAAAATAACATATATCTGGGCCTACTTGTTCAAATTTGATGATCTTGGAGTCGATTTCTAACAAACCAAATGCTTTAAGTAAATTTACAACATCTAAAAAAAATTGAAAGTCAAGGTGAAATGTCAAGGCCATATTATGGGTCTAATAAGGATAAAAAAGGCATCAAATGTGGCACGTGGCCGATTTTCACCGAACCAAAACAAAAATTATTTAACCTCTTCAGGTCTAACATGACGGGTCTACCTAGCTGTCATGGATTAGTGCAACCTATGGACTAGCATGACGGGTGACCTACAATAATTAGTTGGGCAGCTATAAGTGTGTTTTTTTTTCTGGGGCATCTTTTAAATCCGGATACAAGCATCAAAATTGGCATGAATACTCCCTGGGGGCTACTTTTTTGACAACAACTTCAGCCGATTTAAATGTCAAAATGACCGCCATTTTTCAAGATGTCAACAAGTTTGAGTCTCAAAATATATACGTTTATGAATAAAAAAACAGATAATTGTCCTATTTGAACATGTTGAATTATCTTGGTGTAATATCATATATTTTGTACTATGAGGAATTTGAATTTTGCGTAACCGAAAATCCAAGATGGCGGCCGTATTTCAAGATGGCTACCTTTTCCAGCATTAAAATCACTTTTCGGGGTAGTTTTGCCATGACTTTCGCGGCAGTTGCAGAATAGGACTGTGTAGTAGATGTAGTACCTGTGTTTTATAAGTCATCCACATCCTCTGGATGGATTCCTGGAACTGGTCCTTGCAATGGAACCTGGTCTTGGTAAAATACAAGCTCTTGGTGACTGATTGATTAATTGATTGATTGATTGATTGATTGATTGATTGATTGATTGATTGATTGATTGATTGATTGATTGATTGATTGATTATGCTCGGCACAGGAGTGATGTCATAACACAACCAGGGCACACTGGTGACGTCACTGCTGCGGGACTCAGCATGGGGTTCAGGGGTTCAGCATCATCCAGGTCTAAACTTAGTGTCAGAAATGCTGTCTAATGGGCCCGGAGCTGTCAGATATAGTAAACTAGTTAGATTAGGTGAAGTTAGATGTCCGCGCCTGAATAGACAGGGTGTGACCGAGAGCAGATCGAGCCAAAGGAAAATGGGACTTTGTTTTGCGTTTTGCACCATGTGTGAGCCATCTGATAATCAAAATCAATAACAATAATTTATTTTAAAAAAACGATGTAGTTCGATATACACATGATACAGTATACAGCTAATTAAGCTATGACTTTATTATCGTGAGACCAGGGCATCCCGTATCCTCAGGTAATTCTAGCAAGCAAAGCAGCCTGGTGAAGACAGCAGCAACGCTAGGTTTCACACTACTACCCCTTCGACGTTGGTCCGACATTGTACAAATGTTATACAAATGTCTTGTGTTTACTGAAACAGTATAGGCGGTAGTACCGCTGCTACCGTCAGGAAGGGTGATATCGATCATCTGACCTCAAGTCTCTGCATTCACTTGTTTCTGACCTCCAAATTACTAAGATTTTTGAGAAATGCCAAATTAGGTAGGTATAATGAGGGAGTTTCGAAGCGAAAAAAAGAGACAATTTAGCTGAGAGTATTGCTTTAGTATTAAATTCACTTTTAGGGCCTTCTTCGTTTCAATTTTTAAAACATCTTTTCCACTCAAAAGCACCAAAGTTATTGTATCATAAATAAAAATGGTAATGAATTTAGGTATAGGCCTATTCAATATATGGTAAATGAAAATCAGAAAAAAGTATAAGTATCTTCTCTATGTCATCAGACGCTGCTAAACTTACCATGGGCGAACATCTGAATAACGAAATTATTTATGTTGCATGCAACATGTACAAACAAAAGTACACAGCAATTTCCTTGATACATTTTTATTTATTGAGGTCCCATATGATGTGCAATAGAAAGAAACTATTACATAATACCAGACAGCAAAAAAAACCTACAATACAAAACACACCAACGCGACGTCGCGCGCGAATCTCCCACACACTATTTGATCATTGCCAAAACATACCAACGCGACGTCACGGCGTTGGCGAGCGCGATGTGCAACGCGATACATTTCGGAACTGTTACATTTGACGTGCGTCGCGCCAGTTGTCGCGCCGGTTTTCGGGTCACTACCACAACCTGATCTTGCAACAGAGGAAAACGACTCAATTTTCGCGTTGGCAGTTGCGTTGGTTTGTTGACACTCACAGTCACGCGATTTTCGCGTCTGTCGTCGCATCACTCGTCGCGTGCGTGATCTGTTTTGCACTCACTGTTTTGACGTGAGATCCTTATATTGAAGGACTTGGTTCTTGCTGGATACGCATGTCTTCGCTTATCACAATACTGGAGCAGTTTTTTTTGTTTTGAAATCTGACAGTATATTATGTCTTGTATGGTGGTGAGAACCACCCCTTTCTGTGACGCTGAGGTATCGTAGTAAAAGTCCGCATAGCCTCAAAATTCTTGCATAGTGGGGGGGGGGCTCTTAAGTCAATATATGAGATGAAGTGTGCACTTCTGGATAAAATTGTGAATTTTGGCACACAGATAGTTAAGATCTTCCTGTACAGGAATTTTGATGGAAGCAAGTTGGTACGTCCAGTTTTTTGCTGCCATCTTGGTTTTCAAAATGGCCGCTATATGGGACCTATATTCAGCAATATCTCGAAAAGGAAGACACTTCGAGAGCTCATAACAAGCTGATATTTTAATGAAAGAACCCTAGAGTTATCTAGATTAACATAGTGAACGTTCTAGAAAATCTTTCTCGAGCACTCTGACCTATTCAAGATGGCGTCCAAGATGGCCGCCAGCGTATAGTCATACTTGATAAATAGCGTAAAAAGGTCGATTTTAGCTCAATTTTCTTTTGTAATATCACATATCAAATAGTTTCGTGGTCACTAAAGTTATATAAACTACCACCAGTAATTTTGGAAGCATATTTAACCCTTTTATCCCAAGAGGCTTTTTGGCGAACGCCTCTGTAATCTCTATTGGGACAATATTATTATTTATAATTAATTAATTAAATATTAATGGTGATGTATATTGGTGTCAGTAATACTATATTAAAGGCATATTAAATGCACGCTTATATCTGTTACTTAATTTGTATTTCTAGTTATTCAAGATGGCGTCCAAGATGGCTGCCAGTGTATGGGCAGATTTAAGAAATTGTGTAAATTCTTCAATTTTATATCAATTTTCTTTTGTAATACATCATTTCAACTAGTTTTATGGTCTATGAGTCCATCTAAACAACTCCCAGACAACGTTAGGCAATATTTAGCACATTAACATGAGAATTTTCAATTAGCGACATAAAATATCCACAATTTAATTGGTGAATCACTTAGCTCTTAAACCTTTACAGCTGTTTTTCGGGTGTGAAACTGATTTATGTTTTTTTTTGTGAATTGATAGATTTTAGCTCAATTTTCTTTTGTAATGGACCATTTCAAATAGTTTAGTGATCAGTAAATCTATATGGACTGCCCCCATCTATTTGAAAAATATATTTAACCCTTTTATCCCGAGAGGCTTTTCAGCTAACGCTTTTGTAATCTCTATTGGGACAACTTTATTATTTATAATCAATTAATTCAGTATTAATGATGTATCGGTGTCAGTAATATAGTTATAGTGAAGTCACACTGATTGGTCAATTAATTTGTATTTTCAGGTATTCAAAATGTGGTCTATGATGGCTGCCAGTGTATGGGCAGATTTAAGAATTTGTGCAAATTCATCAATTTTAGCCCAATTTTCTTCTTTTTTTGTAATACATCATTTTAACTAGTTTTATGGTCTGTAAGCTCATCTAAACTACCCCCAGACAATGTTGAGCAATATTTAACACATTGACATGAGAGTTTTAATTTTGGCGACAAAAAAACCCCCAAAAATGTAATCGGTGGACCACATAGCTCATACACTTTTACAGCTGTTTTCTAGGTGGGAAACTGATTTGTGTTGGACAGATCATTTGATGATATATTGCATGTAAGTGTGATGTTTTCTGAGTGAACCACTTATTGTCAGTGTATCCGCATGGTAATAATGTCACCATACACATACTGGATCACAAAAATTATCAGTGATACATATAACTTAAACGAATATACAGGTGCTTCAATGAATGCACTGGTATGTCGACGTCAATCAATTGCGCTGGAAAGGTGGTGTATTTATAATGACAGTGTATATAGGGCTCTTGTGTGAAAACTATTTTAGAGAGGAGTCTCAAATGATACAGGGCTGCATGATATATTTTTCAAATCTACCAAAAAAATCAGCTGCTTCTGCCTTTCAGGCTTAGAACTGACTGTGTTGTATATCCGGACTGGTATCTAAAGACTCGTATGGCATGATGCTACCGCCACTATTTTTTTCTCCTGTAATGTTAGATGAGTTGGAATTGTTGATATCACATCGATGGTCTTCATCATAACTTTCTCCAGCCTCAAAAACGTTGCAGAATTATCGGAAACGGCGTGTTGTGGTGCAAGTGACAATTAGCATGGCAGCGATGATTCATTTAGATCGGCTGTGTATTCGTAGACTGGAGGTAGGCATATGATGTTTGTATCTATACCAGACAAGATGGTTTGTTATCGTTGTGTACGTATACAGTGCAATCACAATTCCATAGGAATTCTGTGCGCCATTGAAGCAGTACCATATGAAATGAAGATTGCCATAAAACTAGCCATACTACTGATGGTGGCCGGAATAGGAGAGTTGCAGCCTTGTGTGACCATGCAATGAGTTTGCATGTGCAAGGGTATTTGGGCGAATAAATAACCGGCCCGTTTGACCAGCCAAAATAAAATGCTATCAGATAGTTCTTCAGCATATTATAAATGCTCATTATAACTAATCAGGCATTTTTATTGGAGCTAATATAAGTGTCCTGCTTCTCAGCAGTAAAAAAACATTTTTTTGCAAATATCGAATATTTAGCTGGTGATCATACCGCTGATGATCATTCCTGTGGGTTTGTTCTGTATCCTGGACTGCTTCTTGGCTCTGACCATAGAATTAACTCTATGCTCTGACTAATCTACGTAGTTTTGGAATAGAAGCATTTGGGAACACCACCGGCATTTAACCGCAAATAACTACTTGCTTTCCATGTCAGCTCCCTGTTTTCCTATCTAAGACACTTGATTGACCTTCCCGTTCACTCATCCACAAAAAATGCATTACTGCCCATGCTGTTGTGTTCACTGGAAGACCGTGGGCTTGTTGTTTGATCAGAAATATCCTCTATGGATTATTTTCAGCCTCTATATCATCCGAAATGTTCATAAAGTAAGTATGATAGTGAAAGTAGACACATTTAAGTACAGTAGCCCATAAAGGTACATCTAAGAGCCCCTGAGGATCATTTGCACTAAATTGGATATTAATTTATCAAGTATTTTCTACCAATAGACCCGTATCTAGGACCTTTGTCACACAATATCCCTATAGACACTGTCATTATATCTAAACGATAAGGTATCCGCCAAGGATAGTGTGACATGTAAGAAAACATGAATCAGTTTCACACCCGAAGAACAGTTCAAAAGGTTTATGGGCTAAGTGGTTCACCAACTACATTTTGGATGTTTTATGTCGCTAATTGAAAATCCTCATGTTAAGGTGCTAACTATTTCTTAACGTGTCTGGGAGTAGTTTAGATGGACTCACAGACCATAAAACTAGTTGAAATGATGTACCACAAGATAAATTTGCTAAAAAATTGAAGAATTTACACAATTTCTTAAATATGCCCATACACTGGCAGCCATATTGGACGCCATCTTGAATAACTAAAAAAACAAATCAATTGACCAATAAGCGTGCTTTCAATATAGCTATAATACTGAAACCAATATACATCACCATTAATACCTAATTAATTGATTATAAATAATAATGTTGTCCCAATAAAGATTACAGGGGCGTTCGCTAAAATGCCTCTTGGAATAAAAGGGCTAAATATGTTTTTAAAATTTCTGGGGGTAGTCTATATAGCTTTAATGGCCACAAAACTATTTGAAATGGTGTATTACAAAAGAAAATCGAGCTAAAATCGATCATTTTACGCTATTTATCAAATATGACTATACGCTGGCGACCATCTTGGACGCCATCTTGAATATGTCAGAGTGCATGAGAAGGATATTCTAGAACGTTTACTGTGTTAATCTAGATACCTTTAGGGTTCTTTCATGAAAAAATCAGCTTGTTACGAGCTATCTAATAGTCTTCCTTTATGAAAAATTGCTGAATATAGGTCCCAAGTGGCGGCCATTTTGAAAACCAAGATGGCGGCCAAAATGTGGACGTACCAACTTGCTTCCATCAAAATTCCTGTAGAGCGATATCTTAACTATTTGTGTGCCAAAATTCACAATTTTATCCAGAAGTGCACACCCTATTACCTAAGAGCCCGCACTGGCCCCTATAGACAGAGCGCCTACGTCATAGTAAGCCCTACGCCACACAAACAGTGAAAATCATTGATGCCCCCCTCCCCCCCTTGCTGTAACCCAATATTTTGCCATGTTATCACTGGCTATGTCTGGTTCGCTGCTCTTTGTGCTATGTACACAATGCATGCGCCTACGCCATTATGAATTTACACGCCAACGTGTTCATGAAGAACCTGGGGCCCATCCCACGAACCATCTTAAAATTAAGATCATCTTAACTTACTCTTATTTGCATTACAAAAGTTAAGATGATTCTAACTTTTCTAATGCAAATAAGAGAAAGTAATGATAATCTTAATTTTAGGATGGGCCCCAGGTCCTTTAAGACTGACCATAGATTTCTCTACCCTGATAACATTGCAGACTCACAACGATTCAATGTTGATTTAATGTTGGGCCAGCGTCGAGGACGGTGGGCAGCTTGTAATGAATCATTATAATGTGTTTTTTCTCAGTAGTGGCGATGATGGGTAGCGCACTGACTGTGATTTACGGGGGAGTTCAGACGGCTCGCAATCTGCACAACCGCCTGTTATCCAGCGTACTGCACGCTCCCATCTCCTTCTTCGACACCACCCCTTTAGGACGCATAGTGAACAGGTGTAACACTGACGTCGATGAGGTGGATGCCATTGTGCCATTATACATCAGACTGTGGATGCAAGAAATGACACAAATGGTGTCCACTTTTATATTGATAACGTACACCACTCCTATATTCCTTGTTGTCTTACTGCCTCTCATGATACTGTACTACTGTATTCAGGTCAGTGGAGTAAACCATGTAGGCCCACTGCTCTGCAAAGTCAAAAGGCAGTATTTGCTTCATATCGTACGCAGGTACTGCATTTTAGCTTTGCACAGCAGTAATGCATGCATAAGGTATACTTTTCAAATATTTTTCCTAAAATAAATTTTATACTCTATTCTATGTGACTGGAATCGGGTATTCAGCTCATACGCAACAGACAGTCTGTTCCGTGTCACCAAGAATACAGTTATGTATAGTTATATATTCTTGGTTTCATCCATAATGCATGCAGAATAAAAGTCACTTTGAAGATATCGTGAAAAAAAAAAGATGTTTTAGTATTAAGCAACCTTCACGAACAAGTAATCGCGTTAGTCATAAATTGTATTATAATTTTATAGCCTATATATTCTTGAGCGAGTGACAGCACTTACTGTATGTGGGGAGTAAGCTCTAAGGCGCGAGTTCCATATTATTTATTCGCACATATGCTCTCTGCAGACTTGTATTGTATACATTCATTGCTAATTTGCGTAAAAAAGGTATTTTTCAACTTTTTTTCAGCGTATCTACATCACCACAGCTCGTCAACTGAAGAGACTCGAATCCATCAGACGATCTCCAATTTATGTCAACTTTGACGAGACACTGTGCGGAGCGTCCAGCATCAGAGCTTATTGTCAACAAGATAGATTTATCGCTAAAAATGACCGTCTTATGGATGAAAATCAGATGGTCGCGTACCCACTACTTATTACCTCAAGGTCCTTATTATTTTAACGGAAATGCGGACATGACATGTTGCTGCTCGGTTACTTTTCATGCACAAACAAACCCGATTCTGTTTTAACCCTTTAACCGCCAAATTATTCAATCTCAATTTTCACCGACTTGAAGTTGTGTCTCGCTGACGCGATCCACAACTTCAAGTGAGTGTAAATTATTCAGATTTGACAAAATGGAGGTCAACTGTTTTCAAATATTGCTGATTGATGTAACATTTTATCTTTAACATGTTTAAACGGTGTGACTTAATAATGTGTTAATAAAAATTGAAAACCCGAATATATGCGGCACCGGCGGTTAAAGGGTTAATGAAATTGTACCAAGCTTAGGCCAGCATTGGGTCAGCGTCTCGTCTTTCCTGGTTATTACTACGAATTCGAATTATTATCAATATTTGTAACTACTTTTTATTGTAGAGAGTACAGATTAAAAGCTAAATTAATTAATTAGTGAAATATCAAAGCTGTATTTGAGTATGGGTGCCAACAAACCAGCATGGCCAGTCTGATTGATATCGCAGCAGACCCGGCGACGCTGATCAACCCAAAAATGTGAAAAAAGAACACTGTTGAGAAAATCAGTGGGCGTGACACAGAAGTGATAATCATAACACGTACTACGCATGCACCCTGAAATTAAAAGTGAAACAGACAGGTATTAAACTTAAAATATTCCAACGCTGCTGACACTAGTTTGTCGCTTTATAATTAAATAACAAGTGTGTAAATATATGATCGAAACTGGATTTTTAGGAGAACCCAATTATATTTCGCTGTTAAATTTGCCGAATGATAACAGTTTTTGACATAAGCTCGTCACTGTGAATGATAAACTGATAAATATAATTGTTTCTATTGCGCAGGACACTTGGCATATGTACAGATACACTTGGCGCTCTTCTTGTATTTTTCACTTCATTTTTTGCCGTACTTCAGCATAATAGCCTCACCGCCGGTTTGGCTGGCCTCTCAATCACCAGCTCTTTACAGGTGAGCGAAAATACCCCAGTGGACGCGATTTGTTGTCCCGCTGTTGATTTGATGGCGGGCCGGCGTCGCAGACGGCGGCCCGTCATCAAACCAACAGCGGGCCAACAAGTCGTGTTTGCTGGGACTGAATTGAGATGTTGACCCGCTGGTGATTTAATGTTGAGCTTGTGTTTCACACGGTAGCACAATATTACTCCAAAATTGGGTTGAAATTTCTTGTTTTTTCTGGGAAAATGCCAACCGCTTTGTAGATGTTTTAGAGCACGTTTTATACATCATAATAGCAAAGGGTTCCTATATCGGCAGGATGCTTTTATCAACGATCCTGAAATGTATTAAATCAACAGTTGGTCTTCGGACGTTAATTTAGTCTGAGAATGTCTATAATGAAACGCACAAACCCTTTGTAATAAAACGAAATGGAGACTAGACAGCCAATGAAAGACAAATTAGATATAGTTTTCATACAAAATAAGTTTCATTCAAATGTGATTTATTGTTAAAAAATGTTGTCACTTCTACCAAAGAAGGTTATGGTTTTGATTGTGTTTGTTTGTTTGTTTGTTTGTTTGTTTGTTTGTTTGTTTGTTTGTTTGTTTGTTTGTTTGTTTGTTTGTTTGTTTCTTTGTTTGTTTGTTTGTTTGTTTGTTTGTTTGTTTGTTTGTTTGTTTGTTTTACATAGGCATGAATGGTTTTTTATGAAACATCTGTCCAGAGGTGTGTCTCGGGCCAAGATACAATCTATTAAATGTTGATGTGTTTCGAATGATGCGGATTACGATCCGGATCCGCATCCAGATCGCGCAGCAGAGGTTTGCAGTCTCTGACTGACTGTCTAGTCTGGTTTATATTGTAAGATGTGTGGGCATGATGATTCGTGTGTTTAATGTTTGAATGTTTGTCTTGTTTAGAATATAACATATTATTGGGCACGGTGGTTCGTGTGTTTAATGCTTGAATGTTTGCCTTGTTTAGATTGTAACATGTATGGGCATGATGGTTCGTGTTTTCAATGCTTGAATGTCTGTCTTGTTTAGATTGTAACATGTATGGTCATGATGGTTCATGTGTTTAATGCTTGAATGTTTGTCTTGTTTAGATTGTAACATATATGTGTTTAATGTTTGAATGTTTGTCTTGTTTATATTATAACATGTATGGGCATGATGGTTCATGTGTTTTGTGCTTGAATGTTTGTTTTGTTTAGACTGTAACTTGTATGGACATGATTAATGTTTGAATGTTTGTCTTGTTTATATTATAACATGTATGGGCATGATGGGTCATATGTTTTGTGTTTGAATGTTTGTCTTGTTTATATTATAACATGTATGGGCATGATGGTTCATGTATCCAATGCTTTAATGTTTGTCTTGTTCACATTATAACATGTATGGGCATGATGGCTCGTGTGTTTAATGGTTGAATGTTTGTCTTGTTTATATTATAACATGTATGAGCATGATGGGTCATATGTTTTGTGTTTGAATGTTTGTCTTGTTTATATTATAACATGTATGGGCATGATGGTTCATGTATCCAATGCTTTAATGTTTGTCTTGTTCACATTATAACATGTATGGGCATGATGGCTCGTGTGTTTAATGGTTGAATGTTTGTCTTGTTTATATTATAACATGTATGGGCATGATGGTTCATGTATCCAATGCTTTAATGTTTGTCTTGTTCACATTATAACATGTATGGGCATGATGGCTCGTGTGTTTAATGGTTGAATGTTTGTCTTGTTTATATTATAACATGTATGGGCATGATGGGTCATGTGTTTAATATTTAAATGCTTGTCTTGTTCACATTATAACATGTATGAGCATGATGGGTCATGTGTTTTGTGTTTGCATGTTTGTCTTGTTTATATTATAACATGTATGGGCATGATGGTTCATGTGTTTAATGTTTGAATGTGTGTCTTGTTTATATTATAACATGTATGGGCATGATGGTTCATGTGTTTAATACTTGTATGTTCTTGTTCTTTAGATTATAACATGTATGGGCATGATGGTTCGAGATGCTGCTGATCTTGAATCACACATTGTAGCTGTTGAACGAATTGAAGAATATACAGAAATTGACAAGGAGGTAAACTATAATTGTATTCCATACTTTTTGTGTGAAGATATGTATAGTTTGTATGGTGTTTAACCGTGTAACTTTCAATCTCCCTCGTCACATGTATTTATCATAGGGTGTAGTTTGAATAAACGACATTGAAGAAAAGTGTTATAATCCATCACAATAAAGCTGGTCTTTCTTTTATAATATCACAATTGAGGAGTTTATAAAATGGCATACTCACTTTGCGATGGGAATTGCGGTAGAATCTCTGGGTCTGCCGGTGGTCCCTGTAGTCATTATAAATAGGCTATACTGCACGTATATAAACGTATGTAAATTATAGTTGTTTATACAGGCGCCGTGGCACAATGAAGATACCGAGCCAGACACATGCTGGCCTGATCAAGGTCAAGTGATCTTTGACAACTACAGCACACGCTACAGACCACACCTTGACCTGGTTTTGAAGGGAATCACACTAACGATCAAACCCATGGAAAAGGTATGACTAAATGTTACACTTATAATAACAGAAATGTTTTTCTTATGCATGTAATGGCCTGTTCATATTTGACCAATTTAGAACCAGTTATTATCCACCGCGGGGAAGGGGGATTTTATTCGCGCCATGATTCTGTCCGGCGTCACGTTTTCTTGTGGGCGCAAAAACTCAAAAAGTGCTGGTTAATTTTTTTTGCAATTTAAACATCACATTTCTATCAACATGGGGATGTGCAAGTGATTTTTTAAAGATACTACCAAAATTCAAAATGGCCGCCAGAGGTCAACACTAATTTTTTTCTGTGGGCGCAATAACTCTAAAACCTTAAGTCAGAAATTATTCAAATTTTACTACCACATTCCCCACGATATGGAGATGTGCAGGTGACTTTTTTCAGGATTTTACTGAAATTCAAAATGGCCGCCACAGATCAACTTTAATTTTTTGGGGGGCGAAAAAACTCAAAAAATTGTTTGGTCAATTTTTGGTCAAATCACATTCCTAACAACATGGGGATGTGCAAGTGATTTTTTTTTAAATACTGCCAAAATTCAAAATGGCCGCCAGAGGGCAATTTTTTTGTTGGTGCAAAAACGCAAAAACCCTAAGATATGGAGATGTGCAAGTGATTTTTTAAGGTTTTAATGATATTCAAAATAGCCGCCATGGATAAACTTCATAGAAGTCAGTAATAATTCACATTGTAGAATCACATTACCCAGCATCTGGAAATGTGCATGTGATTTTACTGAAATTTAAAATGGCCACCACAAATCGACTTTTTTAATATTTGTGACCGCAAAAAGTCTAACCTAATTTATGGCGGGGGATGATATAGGACTTCAGGCCTCTTGTATTTTAAGTAATCATTTTAAAAATCAATGCAAAATGTCCCCGAAAATAATTTTGTTATTTCTAACCACAAATTATGCAAATCAAAAAACACATTTTACTACTTTTCCTGTTAATTAATATGAGCGTGACGTTATTAGAAGGAACTGTTGTACATTATTTACAATACAATTAATGGATTATCCTTGGACTGACATTCAGGGTGATGAGACATTATTGAGGAAAGGGTTCTGTAAGAATTCACCAATTTCTTACACCTTGATTAAATAGAGCTGTGCGTCCTATTGACACTTGATTACACAGTACATTTTCATACCCTTGAATATACCAAAATTGTTAAAAACACCCCTTGAAAGTAAAAATTGGCTAAAGTACCTCTTGTGGGCGGCACATTCCTAATACACTGTATACAGAGGGTGTAACCACCACGGAGAATATGGGTACTGCTCGTAAATTTAAAATGTCGCAGCACTAACTGACTGTGGCGCACCCCATGGAAAAATGCAAAACTTGGTTACACTTGTGAGGATATTTATTAACCATTTTCAAATCTTCCCTAATAATATCACTGTTATGCTCATTACACATGTTACAGGTAGGCATAGTTGGACGTACTGGGGCTGGTAAATCATCAATCACATTGTCGCTGTTTCGAATACTAGAATCTACGGGAGGACGTATTGTGATAGACGGTGTTCCTATTGATTCCATAGGTCTGCACGATTTGAGGAAAAAACTCACAATTATTCCTCAGGTAGGAATCTGCTATTACAACTACAAGTGCAGAATACATTTCAGTTGATATTGTCATTTATGCGTAGCTGGCTAAGACAAATATGCCATGGGCTACAACCACCGTACGTGCACCCCCCCCCCCCCTCCCCCCGCCACATCTCATCCACAACAACTTTTTTAAACCTTGATACGTCTAAAACATGAAATGAGATGTAAACAGCAAATAATACGGACAAACTTTATATTTTGACCTCTTATAGAGGGGGTACCCCCGAACCTGTCTAAAATTAGGGGTAGGGTTACGCAATTTCGTCTGTCGTTGATGTTTTGGTTAACCAATCTGCACTTGCTATATACCATATAACAGATAGCTCCCGTTCGAATGATATATCACACATTGCAGTAGAGTAAGTAGTTTTCTCTCCACATACGCTCAAGCATGATTTTCTATTGTAAAATTATCAAAATGAACAGCAAAACAAACGATTCAACATGGTGAAAGGAAACGAGTTATTAAAAAATAATTATTGGACATATCTATATGTGGCCTATATTTTTGCGCCCAGATGTGTGTATGCTTAAAAATGAGTTCTATTTAGTTTAGACGTACCTTCGTCCAAACTATTGTTTTTCAAGTGGATACTTTATTTTTATTATTCTACTGGTGTTTTTTGCGCATCTATTTCTCACTCAGTTTTGACGTAATCGACTTGAAATTTAAACACGATGGTCTTTGGGCAGCCAGGTAGTGTGCTATAGCTTTTCTAAGCAATTCGACCAATAGCGTGTCACATTTATTGGGAGCCATAATGGTTTAATTCGATATGACAAGGCATATTAATTAATAAACTATAGTTCATGAGGTGGGAGGCTACAGTAGGGATAGTGGGTTCGAATCCTGGCAGGGCTAATTTTTTTAACAGGATTTTTTGTGCTAGCTGTAATTCGACTAGACGATATAAAATACAAGAAAATGATCAAATGCTTAAATAACATATATTGGGTGACATAATTGGTTAATGCAATATAGTCTTAAGCTTGGGACTCTTGCCCTATGGCTATGCTCCAGCCCGTTAGTCACGAAGCAGAGTGGATCAGCCTGATTTGACAATTAGGCACATGAATTAATATATTATCTCAGTTAGGAGCGACAGAATCTGAATTGACGTCTAAAGCCGGGCCCCGCGCTGAAAGGGTTATTACCGATGTAACACAACACATTGGCCTATGGTTGTTGAAAAAATATTGACATCGGCGATAATGTTTCTTGTAAAAAACATTTATCACTGCAAGTTAGATCAGAATTATACTAATAATTGTTAAATTATCATCTCAATATTTCGAGGCCTATCGATATATGCCACAGCCTACCATCAGAATCCAATTGACTTTCAGCTGTGGCGGCGCGATGGGAGCCATGACTCAGCCGCTCCATGTCTATCAGTATTTTAATTATTTATTTTAGCTAAAAAAATAATAATAATAATGATAACTAGAAGGAACTACCACTAAAGTGCTAGTGAGTTTAGACAGGGACATTGTTTCTGAAGTGGCTAAAACCAACATGATTGTCAAGAAAGATAAGAACAAGAAAGGTAAAACACAGAGAGAGGGAAAGAGATAGAGAAAGTGATAGAGAGAGAAAGAGAGAGAAAGTGATAGAGAAAGAGTCTCTCTCTGTTTCTGTCACTGTCTCCCTGTCCCTGTATGTCTCTGTCCCTGTCTCTACCCCTTTCTCTGTCTCTATGTCTCTCTGTATCTGTCCCTGTCTCTCTGTATCTGTCCCTGTCTCTGGCCCTGTCTCTGCACCAGTCTCTCTGTCTCTATCCCTGTCTCTGCCTCTGTCCCTTTATCTGACTCTGCCTCTGTCTTAGACTGTCCCTGTCTCTGCCTTTGTCTCTCCTCTCCTGTCTCTGTCTCTCTCTATCTGTCTCTGCCTCTGTCCCTGTCTCTGTTTCTCTGCCCCTGCCTCTGTCTCGTTGTCGATGTCCCTGTCCCTGCCTCTTTCTCTATCTCTGCCTCTCTGCCTGTCTCTGTCCCTGTCTCTCTGTCCCTGTCTCTGCCTCTCTCTATGCCTCTATCACTGCCTATGTCTATGTCTCTCTGTCTCTGTCACTGTCACTATATCCGTCCCTGTCTCTGTCTCCCTGTCACTGTATCTGTCTCTGCCTCTGTATCTATATCTGTCGCTGCCTCTGTCTATGTCTATGTCTCTGTATCTGGCTCTGCCCTGTCTCTGTTCCTGTCACTGTCCCTGTCTCTCTCTCCCTGTCTCTGTCACTCTGTCTTTGTCACTGTCTCTGTCCCTGTCACTGTATCTGCCTCTGTATCTGTCTCTGTCTCTCTGTCTTTGTCACTGTCTCTGTCCCTGTATCTGTATATGTCTCTGTCTCTCTGTCTCTGCCCCTACCCTTGTCTCTGTCTCTGTCCCTTCTCTATCACATTCTCCTTCTCGATTACAATTTCTTTCTCCATCACAGTCTCTTTCTTTATCACTTTCTCTCTCTCTATCACTTTCACTATCTGTTTCTCTGTCTCTGTGTTTTACCTTTCTTGTTCTTGTCTTTCTTGAAAATCATGCTGGTTTTAGCTACTGCAGAGAGACTCTATCTTTCTCTGTCTGTCCCTGTCTCTCTGTCTCTGTCACTGTCAATGTCTCTGCTCTGTCCCTGTCACTGTCTTTGCCTCTGCCTATGTATCTGTCTCTGTCTCTCTGTCTCTGTCCCTATCCTTGTCTCTGTCTTTGTCCCTTCTCTTTCACATTTTATTTCTCTATCACATTCTCCATCTCGATCACAGTTTATTTATCTATCACAGGCTCTTTCTCTATCACTTTCTCTCTCTCGATCACTTTCTCTGTCTCTCTCTCTGTCTCTGTGTTTTATCATGTTGGTTTTAGCTACTTCAGAAACAATGTCCCCGTCCAAACTCACTAGCACTTTAGTGGTAGTTCCTTCTAGTTATATTTATAAATGTCATCTATTTTTTTAAATAGAAAAATATTGAAGCCTTACATGAAAATATGTGTATTTAGCATGGGCTAAAATCTAAAACTTGAATTTTTTCTCGGATTTTGTGTGTATAACTTTTTATCCACTTGCTTTTAAAAAGTGTGTGTGCTGAATTCGAATCTATCGGATAACATTCTATATTTAGTGACCTTCACCTTCAAATTAGCAAAACACAAAATGGCTGCCAAAATGTAAATAAACCCCTGTATTTTCTATGTGTTCTCGCACATGAAACTTCAAAGCACAATTGATGGTTTCTGCAAGGTTTTTATTATATTTTTGTTCTATTCTAAAGTCTTTGGAAAAAATAACCTTTATTTGACCTTTAAATACAAGATGTACGTCGTTTTTAATATATTTACTGTTACTATACGTAAGTATACCGCTAAAAATGTTGACAATAATATGATTTATTTGTGTTAACTTTGTAGACCAGAAATAAAAGTTACTGACGAGTGAATTTAAATGGAAAAATCCAAAATGGCCACGAAATTCATCTTCATATGAACAAGAAACAAGATGACTATCAAAATGTAAATTAAACATAGTTTTTCTTGTGGCTTGAAATTGCTCAATGTGTTTATTTTGTATGACTTAAGGGCCAAGAAAAACATTTTTGATGTTTATTGTTCATCGTCTGAGTTTATCGTAAAATCCAAGATGGACGCTATTTTACATATTTACTTTTAGAATAATGACGTCATTTTAGATACCAAGCACATCAAAGCATGTTAGAATATACTGTGAATAAACACATTTTCGAACGCCTTGCAACCTAATCTACCGTATCACTTAGTCTATTTTTTCGTTTTCCAATAAACAAATGTTGCTTATGATATTATAGGTTACGTGCATAAAAAACAGCTTGTATTTGTGTGTTGGCGGTAACCATGTCGAACTTGAAGGTCAAATATAGGTCATTTTGATCGAAAAACATGAGACATAAATTTATCAACTCTAAATCATGCAGAAACCAGAAATCGTGCAATAATATGTAACAAAAATATAGAACAGATGTGATTTTGGCGGCAATTTTTTGTTTTGCTTAAGGCGAATGACACCAAAGATAGAATGTTAACCGATATATTCGAATTTAGCACACGCAAATTATGTAAAAACAAGCGGAAAAAATAATTTGCACTGAAATGTCGAGCAAAGTTCGAAATGTTTTATATTTCAGCCCAGGCTAAAAACACACATGTTCAAAAAAGGCTGCTATATTCTCGCATTTAAAAATATTATGCCATGTACAAATCTAAATATGTACAATATCAAAATATACTGTTCGTCCCTATTTTTATGCTGTTGACATCTCATTTCATGTTTTAGACATATCAAGGTTTAAAAAAAGTTGGTGTGGCGTATTTGTAATTAAATCAGATATTCCTCAGCGTCGGTGTCCGCTCCAATGATTCATTTATTGACCATGGCTCGCAATCTGTGTACATATTACAGTGATTTATAATGAGGAGTTCAATGTGGTGTGCAATCTATATGGTATACTGCGCACCATAAAGAAACTTTGAGTTCGTCTGATATTATCCATTCTTTGTACAAGTGGGACCTCCCCCCCCCCCCCCCCGACAAGAAACTGTTTTTATTATCACTTTGCTCCAAAATTGTAGAGTTAATATTTATCGTTTATGACCTGTATACTTTATATTTAGTTCCATAAAATTAGTCCAGCTATATGAATTATATTACCAGGTTTTTAATGTTATCATTCTCAACAGTGAGGATAAAGAAACAACACATGGTAACATCTTTATACATGCATCATAGGACACGCTTAAGTATTTCACCATGCAAACGTAAAACCAAATATGCACAAATAATGCACTTTCTGCATAAATCCTTGCAGTATGTAGTGACATTAACTCTCACAGCGCGGGGATCGACTTTAGTCGACAGAATCTGACGTCTGTAGACGTCAGATTCTGACGACTAAAGTCGATCCCCGCACTGTAAGAGTAAAAATATTTCTAATGGCCGTAGACCTATAACATAGGTATTCAAATGAATCAGAAAGAGCTAACGAAGACATTTAAGATGATTTTAAATTGAAAAAAACCCATTTTATTGCGATGTTTTTTACAAATTAATTCAGCGCTTTAAGGGTTAAGTGCACACTTGATTTTTAATATGGCATGGCAAATTCGAGCCCTAGCATGATAAATACACGGTTGACATAACAATATTGTACTCAGGATCCGGTGATATTCTCCGGGACACTCAGGGACAATCTGGATCCATTTGACGTCCATGATGACAAAGAGATCTGGAGAGCTTTAAAACTAGCTCATCTGAAGGACATGGTTTCCCTCACACCATCAGGTCTGCAGTACGAATGTGGTGAAGGAGGAGAAGCATTGAGGTATGTACTGCCGTGAATAAAATTCTTCGAAGTTATTGTAAAAAAAATAGTATAATCCATACCCATGATGACGTTCTGAGCTTTCATTTGAGATACTGTGGATCTGGTAATTTTCGCGAGGTTTTAATTTTCGCGAATTTCGCGAGGAAGACAAATTTGCGAATTCTAAAATCTCGCGAAAATTATTATTATAATATCGCTACTAAAAAGATGAAAATTAGCGAATTCTAAACATCGTGAAAAGTCCCAAAATCAGAAATTCGCGAAAATATAAACACGCAAAAATTACTAGATCTACAGTATTATAATTGAGTGTAGCATAAAAACATCACATTTTAGTGACGTTGGGGTGGGAATTGCGACAGCAATTCACATCTCAACGTGACTAAAATGTGACTAAATAGCTAGTGATAAGAGATTATCTTCACTGCGTCTGTCTTTATGTGTTGACAATGGATATGCTGGCAGTGTTGGTCAGAGGCAGCTGGTCTGCTTGGCCAGAGCTCTCCTGAGAAGAACCAAAGTTCTCATTCTTGATGAGGCCACGGCCGCTGTGGACATGGAAACGGACGAGTTGATACAGAAAACTATATCAGCAGAGTTCACCGATTGTACCGTTATTACCATAGCTCATAGACTCAACACTGTCATGGATTACGACAGGTAACGATATATCACTTTATTAATGAGTTATTTGCTCACAATATTTGTATTGACAAAGGGATTTATTAGCTTTAAATGTTTTCCCTCAAATTTACACAATTGATAAGGTTACCGCAAGATTATGATATAATATTTTATTGGTGCTTAATAATCTACTATATATGAATGGCTTAGAGGTAAAGTGATTCAAGTCCGCATTTTCTCATTTTTCCTATAAAAGGCTTCATAGTTAAAATCAATTAAAAATATATATACATTTCCCAAATAATTTAACTTGCTACGTCCATAATTAGGCGCATATGGGAAATTTTGCATTGGTTTTTTATTATTCATTCCTACTGGCAGGTATATAGTTATCAATGTCGTAAAACCCATTTCTGGCATTTTTTATTACATTTCATTTTATAAATAAACTTTTGAAATTTAGAAATATAAATTTATTTTTAAATGTCACAAACTAGAATAGAAACTGTCTAATGTCTCAGAATCTTGCTCTGATAAAAATTTGGTGATCATTGGCATAGCACAAACTGATCCACAAGGGGTGTTTTCTAACATTTTAGCAGCCATTTTCCGTATATCTCAGAGGTAAATTGATGTAAGTCAAAATGACCCTACATGAACTGATGGACTTATATCACTTTACCATTGACGACAAGTATCAATTTTAAAAGTGAAATAAATATATGTTGATTACCAAGTCTCGAAATTTTTAACAAATGGATTAGATATTTTAGTATATTATTCTCTACATATTTAGCCTTTCCCAAATGACACAAACAGTAAAAACTATAATTTTGGATCACTTTACCTCTGAGCCATTCATATAGGTCTATCATCAAAATGTATGTGAGCACAATTAACTTAGAATCGTTTCCATGTGTCTTTTTTCAGAGTGCTGGTACTTGAACAAGGCGAAGTTAAAGAATTTGACTCCCCGCGTTTACTTCTCCAGGACCCGAAATCTGCATTTTATCTAATGGCGACGGACTCAGGATTAGTGAAAGAATAATATACGATGGCAGCAACACAATGCCATGTTATTAAGTCTACACCGACTATGTGACGAAGACTTATTGTTCTAGTGCTGTCTATTGTTATTATTATTATTATTATTTGTATTGTTATTATTCAACAATTCCACGACGTATGGCATACGCTCTACAATCACTAATATTCATCCAATCTTCACGAATTTCTTTCTGGACACTCCAGGATTAGCCTGGTTGAGTTCGAAAATCGGATAATTTATATGCAAAAAGGCTCTTTCTTACAAATGGACATAAACGCTCTACAGTATCGTCGATCTATATCTGATTTGCATGATTTTTTTCTGAAAACTCAATGGATTACTGTGCTTGAGTTCGAAAATCGGCTAATTCGCATATATATCCAAGATGGCCTCTTAGGCTCTTCTTTGCAAAGTCAAACGACAGTATCTGCTTACTTGTAAAGTAAGCAGATACTGGATGTTGGCATTGCACAGCAGTGATGGTTTATGTTTATGGCATTATGTTTATATGAGCCTCGGTGATGCTTCTGTGATAATCCCAGCAAACACAATAAATTCAATCAATGTTGGTTTAAACTTTAATATTGTTAAAGGGTCGTAGACGGTTGACCAACATTAAACCAGCACTGGTTCAACGGTTTATGATTGTTGGATGCTAACAATTATATTAAAAGCCGCTGGTCTCTGATACCATAGCTGGATGTAATGTTCGCTTCTATATTTGTTTCGTCCACTGATCAAAATCTGTGTTTTGTATCTAATTAACAATATTATAATATTAATTTTGTCATTTTTGATATGCCCTTTTGTGAGTTACGTAAAATATTGTTTTGTTAACATGTTTACGTGCACCAATTATTTATTTAAATCTCTACGAAATGTATGCATTTTTGAGGAGATGAATATTTAAAATCAGTATTCCCTGATATAATGCTTTACAAAACTAAAATGCATTAGCTGCTTACTTTACATGTAAGCAGGTACTTTCCTGGTACCAACCCAACTTTGGTAACTGCTTTCAGACCTTTTAATTTTTAGCTGAGATCATTTTTCACCAGGAAATTAAAAATATTCTTCAACTCATTATGTTCTTTACCATTGTATGTTTCAAAAATCCAATATGTCATGTTCCTTAACACACTGCATGGTGATGCCCGGGGATGATGCTTAAAAAATGTGCCTAGCGCCGCTCGGCTGAGCAGTCCAGATAATTTGGTCAATCATCTCCCTGATATTTATAGCGGTCTCTGCCATCTATCACATAATAATGTTTCCGTGCAAACCTCTCATATCAATAGTTCACAATAATTCAAAAAAATGAAAATCTGTTCTGTATGCTTTCTGCTGATGGCAATTTTTTTAAACATGCCAGTTTCTACCCATTGTAAGTAAAATACTGCGTAGATATTTCAAATGGCATTTATGACTGAAAAGTATATTATGCTATACACCATACACTTTATTTTCTCTATGCACGCAACATTTTTCGTATCAGAGTACTGCAATGATATAGATGATTTAGATAATTTAATTAGTTTTCTAGAATATTAATTAATGTTTTGTAATTGCATATCTTTGTGAGATCTAAAGATATGACACAACTATGTAATAAATGTGTCTGTGTGAATTAAACGCATGTTACAATGTGTGCTGTTAAAAACAATCGTAGTAGGTCTAGACATGGGGCATATTACCATATCATTATGCGAGCCACATCATTTTTATCTCCCAGGCGGTAGTATTGTCATCACAAATTCTGGCTGTGCGTCTGTGCGTCCGTGTTTCGTTTCCGGACGATAACTCAGAAACCGTCAGCCAAATTGTTGCATACACAAATCCCTTAGGGACATGGCGCAATAGTAAGAGTGTGGCGCTCTGCCGATGTCGCTACATGTCGTGTGGTTTCGAATCCCGCCTGGTGCAGGATTTTCAGAGAAATATTATGTTTCTCCCCTCTCAATCTCGGGACGTTGTTAAGATGTTGTGTCCTTGGTCACAGCACTTCACTCTCAAATGCTTCTACTTGACTCAGGTGAAAATGAGTACCTGGTAGGACAGCGATGGCAATGTGTACGATAAGTTCAATGCGCCGAAACGGCTGCAGGGCTATATCGTCCCCTTAGAAGGTTAGAAGGTGATAAACTGCCACTTTTCAAACTCCAAGGGGATGAGATGCTCCCCGTGGAGTTCATGAAATGGCAGACGAATGAACAGGTCGAGTGACCAGACTTGATATCAGACCGTAAAACTGCACCTTTACCTTTTTAGGGGCTGTAAATGTGCATTTCGAGGGTTGTGGCCTGTGATCTAGTTTTTTACGTTTGATTTTGAGGCGATTATCGACTTAAATTGATGGCGGGTAATAAATTCAGTTATTGGACGATATCTCGGAAAGCTTTTGCTGGATTGTTTTCATATTGCACACACATATCCCTTGGGGGAGGGGGGGTGTAGATGTGCCTTTTGTGGGTTATGACCTTCGACCTATTTTTACCTTTGATTTTGAGGCCATTATTGACTTTAATTGATGGCAAATAATAAGTTCAGTTTCCGGACGATATCTTGGAAAACGTTTGTTCGATTGTTTTCATATTGCACACATACATCCCTTGGTGGGAGGGGGGGGGGGGGGGGTCTAGATGTGCCTTTTGTGGGTTGTGACCTTTAACCTATTTTGTTGACCTTCGATTTTGAGGCCATTATTGATTTTAATCGATGGCGGGTGATAAGTTCAGTCTCCGGACGATATCTGGGAAAGCTTTTGCTGGATTGTTTTCATATTGCATACACACATCTCTCAGGGCGTGTATATGTGCCTTTTGGGTGTTGTGACCTTTGACCTTATTTTTTACCTTCAATTTTGAAACCATCAACTTTAATTGATGACAGATGATAAGTTCAGTTTCCGGACGATATCTCGGAAAGGTTTTGCTGGATTGTTTTAATATTGCACGTGCACATCCCTTATGGGTGTCTGTTTATAAGTTATGACCTTTAACCTAATTTTTAACCTTTGACTTTGAGGCCATTATTGACTTTAATTAATGGTGGGGGATGTCGCTAGCGTCAGCGCTCTTGCTATATTGTGAGATACAGTTTTTACCTCTGACCTTTTGTCGCGATAATGCAAGAATATGTAAACCACTATTCACTCACAGTACCCGCCCCCACCCACTCACTAAGTCACTGACTCATTCACTCACTCACTCATCCTTTGCACTCACTCACTCTCTCTCTCTCACTCACTCACTCACTCACTCACTCACATACTCACTCGTTACCTCGCTTACTCACTCATTCGTTCTCTCACTCAGTCACTCACTCACACCGGTCGTATAACAATTGTGGTCTGGTCCACACACCCCCATCCCCCAATAAAACTCAAGTTCTTATTTTTTGCATGCTTTTTAACGGTCCACAAAAATCGATTAAACTTTCCTCAATTCAAGGCATTATAAACGACCCTCTCACCCCCATAGTAGGCCTACGTACGGGCCTCACTCACGCACGCACTCACTCACTCACAGGATCACTCGCTTAACCCTTTCCAGCCGGAGTTTTTTTGATGAGATTAAAATAAAAAATAATAGCTATATAATAATATATTTTAAACGTTTTTTCCAATGCACATGAAATTTTCTACGCAGATGTACACACATACAAGCTTCCTATCATACCCCTTGAAGACATACCTTTACCCCCCTGAAACGGTTTCCATGACAACAGTACACAATTTTATGTATTGTGTATTTACAAGACGCACGATATCAAATTAAATAGAGTAATTATATATTTATATCTTGATAGAAATGTAAGATGTCCGAGGAACATGTTACACAACGAATCCTCAATATAAGATCAGTAGCTGTTGTTGCTATGGGTAGATCAACAACCATTAACCCTTTATATGCGAAATATTTCGTTATTTGCTAATTAAAATGTGGGCAACGGAAATAGGCCTCAGCCTCTAATCATCGTTTAACAGTGAAAATCATTTAAAACAAGAGCACACTCGACAATAGCCCGCCAACATTATTGAAATTGTCCGAGAACTGGTTATTATCAGCATGCAGTACAAAAACCGCACATTTTGTTCAATAGTAATGGTCTAGCTATCTGGCACGGTTTTCCAGATATTACGCATATCTCTACCTGAAACTGCACATTTTGTTCAAGAGTAACGGTTCAGCTATCTGGTCTGGTATTCCAGATATTACGTATATTACAAAAATAATGACCGATAATCGGCAATTTTGGCCCCCATGACCTAGTTTCGGTCCGAATCTTGCCCAATTTCAAATTCATCTGAGCTATTAGTGAAATGGGTGTATGGTATAAATTTTGGAGGGATACATAAAAAAAGGTTGAGTGAATCGCGTGAACGAGAAAATTTGTCGATCGAAAGTGGCCACAGGTCGGCCATTTTGAATTTGATTAGATTGAAATTTTTAAAACTCATCTGAGCAATTAGTGAAATGGATCAGGGTTCCCACAAAAAATTGACAAGTGAATCCAAGAACTTTTCAAAGACTTTTCAGTGACTAAATGTATGTTTTTCAGGACTTAAATGCCACTTTTTCCAGTCAAATTTACCAGCTAGTAAAGGAGCCACCATTAAATTACTGGGGAGGGGAGAGGAGGCTGCAGTTTTTGATTTGAACAAATTATTTGTTTCACTTCTTATTTGCAAAACTTAATTTTTTCACACTCGGCCTCAAGCAAAATATTTCTTTCACCTAAAAAAAACCTCCTGTCCAGAAAGTTTCATTCGAAATTAGCCTTAGTAGGCCTATTGATGGTTAAGGAGCCCAGCGAATTGAGTCTCCACAAATTGACAGGATCGCTTAATTATGCAGAGCGAAGCGAGGCTTAAGTTTTCCATAAGGACGAATAAATATTTATTTACAACATGTCCTTCAGAAAATTATTTATACACTGTATCCCGAAAATTTATTTTGGAAAATATTTATTTCAAAAAAACTCCTGCCCCGCCCTTCTTTGGTACATGTATTTGAATAGTGGTCCCCTAAGACAAAAATATGTACTGAACTGGTGATTTCTTAATAGATTTCTTAATACATAACATTTTATATTTTTATTTATTCATATGGCCCCTTTCAGAATTCTGTTTTTTTAAGGACCTGTATAACATGTATAATGCACAAAACACGAAGAAAAATTGTTAGCTGGTCAATGAAAGACTGCCATAGAAAACCAAATTCCATGGACCAAAGCATTCTAGGACTTTTCCAGGACATTTTAATCAGAATGTCGCTGTTCCAGGACAGTCTGAAAAAATGCGTGTTCCCAGGACAATCCAGGACAGCCATAATTTTCAAGGTTTTTCAGGACGTGTGGGAACCCCATGGATATGTGGTATAAGTTTTGGAGCAATATATAAAAAAATGTTGAGTGAATCGCGTTAACGGGAAAATTTGTCTAGCGGAAGTGGTCGCAGGTCGGTCATTTTGAATTTGATCAAGTCGAAGTTTTTCATGGGGGTATATATCCCTACATGAAACTGCACATTTTGTTTAATAGTAGGCCTAATGGACTAGCTATCTAGTCCGGTTTTCTAGATATTACGCATATTAAAATAAATAATGGCAGAAATCGGCCATTTTGGCTGTCATGACCTAGTTTCTGTCCGAATCTTGCCCAATTTCGAACTCATCCGAGATATTTGCGAAATGGATATATGGTATAAATTTTGGAAAGATACATAAAAAATGTTGAGTGAAAGTGACAGGCCCAACTGCCCCCGAACTTAAAAAGTTGACAAGGTTAAATTTGTGTTATTTAGGCTTGGGCTATATCATCGTAAATCCATATTATCTTTCTCTACTCTCCATTTGAAAGAGATGTGTACCCGATAAGTGTGTATTTCGGAATGTCATACAATTCAATTCAGTTTATTTATTTATGCTCGAAACATACATAAATGCAAATAACTATAAAAATGCAAAGGAGACCTGCAAAAGGCTTATGACAAGCCGCTTCCATGCAGCCCACCCTTCAATAAAGTAATATAATGTTTCTGAAAGAGGGGAAGACGGAGAGACAAAAAGACGGCCAATAATAAAATACATGTAGTAACATTAATGCGGAGGGAGAAGCAGACAAATACGAGTGTAGTCTATATATCAACGCAAAAACAGAGATACAAATTAAATATATTAAGAACGTTAAAATTAGCGGACTGTATAGATATAAAATATAATAATACGATCTTATATAATAACCTTCACCTTGACCAAAGATAGGGCCAAAAAGGGCCAGCGTCCAAAGTGCACCGTATATTACGAAACAGCAATTTTTGAACATAAATAGCAGTTTGGTATTAAACATATTGAGTTGTATGCATTTACAAGAAAACACTTAAGATATACTGAAAATCCTTTTCGACTATGAGTTTTAATTTTATCTGGTATAATGCTGCTTGATTTATTTAAAATATCCGGAATACAAAAACGCATACATTTTTGAGCAAATACATGTTTTACTCGTGCAACTGAGTAGTTTCTTTTTTGTCTGATGTTATGATGGTAGATTACTGGTTGTAAAAGTGAAGACATTTTAATGAAATATGCAGGTAAATTGTTATTTATCAGGTCAAAACAAAACGTTAACAGTTGAAGCTGAAACATACCATCAATTTTAAGCACATTTAGCTTCATAAAGAGGGGCTCGCTGTGAGAGAGGTAACCACTCGAACATATAATTCGCATGGCTTTCTTCTGTAATTTAAAAAAAAATTCCTGGTTGAAACCCCAGCACTTAAGACCATAAAGTATATGTGGTTTAATCAGCTGATTATATATGGTTAAAAGGATTTCAGAAGGAACCATGTGTGTAAGCCGGTACATACTTCCTATAATATTTAAAATTTTAGAAGCTTTTTTGTTTATGTGTGAATCTCATTTTAAATGCTTGTGTATTGTTTACCCTAAAAAATTAAATTCATCAGCAAATTCTAATTTGATATTTTCAATCTCTATATTTGGTATATTGACTTGTTTTTTGAATTTGGACTTTTTAATGTTGATTGATAATTTGTTCAACTTTAACCTGTCTGCAACTTTTGTTAGGCCTAATTCTAAATTTAAATTTTTGGAAATATAATTACCAAAAACATCCAATGTGGAGTATAAAGTAGTATCATCAGCATGAATATTCATCTTAAACAGTTTACTGGCATTGCATAAATCATTAATATATATGATAAATGGAATCATACAATTAATGACAACCATCTCTTTACTCTTATGGATTTGAACAAGCCGCTGGGCGTCTAGATGAAGGGTCCGATGTTGACTTGTTTTTTCTTTAAAAGGATCAGCACTAAGAAAAATTCATTCCTTTTTGTCACCACACCAGCCTGCCACGAACATCCCATGAATATTACCTGTGTATTTTGGCGATATTCACGGTGTCCCGCGAAGATGTGAAACATGTCAATATGCCTAGTTTAGAATGTAGACCCTTTGTGTTTGTAAATGTGAGTCTCGTAGGGAAAGCGCCGTTGAAGGGACATGCCCAGGTCTGAAATCATAAAAAAATCTGTGATTTTATTTTGGCTTCTTAATATGACCATATGATGTAAACATTTCCATAGACTAGAACTGCAAAAGTATTTAATTTTTTGTGGTGCGCACTTATCAGTTAGGCATTTTCATTTGAGTGATGCAATGAGTCATGTACATGTGCAATATGAATGTAATCTAACCATAGGTTTCCGTGATATGCTCTCCGGAAATAAAATTGTTAGTGTCTAAGCTCTCAGAGATGTAAGTCAAACCATAGGTCAAAGGTCATACCGGTACACACCGAACGGCATATCTTCTCCAACTTAGTGATGAGCGTGTGGAATATGAATGTAATCTCGTATTTGTTTGTGCGATATGCTCCGGAAACGAAACTGTAAGTGTCCACGCATTTTTTCCTCATGGATGTAGGTCAAAAAGTAGGTCAAAGGTCATGACCCCCAAAAGGCACATATCGTAGGGGGTGTGTGTGCAAAATGAAAAGTATTCCCCAATAGGTTACCTTTAAAAACCGGAAACATATTTGCTTTTATTTCACATAGTTGATTGACATAGATATACTGTTACTAATATAACATAGACCTCTAATTCTGTGTAATATAACAAATATTTCTTATTGAAAACGGCACTGTTGCAGAGAAAATGACGATTTCATCTGAACATTTCCATACATCAATTAATGTTTATTTTCCATTTAGAAAAATATCGCTGTAGTGCAAGAAATAAATACATTTACGTTTTGATTGCATTAATATATCCACATTACCAAAAACTATTTATATTTCAGTTTTTTCCACAAAATTGTTCTTGAATGACCTTGATTGACCTTGAATGACATTGAATGACCTTAAAATAATAAATATATACATTTCACACATATATAAAATATTTCTGTAGCCACTGAACATTTTGAGATATGTAGCCGCTCAAAGTAATTATTGAAGTGTATTTTGTTGAAAAATGCCTCATATTTCGACGATATAACCAATATTGAAGAAAGTGTTGCCATGACAACGGGGTGTATAACAGAAATAGGAGTTTTGCGCTAAATGAAATATAACTTACCTCCACTACATGAACTAATAGAAAATGATCAAATATGTCACCCTGCTTATTGTGGAAATTCCTTTTGTAAGTTTAAAATCATTTTTATTTGGTTACATGTCATGTTTTATAGTTATACTACGACAGGCATGAACTTTGACATCCCCTGACCCTAAAATATATATTTTACCATTTAAAATTCTATTTATAAATACGCATACACATTTTTATCATGTAGGCCTATGCAAATTATTGTTGATTTTCACCAATTGGTATTTTTTCGAGGGCCCTAGGCTAAATGTTGAATTATGTATTCTCAGTCATTTGCCATTCTCCTCCACATTTCGGACACAGTGTGTTAGTATAGGACTGATTCAGGGCCCGTTGCCATTGTGACGCCCCGGGCTGCCAACTAGATACATCCGCCAGAAATGAGCCAACCCCCCCCCCCCCCAGGGTCTTAAAGGGACTGGCCCAGGCTAAAATCATCAAAAAATCGGTGATTTTATTTCGGGTTCTTAATATGACCATATGATGTAAACATGTACATAGACTAGAACTGCAATTTTTTATAATTTTTGTGCTGCGCATTCACCAGTTAGGCTAGATATAGAGACGAAATTTCTGATTTCTAATTATTGACAACCATGTCAAAAATAGGAAATGCGGGAATTTCGTCTCTATATCTAGCCTAACTGGTGAATGCGCAGCACAAAAATTATAAAAATTTGCAGTTCTAGTCTATGTAGGCCTACATGCTTACATCATATGGTCATATTAAAAACCCGAAATAAAATCACCGATTTTCTGATGATTTTAGCCTGGGCCAGTCCCTTTAACTTTACCATATAACAAATTCAGCCTAAAGTATATCTCGGTAAACGAAACGAAAAAATACGGCCTTTTTTGCCCATTGGCCGCCAGACTATATATGGTTCCAAGACAAACACGGTTCACAAAACACATAACGCAGCCTCCACGTCACTATGGAAAATTATCAACTGCAATTTAAAAACAGCGCTGAAAATCGCAAAATTAAAGGTACACACTTCGAAGTAATTGTAGTAGGCCCTATATATAGGCCTATATGGGCCAAATGTGCACTTAATTTATGCCACTTTTTAAAACTTCACAAACATTATAGTTTATAAATGTGTGTTTAAAAATAATAGACTTTATCTGTTTTCAGTCACTCTGGTAGGATATGTTACAATCCCCAGTGATTCAAAATATTATTATTTCAAGCGATATAGGCCTATAGGCCTACATTATAAAACAGACAGACAGACAGACAGATATTTTATTGACAGAAATAAAAGTCATTACAGACTTATTTGTCATAGTAATAAGAGAGATATATGTACATGTATATACAAAAATGCTAGTTTGTTAAAATCATATAAGACAATATACATGGTATGATAAACAACTAAAATCATGTTAGGTGGCATTACCATAATAAAAACTGGGTATTTCGGTAATACAAATGACTGCTTCTTAAAATAAAATTAAAAGGCATAGCCAAGATAACATGGGGGTCTATCATTTTGCTTCCCGCACCAAAACCAGAGATAAAATAGCTACTATGTTTAATATACTAATTATATATAGTAGCAAAAAAGACACTCTGGAAAGCGTAGAAACCAAAAATTTATACAGGTGCATAATTATGCTACAGTAACTGGAGTATGAAATAAGACAATGGTTAAAATTATATGGTATTAAAAAAAAAAAAACTATATATAATATATAGCTCCGAGCCATGTGACGATGCAAGCACAGTCGCTATGAACTCGGAGATTCCCTGATAATGACTAGTGGTTCAAACTGACGTAACACAATATATACATACTGATAAAAGTCGGACATTGTGGTTCGTCGACTGCCAACAAAGTATAGCATCAGAACCATCCATATTATCGAGTGTTGCAGACTTAGTGATGTAATAACAATGACAATTACGGATAATAATTATGTGTGCCATTCACGCAGGGCATGGCACTCACACAATAACATTAAAGTTTATTTAATTAACTAGTGATTTATTACCTATATGGCCCTCGCACACAAAAAAAAACATTACAGCTTATTTTAATTCACTATATTATTTTAGTGCATACCATTTCACTCACGACCTAGTTAGTACCACATACTCGGAGTTACAATCGAAGAAAAACATTCCCGACCTCATAGATAAAATCAGTTGACTTAGCAACTCTGAAATCCTCCATAAGGCCCCACCTCGTCTGATAACAAAGGCGACGGAAACGTCCCTAACCGGCCCTAAAAAGCCAAATAATAAATCCGAGAGCAACAGCCGTCCTGATATGTGGTAATACCCAAGTCAGATCATGAAGGCATGATAATATGGATAATATAGCGATAGGTGACTTTGATTTATTATACTCGGTGTTTTTAACAATTAATTTGTTTAAAACAGCCATATGGATAATATAGCGATAGGTGACTTTGATTTATTATACTCGGTGTTTTTAACAATTAATTTGTTTAAAACAGCCATAGATAAATTGCGCTAGTGACTTCACCACTGTTATGTCTCTAGATGTCATAATTTGTAGAAACATTTCATTTGTCGGCTGTATATTGATAGTTGCGGTTACCGAGTTAAACAAGATTTTGCGTTCATTATTCATAGCGTTACAGTGGAGAAGAAGATGTATTTCGTCGTCAATTTCGTTTAATTCACACCTTGTGCATATTCGCTGGTTTATTGGAGTGATTGGATTATTGTATCGTCCTCTTTCTATATTTAGATCATGTGAGCTCATTCGGTATCTCGCCATTGATGTTATGAGATGGTTACCCCTTGTGTGTAAGATATATGGTTCAACACAGAAATATTTTTTTACTAATGCATATGTGCGCAGCTTACTCGAACTCTCAATATCTTTTCTCCACTGCTGTGTAAATGTTCTAACAATTGATTCTTTAAATAAAAGCATGAATTTATTTGTATCCCCAATATTCTGCGATTCCCAACTTTGATCAAGCCCGGCTAGTTCAAGGACAGAGCGAATACGGGAACACCAATTCGTGAAGCCAATGCCATCTAGCTCAAGAAGCATATTGTAGGCATTTCTGACTGGATGGCTCTGAGATAGTTTTAGAATTCTACGCCAATATTTTACGGCTTTTATGTGTTGTCGGATGATCAGTGGAAATCGTCCCGTGTCCCCATATATTGCAGGTGTAGGTGTTTGCTTTCTAACTCCAATGTAGATTTAATAAATTTTAGATGGATTTTTTCCAGATCGTTAACATCATCGCCTGTGTACCATATATCACTTCCATATTCTAGTATGGGCAATATTTGACAATCAAATGCCTTGAACGCAATGGTGGGTGACAATTTACCGACCACAGGACGGGACTGTTTAAGTAGAGAAAAAATTGCTTTCCCAGCTTGGGAAGCAAGATGAGAAAAAGTTTCTTTTAACACGTTATTAGCAGACTTGATGCTATACACCACACCCAGGTATTTATATTGTTCAGATTTTTGGAAGCTTCCGTGTACTTTTGTGTAACGCTCATTAAATATTAGAACTTTTGTTTTAGGAATGCTTACTATGATATGCCAAAGGGAAGCATATAAATACAGAGCAGTTAGCTGATTTTGTAATCCCTCAGCAGATTCTGAAAAAAGGACAAGGTCATCTGCAAATAACAGATATACCATTAGTAAGGTGTCCACCTAAAAATTATATATGTGCTGCTGATATAAACCCATTGCTTCTTAATTAAGAGGGTTTTTTCGTGTGGTCTCTTATTAAGTAAATCAATATTAAAATCACCCATTAAATGATTGGTTAATTTGTTTATGTAAATTATTGTAGGCCCTATGCTGATATTAAGTGGCTGTTCAACAATTACGTAACACTTTTTGGAGAGATTTTTGATAATTTCCTCCACATATTCGTAACGCTTTCTGTGATTGTGTTGACTACGGTCCGTAAGGCATCGCTCAACGCCCCCCCCCCCCCTCTAGGCATTAGGCCAACGAAATTGTTGAACGGCCCTAATAGGTTACCTTCAATAAATGGGTAAAACCAAAAATTGGGGTAACTTTGTAGCATCAAAGATGGCAGTGAGGTGACCAATAAAGAGGAGGAAAACTACTTTATAGGTTTGGTTCACTGATCCCAATAGAGCATGAAAAAGCCACTAGCTGCGCTAGAATTTTTTTTTTTGCTTCAAAAAATCATTTTAAAAAAGTTGCAGCATTCCACTTACTACTCCGTTACCAAATCCAAACCATTTAAAAAATTCTGTTACTTTGTTTAGCTTGACATCACACTTTTAAACGTGATATCCTTATTGAAGCATAATACTAAACAATCGTACATCAAAACTGCTAAAAATTTAAAAAAAAATTGATGGGATGAACAAAAATCTTTATTTCAACTCCGTTACCAAGCCAAAAAATACTCAACTCCGTTACCAAATGTTTGGCTCGACATAAATATAAACTGTATATTTTCTTATCATAACATCGATCACAAATGGGTGCTCTATTAATATGGGGACAACGAGCCATGTTTTAAAAGACTATATCATCAATCATTATGACAGTAAAACCCATAAAATTTGACAATTCACCACTCCGTTCTCTTTTCTTGGTAACGGAGTAGAGTGGAACGGAGTAGTAAAATTAAAAGTATTCTAGGGATTAATGAAAAGATATGGGCAATAATTCAAAAATATATCATAAGGGTGGAAATAGTCCCCATAGCAACTTTTGTAGGCATACAATCATAAAACCCAACTCGTTTTTATACCCACAAGGCTAGGAACGGAGTAGTAAAAACAAAAGTATATTTTCTAACTTTTTGGTAATACCTGTTTCGAATAACTTGTCACGCAACAATATTAATTCTTTCAAGGTGAAAAACTCGTATAAGGCCCTTTAGTGTGTCAAACTACACTTGATATAATTTTAGTTCATGATTATTCACTTGATGGGGCATGCTACAATAATGGTAACGGAGTAGAGTGCAAATGTGGGGACATGTATATTCATCAAAATTATTTATATCGATATCAATTTTAAGTCGAATTTTGATCATTGATTAGTTAAAGTGAACAATGTCTAGCCATGAAATGTAATTGTTAGAATTATATTGTGATTTTGTATCCTACAGTGAAGTTTTAAATAGTGGAATTTTCTCTGGGGACATGCCATTTTCCACGTTTCCATGATATAGAGCTCTTATAAAACCATATATATATTTTTTTTTACAAATAATCTAAACATTATTAAGTAGTAATGCCTAAACGTGAAGTTGCACCATTTATTTTTAATATTATTATATTTAAATCAAAATGCGGACCTTTTAAGTCCTGGGGACACTAATTTTATGTAAAATTACCCCAATTTTTGGTTTTACCCAAATAACGTTATTCTCAATATTCTCATTTCAAAATTAATTTTGTGAGATCGGCCATTTGGTCTCACTTATTCTGGACGTGTATTAAGTCTTTGCATTGATCGTGTAGGCTATATCATCATGTAGGCCTAATGGTCTTTGTAATATTAAATGTAAAAAATATCGATAGTTGGCAAAATCTCACTAAAAATAACAAGACTATAGTTTAACTTTGGAATGCTTGGCGAGCCATTTCTTAATTGTTCTTGACAATACAGACCTACTAGTTGAAAAAGCGTAGACTTAAAGGAGAATAAAATAGATGGATTTGAATTTCCTCAGTAATTTGTTACATTTAATAAAAATTATATGCCCAGTTTAAAATTGCCGGGAATTTACAGCTCTCGTGTAATAAATTAAAATTGGCATGCATTTGCAGTATTCATGTGATCAATGTGGATCGCCATTTTGAAGGAAAACATGGCCGCAGATGTGTCCCAGGCCCATTTTGGTCTGAGGGAATTCTGCAACTTTTCCCAGCAGCCTTTGCAGCTCGGGTCAATCTGATAACGGCACGCATGCTCAGTTACTCTTCTCTACATTTCCGCCCACAGCGTCTCACGTGTATCACTGACATTCACAGATCATAACAAACCAAGTTTCTCCGTCGATTAGTCGCATAAAAACATCGACAGCGCAGCTCCACAGGTACGTACGAAGAAATATCATATCGGCAATGATTGACAGTTTTTTAATTTTGTAAAAAAGTTTTGTTGTGGATGGTGATATGTAAATACTTTGCAAAAATATACAAGTTCCAGTGAGTGACTGCCGAGCGGCGGGTGGCACCGTCATACTCACTCCGTCAGCATGGTCAGGTGGTCGGGCCTTGGTAGGCTCTGGCTGCCTGACTCAGCATGGAGCATGCTCAGTCATGTCAGTGGCAGTGTCCGGCCACGGCACTGCGCCAGCGTAATTACTGTCATTGGTTACCAGGTATACTGGTAGCGATAAATTAAAATCAATATACATATAGTATATGATAGGTCTATGCTAAAAACTGCGGCATGATTGAACAGTCATTGAGTTGACACAGCGACACTGTCAGTGACTGTGTCAACTCAATGACTGAGTGCTGTCACAGTGACATGCTCTCATGACATGAGTGACAACTGCCTGGAATTAGCCATGATGTCCTTTGTCTCTGATTCTGAAACCTGTAAAGCCACTGACAGTCACTGTACTGGGGCTAAACTTAAATAACCAAATGCCTGTAATCAGTGGTAATGGCAGGCTATGAACTCTTTATAATTTATTCTGTCCAACACCAAAGGTGACTACTAAGGTGACTGTAAGTTTTATTTAGGCTTTTAGTTTTAGCCCTAGATTTCAGCCACATAGGCCTTGGGTAGGCTTGGGACCTGGGTCTATTAAGTGAAATAATTTCCATGAAATTTTGTAAAGGGCCACCATTCAAATACTAGGGTGGGCGGTGCTGCATTTTTTTTTTAATTGGACAAATTATTTATTTCACTTCCGATCTGCAGAATTTTATTTTTTTGCACACACTGCCTTAACCCTTGCCACGCCGGGAGCGACTTTAGTCGTCAGAATCTGCAATGTAGACGTCATATCCTGAAGACTAAAGTCGATCACTGCACTGTAAGAGTGAAAATATTAATAATGGTTTTATACCGTAACCCATAACATACCGTATTATCCCTAATAAACGCACCACCCCTAATAAACGCGCCCCCCCCCTTTTTCATGCACCCTGTTTATCCAGTCAGCTGGCTTGAAAAAAATCTACCAGACACCAGCCTTCTGAGTGTAGCCGTGTCAACGTGGTTGTCAGCGTGTCGTGAGCGTGGGTGTAAGCGCGGTATGCTACTGTTACATGTAGCCTAGTTGTTGTAGGTACCGGTATTCAAATGATTCAGAAACAGCTAGGGAAACAGCTTAGGGTCCGAACATCGAGGATTTCAGCTTATAAATAGTACAAAAAACGAACCTAAAAATTTATATAGAATTATATCATTTTTCCCTTATAAAAATTAGCGAATAGCGAGGCCAAAAAATTGGTAAAAAGTGAACTGGGAACAATCCATTATCTCCAGGACCCATATACACCCTCATTTAATGATTCTGAGCGAAGTCAAACAAGGCGTTTTAAGGGTCATTGATTATATTTAGGCCTACAACATTTCCTTCAGAAAATTATTTATCTGATGAAAATTGAGTCTGAAAATATTTATTTTGAAAATACTCCAGTCCCCTGATTTGAAAATATAATCAGCGATCATGGTACACTATATACCCGGATAGACATAAAACACTATTCTATTAAGCGCCGACTCCCTCTATGTCTTTTTTAATAAATTTAACTTTTTACTGTCTTGCTTAGCTCTGTATGGACCTACTAGAGCCTAGATGAAAAATATTATTTGCCCTGCACTGTCAGATAAAACAAATATCTAGGCTATCACTTGAAAAAAATGTATCTTTTTAATATCAATTATTTCTTTGATCAATTTCAAATATACCTGGTCTCCCCTAAAGTCAAATATTAGCCTCCTTAGGCTACTTACAGTTTATCAAATAGTCCAGAAGTTTTTTTGGACTGAAATATACAATTTATGAAACTTAAATATGTTGTACATGTATGTTAACATAGTTAAATGCCCCTCCCCTAAATTCCCATGTCTGTTCTGGAGTAGGCCTATGTTGTGTGGAATCAGATGATTAATTAGGCTTTTATTTGAAAAAAAATGCTCTTAATAGACTATCTACTAGTGACAATTTGCTCTGTCAAAAAATATACCTAAAAATGTTATTTTTTTGTATTTTGCAGGAATAATCCCATCACATTCGGCTGTAAGTTTGACTGGTTATCTTCTACTTGACTGTGCTGCTGATACAAAGCTGCTCCCTGTACTCTTCAAATACAGGCATTGCTGTACTTACGTGTGACAGAAAAAATGTTGGAAACTACAATACAAAGTTCTATAAACACCTGGTGTGATCCTTCTCAGTTTGTTATAATGAAGACTCATAGTGATTGATCTGTGATCATTTAGAAAAAATATGTTTTACTGTTATTACTGTTTTACTGTTATTGGTTATATACACTGCAATACCATAATCTAACATTATCAGGCTTTCCGCCAGTAATGTTTGAAAGGGGGGGGGTTCAAAAAGGGTGGGGGGTCTGGGGGTCCTCCCACTGCAGAAAAAAAATCAGAGTTTCAAATTTTAGTGCCAGAAATGACCTATTTTGACTGAAATAACAGCAAAATATGGAAAATAGTTTTATTTACTTTGCCAACAAGGGGGGGGGGATAAAGGGGGGGGGATATCCCCCCTTAGAGTGGGGGATACAGACCCCCCCCCCCTCCCCCCCGGCGGAGACCCTGTGTATTTGCTAGTTATATGAAATTTAAAGCCAAATGTTTGACTGAGTCTCAGGATATATGTAGGCTATGTGATTTTAACCCTATCAGGATTCTTCATAATATATTTTAAAGAAAATTCATGTAATGAAACATGAAAATAATATACCATATTAGGGATAGTTGGGCTTTATTTGAGATATGATATGATCAACTTTGTATTCACCTGCAGTTTGAAAATGTCATGTCACTAATAATCAGTTGCCGGACAAGTTTGATAATGGCTGAAAAAAATTCAAAATGGCTGATTTACTGCGATTTTTAGCATTTCACATCAATAATTTGACCTTGAAAAGTTTTTCATGTATCCTGCTCAAATTTGTTATGCATGTTACTAACAAGTCGTGCTTGGACAAGTTCAATAATGGCTGAAAAAAATTTAAATGACTGATTTATTGTGATTTTTGGCATTTTATATCAATAATTTGACCTTGAGGGCGTGATAAATTCAATTTCAATAATGGCGACGAGCTATTGTCGAGTGGGCTCTTGTTTCATTCTTTCAGTTCGGGGATCGACTTTGGATGTCCGTGGAACCCTAGCATCGGTTGCCAAAGTGCAACTTATGACTCATTTTGCCAGATCGGGGAACTGGAAAACCTTGCCAGATAGCTATCCCATTACTATTGAACAAAATGTGCGGTTTCAATGATTTTTGCTTGTGAAATGATAATTGTCCATCGCCAATGGGCCTTGTTAATCTTTCTTTTTATAGCTCAAACAATGAAAATTTCTTAGCAAGATGTGCATAAATTTGCAAAATTGCCATATACTTTTATTCAAATTGTATCTATATCATGATATATGCTGCAATAGGGTTAAAGGGACTAGCTCGGGCTAAAATCACTAAAAAATAGGTGATTTTATTTTGGCTTCTTAATATGCCCATATGATGTAAACATGTCCATAGACTAGAACTGTAAAAGATTTTTAATTTTTGTGCCGCGCATTTACCAGTTAGGCTATCTAGATATAAAGACAAAATTTCTTATTTCAGACAACCATGTCAAAAATGAGAAATTTGGGAATTTCATCTCTTATAGCCTAACTGGTAAATGCGAAGCACAAAAATTAACAAGGCCCGTCGGCGACGGAAATAGGCCTCAGCCTCTAATCATCGTTTAAACGTGAAAAAATCGTCCAAGAACTGGTTATGATTAATAGAGATATTACAAATTTGAGCAGGATACATGGGAAACCTTTGAAGTTATAGCACCCACAAGGCAAGATTATTCACGTCAAATGTGATATTCGTAATAAATCGGTCATTTTGAATAATTTTTTGATTTTCAATGATCCACCTATCTAGCACAGATTACGGTGTATATTACAGATATTGTAGTCAATGATGGTCGCAAGTCAGCATTTTTTTTTATTTATTTTTTTTTATTTATTTCAGGAAGTCGCCAAGGGGTATATATATATCCCTCACTGAAACCATAAATTTTGTTTTATAGTATTTATTGGACTGGTATATAATGGGATATTGTTCCAAGGGCTGATGTAGGAATGCTGCGAATAGATTTAATGAATTATCCATGTGGAATTTTGTTGGTTATTTGAATTTTATGTGTTTTTTTCTAGCAGAAAATACTATCCTTACCCTAAAAAGTGACCCATTTTGCGCGCGCGGCTGCTCTTAAACTATATAACACCGTAAACGGTGATGGCACACGTTTGAGACAATGACTCACTTTGCTTCTCCTGTGTTTTTTGTCCGCCATCTTGAATTTATGCAAATATGGACCGAATGTCCGGTACTTAAAAAAATCATATTATTTTTCGGATCAGAAAAGTTAAAGAAGTGTACAAATGATATTCCAAATTATGCTTATTTTGAAGGCTAGAGCATTTAACTATCTGGCACGATTTGTCCGGTATCAGGCATATTAAAGTTAATTAATGGCCGATAATCGACCATTTTTAATTAGATCAAGTTGAAAATTTTCGGAGCATATCCCTACCTGAAACCGCACATTTTGTTTTGTAGTAATGGTCTAGCTATATGGCACGGTTTGCCAAATATCAGGCATATTACTGTTAATTATGGCCGATAATCGGTCATTTTTAATTTGATCAAGTTTAAATTTCTTAGAGCATATCCCTACCTGAAAATGCACATTTTGTTTTATAGTAATGGTCTAGCTATCGGGGTCGGGCTTTCCAGATATTACTCATATGAAAAAAATAATGGCCAATAATTTGTCATTTTGGCCGGCATGACCTAGTTTCTGTCCGAATCTTGCCCAATTTCAAACTCATCCGAACTATTGGTGCAATAGATATTATGGTGAAAAATTTGGAGCGAGACATAGAAAAATGTTGAGTGAATCGCGTTACCGAGAAAATTTGTCTATCAGAATTCGCTGCAGGTCGGCCATTTTGAATTTGATAAAGTTGATATTTTTCATGTTATATCCCTACCTGAAACTGCACATTTTGTTCGATAGTAATGGTCTAGCTATCTGGTCTGGTTTTCCAGATTACAGATATTTAAAAAATTATGGCCGATAATCGGCCATTTTAGCCGCCATGACCTAATTTCTGTCTGAATCTTGCCCAATTTCGAACTCATCTGAGCTATTAGTGAAATTGATGTGTGGTATAAATTTTGGAACGATACATTGAAAATGTTGAGTGAATCACGTTATTGAGAAAAATTGTCGATCTGAAAAAAGTCAAGGTCATAGGGGTCACAGAAAGGTCAAATGTGAAATGAGTCAAGCTTTAGTCATGATTAACCTCTATATGAAGTTTAATGAGCATTCCAGTTATGCGAAACAAGTTATAGTGCTAAAAGTGGCGGACAGACGGACGGACGGACGCGCGCGCCTGGTGACGACAATAAGCATCCGCCAAAGTTTTAGCTGAGGCCTAAAAAACTTATGCAGAACTGTCTATGACATGTTTACATCATATGGGCATGTTAGGAAGCCAAAATAAAATCACCGATTTTTTGGTGATTTTAGCCTGAGCCAGTCCCTTTAATTATGAAAAACACATGTGTTTATTGTCGGACATAATATATATATATATCTAATTTTTATCTACTTCAGTTGTGAGTCGCTGTAGCGAGACACACCTTCAAGAAAATGTAACTCTCCAGTTGGTAATGTGGATGGAAATGCCTCTACGTAATTTTATAAAAATCATACTGGTTATAATTTATAATAAATGGTTCCACTGAGATGAAATTATGTAGATTTGATTATCTCAATGGAGTAAAGTATCTCCCGCTGTAGAACTGTTTTAACCCTTATCTTATTAAGTTAATTTATTTAAATTTTCAACCACTTGAGGTTGTGTCTCACTACCTCGATCCACAGCCTCAAGTGGTTGAAAATTACTCATATTTGTTAAATCTGAGAACAAACATTAAAAAATGTTGATGTTTATTTACACAGTCATTTCATTCCCAATAACAGTGGTTTTATTGGCTAAAAAAACTGATTAAAAACAACTTTAGTCGCGATCAGCAGGCAAATGGTTAAATTATGACATGTTTACACATGTGTTTATTGTGTTCACCATTATTTTGGTTTTTCTACAAAGATTTCTGATTTGATGTTTTTCTTTCTGCTTAAATTTAAACATGATGGTTTAATTGAGATGAAATTATATAATTGGATAAACCTCAATCTATATTTGTTTGTTCAAAAAAAAGACATAAAAACACTAAATAATACATGTATATATTACTTGCCCACACTAAAAGCATTGGTCATGCCATTTCTGTGTTTCTTGTCAGACATTTGTCCTCAAATGATGCTTGCTCATCATTCTGATTTCCCTTAGAACTTTAAATAAGTGAAAGGAAGGAACTTTTTTATATGGGATTTGTGCGCTTCTATTGCATGTTTATAGCATAGTCATATTTTGCCAATTCTAACATTTTTATATATGTGATGTGTAATCAATTATGTGTTGATATGTCAGACAAATTGAAAATTATAATGTATTGGGAAAATGAAAAATTTCCCACTCTGGTAGTCAAAAGTGTGATTCAAAGGTGTGATATGACCATATTATGAACACATTTTGAAGTATTGATTAAGACTGTATTTGACTATTTCCTTAATCATTGTGTATTTCTGCATGCATTAACATTTTACTACTATCCTTTTAACATTGTAATGGAATACAAACAGATATAAATTATCTAATAAATATATGATAAAGATATTTTTAGCTTGCTATTTGATATATTATTTTCATAATTTTTTTTTCATAATTCCTTTAAAACCTGGTATATACAGTAGAACCTGCTATGGGCAGCCACCCTTGTGACACAGGAAAAGTGGCCTTTTAATGCAGGTGGCTGCTTATATGAGGTTCATTTGTATAGGAAATGTCATTTTGAGGAATGGCCAAGTGGCCTCCCATAGGAGGTTGGCTGCTCATGTGAGTGCCTGCTCATAGCAGGTTTTACTGTATAGGTTTTCAGGGTCTGTGAGTCTATTGGCATTGTCCGTTTTCGTGTGCGACTGAAAACGAGGCTATGGCGGCGATCTTGATTTTTTTAATTGAATAATTCCTTGTTAATGCGATAACTTGAAATATAATTATTGGATCTCGCCAATTTTTAATGTGAAGTTACCAATGAGTATGGAGATGACCTGATTACAATTTCAGCTTTCCACCGATAATCAAAATGGCCAACACCTGGCGATTAATTTTTTTCAACTTTTTTCCACAATTTCCTCGAAACCTGATGGGGCGGGGGCCTAGGGTAGTAGTTAGCACCGCTGCCTTTCACGCCAGAGTTCGGGGTTCAGTTCCCGGTCTCGGCGGTTTGAAAGAAACAAAAATGTTTCTTCCCCATTCACGTGTGAAAGTCAGTATTGTAGGGAGCCTCCGTGACCGAGAGGTAGCGTGCTCGGCCTCAGACCGCCAGGGCTCGAATTTCGAATCCTGTGTCTGGAGGACAGTGTCATCTCAATCATCTCACCATCCTCAGGAGGTTCTCCTGGCCCAGTTTAGCCTGTATGTGCACAAAGGTAGCCTAGAGCCAGATTCATTTCATTTCGAAACCTGATATATATATATATATATATATAGGTTTTTGGGGTCTGCGAGTCTATTAGTATTGTCCGTTTTCATGTGAGACTGAAAACGAGGCTGCGGCGGCCATTTTGGTACTATCAATTTTAATAAATCGTTCTTATTTTTAATTAATTGCCTTGAAACCTGGCATATAGAGTCACTGCATCAGCCGAGGGGTATTTGAGTGCTTGCACAGTATTTTTTTTATTTCGCCACTTCATTTTTGTTTGAAGACACACTTTTTTCCTCCGCCTGAAAATCACGTGTCCTCTGAAGACAATTACGTTTCTTTCTTTGAAAAAGAAAAAATCGCTTCTTCGCTCGCCCCATTTTTGAGGGCTAGCTATCCCCATTTTTGAGGGCTCGCTATTCCTAACAACAAACATGATCATTCTGGTCCACATTTTTTCATCAATTTAAATTCAGCAACAAAATATTTTTGCTGTCCACATTTTCAAGAAACTTTTTTCCATCTTTTGTGCCATTGTTGCAACAAACTTTTTTTCATATTTTCGTAGACCCATCCCTTAATACCGGCCGGCTTATAGGGCCTACTCACCGCCAAATTAGCCAGGATCGCATGATTTTCGGCGATTTCTCCGTCGATTCTGAACCGCCCATTTTTTATTAAAATCCTAAGAGCGGTAAAAAATTAGAAAAATTATATTTAATATTTCAAAAGTTAGACCATTTGCCATGTAATAAAATTCTAGAATTAGTTTAATGGGGTTATAGAGGGACGTCGTAATTTCAATTTAGGCCTACTACATGTCAAATGGTCTAGCTTTTGAAATACGCTATATAATTTGAATAGAAAATCGCCTTTGCAAAATTTGAAGGAAATCGGTTTATAATTGACGGAGAAATCGCCAAAAAACATGCGATCCTGGTTAATCATATTTAATTTGACGAAGAGTATAGTCTTACTCTTAGACGTGATGCCTGTCTGGCACGTTTTTGTGATCGTCGACAACGCCAGCTACCAGTGACCTGCTGTCTGTCACACTCACAGTGTCAATGACAATGACATTGGTCTGGGGCCAAGTTAACCAGGGGTCTGGCCGGACGAATGGTTGCCAACTGGTGGCTTCGTCACTCTCACGAAGCGCCAGCATGTATTCGTACGGAAGCTCATTAGAGTAAGGGCCAAGCGTTGTCTGTCTTAAGACTTGGGCCTGGCTGGCACTGACACTGTGACTGTAAAAAAAAGTCTCGTCAACCAACCACACTATAGTCTACACGTCTACAGCCGCCTGGCCAGCCACGACGGTACCGGCGGTTAGCCTACCAGTAGGCAGGTACTGAGGTAGGCTGGCAGTCAGTCTTGAGGCATGAGCCATGACACGTGCGTGAGACTGAGAGCACCGAGTCCGAGACTATTCTGACAGTGTAATTCTACCGGTTGGTGTTGAGTCACAACGTATTATAATGAGTAGAATATGAAAACATTGATAAAAATATGAATTAAATATATAGACTCTATGATATCTCAATAAAAAGTTGAAATATGTGAATTAACCGCAGCTTTGATGTGCGAAAAACTGCACAAAGCCAGAGCAGAGCTTGTTGTTGTGATTGTATTAAAGATTTCACTTCCGGGTCGGGTCAAGGGTCATTCACAAGACATAATATTTCGTCTGCATGAGTTTTATAAAAACGTGTTCGCACGCTAGAAATTAAACATTATGAAATAAAAAAAATCAAGATATATTATCTATGAATATCGTTTATTTGGACATTTGTAAATTTAAATAGAAATTTAACTTGATTTCATCACACCAAGGCGAAATTTCTGGCCTTAATATCGTCTGCTCTCTACTGGTTATAGTGGCAGTTTTGAGGGAAGCCCTTCTTTGGGACACAACTGGATTCTCAACACCGTTTCCGGTCCTCCATTCACTCAGTGTATTAGAAAATTAAAATGGCGGATCACATGAATACTGCAAATGCATGACAATTTTAATTTATTACACGAGAGCGGTAAATTCCCGGTAATTTTAAACTGGGCATATAATTTTTCTTAAATTCAACAAATTACTGAGGACATTCAAATCCATCTATTTTATTCTCCTTTAACAGTTAGGCTCGCTGCACACTTTACAGTAAGGTACCGGTATGTAGTGTATGTAACTCTGTATATCTGTGTACAGTTGTATACATGGTCTTGCACGTGGTTTGTATGTGTGATGATGGAACCTACAGTGTGTTACAACTGCAGTTTGTAAGCCGAGGAATGTGTAAAAAAAACTAACCGATTGATATATGAAAAATTGATATTATGATTGTTTTATTTCTTGGCAATTATTAGATTACTATTAGTCTGGCGACATGAAAGACGATCGCAAAGTCTGTGACTGCCTGGATGAAATTGTTCACCATGATGTTGTTCTCTTCTATGGACCGCCATTTGTGGTATTATTATTATTATTATTAACACATTTACTAAAATTTATATATATTTTTTTTGCAAACATGCCAACTGCATCAACTCTTAAAACGCTGAATTCTTTTTGTAAAATCCATGGAGAACAAAGAGTTTTTTCAGTTTAAATGTCTTAGCTCTTTCTGATTCACTTGAATACCTATGTTATGGGGTCCACCGCCATTAGAAATATTTTAATTCTTACACTGGGGTGATTTACTTTAGTTTTCAGAGTCTGACGTCTACAGACGTCAGATTCTGAGGACTAATGTCGCTCCCCGCGCTGTAAGGGTTAACATTACCGGTACTTTACTGCTCATGATATCTTAATCTACCTATTGTTCTAAGTTAGACTATATAAAGGTTTTTTTTTAAATCAAAATAAATATGGGCTTAACCCTTTATGCATTCGGGGGCAAATGATTTTTGTTTTTTTAAGTATGCCTAAACCCTATTATCTGTTAACTACAGATAGGCCTGTAAAATATTTCACTCTTGGGTACAAAAAACGTTTATATAGTTCTTCCTCCATGCAATTTCTATGGGACACCTGAGAGTGAGTTCCCATGTTCTGAAGGTACCAAAGTCTGAAGTTCCCAAGTTCAGGAAACTTGAGTTCCGACTTCAAGTTCATGAAGTTCCGAAATAATTTTTTTTAAAACAATTCACAAAAATAATAACAAAATTGCCATGTCAACAAAAATGTGTTTTTTGCAATTTCAACAAAAATTATCCATTATCAAAATTATGGGCCATTATCTTCGACACTGTTACAACAATGTTAGGGCGCTGGGCAAGTTATATCCCGCATTGATTTGTCTATAGCTCCGGTCTATAGCCTACTGTCACATTTCATAATTTTCTCAAGGGTCGATATGTTTGTTGATTACAATCTTTGATGTCAAATCTTGGAGGGGGAGACAGCGTCACATGTGGAGGAGAGACCTCAATATCACCCTCTGTAGACTTGTCATGCAGATACTGTTTCTAACATGGTGCCCTGTTTTCTAATGAGCCATCATCAAACGCATATGATGTTGGATCAATGCTGCTGTAAGGTCGCAGACGCTGGGCAAACCATAACCCAACTTTGTGTCAACGTCGGGCCTACACATGGAGGCATATTCGTCACTTGCACATGTATAACAATGAGTGTTGCGCGGTTTCTGGTGCAGTCATTAATAAAGGCTGCAGCAAAGTCAGAGATCGCTGACCAGCTTGTACCCTACTCTGGCAGTGGCATGGGCCTAGGTCTAAATGTGTACAGGTGGCCTATAAAACCACATTTATTTTTGTTCATGCGCGCGAGTGGGTTAATATGCTTGCCAATGCTAAGCACAGACTAGGCTATATTGCGTGAAAAGGCTAAAGGCAGTACCGGTATCTAAAATGTTTTTCTTGAAATGGCAAATATTTTTTTTGTTGACATGGAATAGTTTTTTTCAATTAGTGTGAATTATTAAAAAATATATATTTCGAAACTTGAAGTTCCGGAACTTGAAGTTCTGGAACTTGAAACTTGGGATCTTGAAATTCCAGGAACTTTGGAACTTCGGAACTTGGGAACTTCAGAACTTGGGAACTCACTCTCTGGTGTCCCAATTTCTATGCAGTAAAATTTATTGTATCTTTCTAAACATGCGAAAATATTATTTTTTATAATTAATAATTACTATATATTTTTTTTTTGTAGGGGAAAACATTATATTATCTTGAGAACCTTGCAGAATCTCACTTGTATCTCTGCCCAGCCGATTTCTTCAAAATAAATCCAGATACCAGCATAAGACAGATGATCAACAAGCACCTCTTTGCGCCCATATCAGCTGTAAGGAATTTTATGCTACTACTTGGTAGGCCTACCCAGCAAACTCAAGACATTGGCTCAATGTTTTGTGTTTGCTGGATACATCAGTATTAAATAGAATGATTAGCCCACACATATTTGATAGTATGGTTTACAATTTTTTTTGGAGAAAGGTAAAGAACAGGCAACAGCAAAAAAAATAGAAAGATTGTAATTTTTTATAACTTTCAGCAGATTTCAGACAAGGTGTCAGGGAAATAAAAAATAGAAAGTACATTTTCTGTATTTTTATCTTATCTTGGGAAATGGTATTTTAGTCCCTGAAAAAGACATTTATTATTTTCTTTGTGTGTTTTCCACAAAATTGCCAGGGTAAGAAGATTGTCATTGATGACACTAATGAGACAGTTTCAAAGAGGGAGTCATACTTAGACCTGCTGAGAAAAAGAGTAAGGTATTTTCACATATTCATTCCATTGTAATGTCAGACCTACCAATAAAATTCATAAAATATTGTTATAATTTGGATAATTTATAAACTTGTACCGGTATCATACATGTATAAATTTGTGACCACACTACTATTTGCATTAACTGTGAGTATTCTGCATTGATTCCTTTTAAATAGTACTTTGTTACTTGAGTGGCTCTGTAAATGCACTCACTCCAGCAACTCTTTAAATGTGCGGTGACAATTTTACCTGGGGCTACTAGTAATATAATATGTGACCCGCCACGCGGAAAGGGCCATGAGCTTCAAATTTAAAAAAATTGAGTTGTCTAGTTGAAGCGATAGCCGTGTCCTTCCTGTTATGAAACAGGAAGGACTGAAATAATTAAAAAAAAATCTTTATTACTTTTTGTTTTATACGATTTTTAATATTTTAAAATAAGCTATGTAATCATTGAATTTAAATTTTAAATGACGTCATAATTATTTAAAAAAAGACGCAGGGAGGTAGGCCTACCTTTTCGCATGGCAGGTCACATATAGTTTACGGTATGTGCGGAATTCGTCGACAGTACACAGATTTCCTTCAATCAACCATAACGCCAATGATTTTGAAGAGTTTTCCAATACAGTTCCACATTTTTCCCCGGAGAAACCCATTAAGTCCTGTGGCGAGAATGTAACAAGATTTTACTGGCCCTCACAACTATAAACCGATGAGAGGTGGACTCATTAATATGGATCAGATTACAGGGTAAACAGAGCGACTCTGTACCTACATCTTGTACCGTGGCTAATCGGTGTAGCATCAGCAACACAGAACACTGGCTCGATGCTGATAGGCCAGACGTCGTGGGCTATCCATATAACCAACCGTAGGCAAGTTTAAGGCTGCCGAGACATTACAGTAGGGTCCAAAACCATGATTCCGTGACCAACCTCTGGCAATATTGAGGTTTGACGATCGTTTCAGGTTTTGTCAAAGAATAAGCTACTAGTTAGGCCTATGTCTCTCTAGAAAATGTGGGCGGAATTTTGTTGAGTGTGAAAACCAAAATGGCCGCCATCAATCACAATGAAAATTCACTTATTACATGTATCCACTGGTTTCCCATTGGAACTCATTTTTTAATGCATTTAGGGAGAAAATGGATTGATGGAGGTCAACCATTTAATATTTTAAGATGCATGTCGCGCTTTGCCTAAAAATGCAAAAAATCAAAGATGGCCGCCAGCAGACTTTTGAGCAAATTATATTTTTAACTAATATTCCGATAATCAACTGTAATATGTTATTTCTGACTAATTTTGTAGCATAGAACTTATTTTTGGACCTAAAATTACAATTAGAAACTTCTTTGACCTTCAACATGTTTAAGCATCACATGAAGGTAATAAAAGATCAGTAGGCCCAAAACCCCCCTCCCTCCCTAGCACCACTTGCCTCTGGCGCATGTTCCTGCAGCACTTCTGGCATCACTGGTTCAGAGCACCGACAGAACACTTTAAAAAAAAAAAACACTCTATTTTTTTCAAGGGGAAGCCCTTTGGGGTTTTTGAACTTTGACCTACTTAAATGCCAGACCATAATTAACTTTAAAATCCCTGATATCTGGCAAACCATGCCAGATAGCTAGACCATTACTATAAAACAAAATGTGCAGCTTCAGGTATGGATATGCCCTGAAAATTGTCAACTAGATCAAATTTAAAATGGCCAACTATCGGCTATAATCATTTTTAATATGCCTGATATCTGGCAAACTGCCAAATAGCTAGCCCATAATCACTATAAAAGAAAATGTGCAGTTTCAGGGAGCGATATGCCCTGAAAAATGTCAACTCGCTCAAATTTAAAATGACCGACTTGAGGCCATTATTGACTTTAATATGGGTACCGGTAATATCAGGAAAAAGTCAAATAGGTAGACCATTGCTATAAAACAAAATGTGTGGTTTCAGAGAGGGATATGCCCTGAAAAATGTAAACTTGATCTAATTAAAAAATTGGCGACTTGCAACCATCATTGACTTTAGTATGGATAATATCAGGAAAAACTGCACCAGATAGCTAGACTATTTCTATAAAACAGAATGTGTGGTTTCCGGGAGGGATATATATGCCCTGAAAAATGTCAACTTGGTCTCATTCCAAAATGGCGTACTTGCAACCATTATTGACTTTAATATCTGTAATATACATAGCAAACTGCGCTAGATCTATACGGTACATGCTATAAGTAGACCATCACCATGATAACTGTGAAAAAGAATGTGAGCTAGAGTTCAGGGAAGGATGCACCTTAAATATTAAACAATACCAAATTGTGATATCTCAACATTGTATACCCTTTGGAGTGCTAATAATGCAAGTTTCCTGTTATTTTTTTATTTTAGTTGCCAAATATCAAGTTCAGCTGTATCAATTTTGAGCCTTCGGGAGGACATGAGCAACTACTTTGGACCCGCGAGATGTGCCAGGCACATACTGTAGTAAACCAAAATGATCAAGAATGCACTGATCAGTTGAAAAAAGAAAAGAGACAGGTGAACAATTTACTGCAGAAATGGGATTCTTTATGTGGTTTGTATTACATGTATTTTATCTTGTTATCATTTTATCTTGTTATTACAAAAATTATTACCGGGTATGTTGTAATAAATGAAGTAAGGAGTGCAGGCCATGAGCAAATTGGTAACATATAATATCAGCACTTTGAGTATATTTTATCAATAATATTTTCATTAATCACAAATAATTAAAAATGCCATGCAGTATATACTGGGAGTATATCACAGTACTGGTACACAAATATGTTAGTGTGTTTTATACAAGTCATGAGGGCTAACATATTTCCAGAGGTGTCCAGGGTTCTGTTTAGTCGACATTGTCAGCCGGTCCCACCCCCGGTTGACAAGCTGCCTATTGAAAAACCAGGGGAGGCCCCAGTGTGATGTTTGCACACCCTCATCTGACTGTCTAGTGGTGTACAATCAATTTGTGACGCTGAAAAATGTATGGCCGCCACCGTTGATAAGTTTTTGAGGTCGCGTCAGGAAAATATAGACAACTGAAAATTTCGAATCGAGCTGGTATGAACAGTATAAACGGCGGCCATTTGGTTTGAATTTCTGGAGTCTATAAACAACACCCAGCTCCCCGTCTGGGAACGAAGTGCCAGACAGGTGCCCCGTCTAGGTTCTGGCCAGACATTGGACAGTGGTGGGTGGTCTTGGCATCAAAAACGCCATTTTTATAGTACAGCACATAATAGTCTTTGTATTTATTTTCTTTAGAATGTCCAACTGTATTGGAAAATATGCACTCAAGTGTCCAAAAGACTGTGATAAAAGTAGTGTCAAAGTATCAGGTATGTTTAACACTCCCTTGCATGTTGTTATTGCTGCAGCTGAGCAGCGTGCTACATGTACTACTGTTGTTGTACATATAGTTGTTACGCCCCTGCTCATATTGTCGCGACAAGCAGCAATAATGTTCACTTTAACCCTTTCACAACCATACGGCCCCTGAGGGCCAGTGAAATATGACGTCATTTTTCACATGCCCGTATTTTGCATTCACATGGCCTTTAGATTGCCACAATACATTTAAAATTGTATAATTATGGCCTGAATACATTGTGCATTGTTTATTTAGTTCGGTAATAATTAAAACATATATATTTACCCTCTATCCCATTCATATATCAACTTTAATTGTGCTAACCTTTTGACTCTCAAGTTCATGCCAGGACCCAGGGATAATGGTTGTCATTTAATGGAAATGCACCTGTTTTGGTATAATGGCTGTAACTGTGGATCTATATTAACCATGTGTACACAAGTGGAATTCAGCAGGGGCAGGCCTTTGTGAGCATGCAACATTTGGGTCAGTCAAATGTTACCTCAAGGTCATTGCAAGGTCAAAGTTTCATAAATTCAAATACATTTTTTTTATACAAGCCAAGCCATAATATCCACTTCTAGATAGGCACAATGTATAGAAACATATGTGTGGCAGTTCCCCAGAATCATGTGAAGTGAAATTACCTTTAACGGGCCCTGAATACCTGAAGAGTCTAACCCCATCCCATATAATAATGATACCCATTTTGCTATCCTTAAAATGTCTCGCAAGCCTAGCGGTAGCTACTTAAATTATTCCTTTTTTACATTTTATTTCGAAATAATGAAATATTTCGCACGGAAAGGGTTAATGGTTGTTGACGTATATAGTACACAAATAGCAACAACAGCTACTGATCTTATATTGGGGATTCGTTGTGTAACAAGTTCCACAGACATCTTATAATTCTATATATAAATATATAATTATTCTATATAATTATTTTACATTAATTTGATCTTGTGTGTGTTGAAAATACACAATACATGAAATTGGGTACTGTTTCCATGGAAACCGTTTCAAGGGACTAAGGGTTTGTCTTCGAGGGGTATGATAAGACGTTTGTATTGATCCCCCACGTGTTCTCCATGTGCATAGAAAATTTATGTGCATTGGAATAACCATTTAAAAGATATCGTAATATTTGTAGTGAGTTATTATTTTTATTTAAATTTCATTAAAAAAACTCGGGCTGGAAAGGGTTAAAAGGAAAATGTCAATGCATATATTATACCGGTGATATCAAACATTATCTTATTCAAACCTATGTTTAAATTTGAAGTAAAATGAACAGCTCCAACTGTTTTATTATATTGTTGCCAATAGCATTTAGCTTACAAAAATAAGCTTTGAACATGCCTCGATAGGACTGAAGTTAGTCCTCACTATTTGCAAATAGTCTTTTATCAAGCCATGTTCAGGGAAAATGATATTTAGTTTTCATGGGCCAGGATGGAGGGAGACGCTCCAAAACCAGTCATAGTGGTCAGACAGTTTCATGTAAATATCCTCAAACAAACATGACCATGGATCATTACAATGGAGTACCAGTATATAACATTATATACATCTATTTCTATGTTACACCATTTAAGAATTCAAATAAGCATATGAAAATGAAAACTTATGCATACATGTAAATTAGAAATAGGTCAAATCAAGCTCATTTTGGCTTTCAAGGGCCCTAGCATTGCTTGTCAAACTGAGACTTACAACTCTTTTTGGCAGATCGAGTCACATATGTGGACATGTATGTATCTGGTACATTTCCAGCAAACATAAGATGTTGGCCCAACATTAAACCAACCTTAGGCCAACAACTCATGTTCGCTGGGTTGTCCCTAATAATAGTGCATAATATACATTAGCTATTGCTGAAAATGCACAATTATCACATAAAACATGTTTGATGTGTACATAGTGGTCTTATCTAGCTATGCCATTGATTCTATCAGTATGACAATCATGATGTACATTGGGCATTGCATGTTTCATTTTCATTTTAACGCTGCTACAGTTTGAGGTACCGGTGCTATTTATCCAGTGGGAAGGACTTGTTGGAATGAAAGATTGCATGATCAAATTAGTGAAAGATGCTACAGAAGCAATCAATAACTGGACAAAAGTGAATCCAGGAGGAAGAACTATTGTCATATATGATGGATGCAGCACACAAGGAGGTAATGTAGATGACCACAACATGTCTTGATATAACCAGTTGGGTAAAGATGCCATGTGTAAACATTAACTGAATGCTTAACCCTTTCAGCGCGGGGACCGTCTTTATACGTCAGAATGTGACGTCTGTAGACGTATGATTATGACGTATAAAGTCGGTCCCCGCACTGATAGAATTAAAAGATTTATAATGTTGGTGAAACCTTAACCATGATAACATAGGTATTCAAATAAACTGCAAAGAACTAACTAAGACATTTATGATTATTACAAATTTTAAGGAAATTTTTGGTCTCCATGGTTTTAACAAATATATTTTAGCGTTGTAAGGGTTGATTTACACAGACAAGTATTTATTTATGTGTTTGCAATAAATTATTATATTTACTTAAGAATGTAAATAAGCTGGATTTGCATATAACTAATGTAGTGACAACAAAATGGATATAATAGAAAATAGTGAAATTTTACACACTTTGGAACTAAGCAGCATCACCACACATGATCATTGTGTGATGAAGATTTGCTGGAGGCAGGTCGAAACCTAATAATAATTTTTAAATAATTTTCAAATGGATGTACCGGATATGTCTGTGATACACAGTTTAATTACATTATCCCATTTCATTTTATCCCATTTTTTTTGTTTAAAGAGGTTTATTTTTCATTTACAAAAATGTGATTAATTTCTATTCACTTTATTCTGATAATTCACTACATTTTGCTTTTTCAATCTTACACTATTGATATCATATTGATATCATATTGCTATCGGCGAAATCATATTATTTACTTTTTTGACATTCAATATGTCACCCCACCATAAAAAACACATGTGGGGTGGAGGGTTCACCTTCACGGATTGGTAAATACATGATACATTTTTCAAATACTACATACCGGTAATGTTATTCAACATGTCCATTGTTAATTTGCCTTTTCCTCCTCTCAGCTACATGTGCCACAAATTTCTATATTTATTATTGATTAAGCTATATCCTAATTGCAGTTCCACTTGGACAAAGGCAAACATATATCAAGCAAATATTTAGGGAGCTGACAAATGAGGTAGGACAAATTATAAAATTAGTGGATTCATGCTTTTACTATCACATTTATGCCTAGTGATAAAAAATTCTGTCTTTTTCCTACCAGTATATACAATGACGAATTATTGTGATCATGTAGGCCTAATTGTAAAGTAAATGTCATCAGAAGGTAATTTTGTAACAGGCTTTCTTTGAATATTGTTGAATATCAATGCATGTAGGCTCAAAATGTGTAGCTTTTGCATCTTGGAAATTAATTCTCGCAGGTAAAAGTGAATGAAAGGTATATTTTTCAGGTGAAGGATGCCCCTGTGTTTTTGATGCATATCGAGGATCCCGGCTTTGTTGACAAATACAGCTTACCACCCAACCCTGGCTTATTAGCTTATTTACAGAGGTTATATCATCTCAGCTTTTCATCGATGGTTAGTGCTCTTAGATTGAATAAAATATATTAAACAATAGAAGTTGTGATAAAAGCTCCCTCTCCTCTATTAGGAAATAACCTGTTATCATTCCTATGGTTAAAGGACAATAATGGAACGCCACATGGATATTTACTTGACACACTTCATAAAGAAACTGCAACCCAACATTCTTTAACATACTTTTATTTTTTAAAGCATCTCTCAATTAAACCTGAACAATTCATGTATGCTTTCAGCAAACTATTCAGGCTGAGGCTATGTTTTTATCAGATTTATCTTTATAGTAATTGATTGCCTAATTTTTAAAAGTAATGTTGTGCTAAAGATATGTGTCAGAATGAATTAACACCATCATATTTTTGTTCACACTTGACAAACTTAACTATCTATTCAAATGATTTTGCGGGAATATAATAAAAAAAAGTCTGATGGTGCATTTAAACATCTATTTTATCATTATATTTGTGAGACACCTAGCTGTTGTTGACTGAAAAACAAGAAGCCAATCGACCGCCCGGGGGTTTGTAATGCTGACCAAATACACCAAGTAAAGTCTGATGGACAGGATACTGACCGGTTGCTTGATTTTATTGACACGTCTTCTTCAGGTTTCAAGATGGTCAGTATTGGAATTATCTATCTATCAGACGTGACTTGGGTGTGTTTTTGGCCGACATTACAATCCTCAAGGAATTCGATGGTCTTCTTTATTATTTTGTAACAATTTTCTACAAAGTGTAAAAAAAAGGACTTTTTATTCTTTATTTTCATTGTTCACACTACTACAAAGATGAATACAGCGCATTGTTGCTACATACCCTACTGTATAACAGTCAACTATAAATTCATAATTTCTTATGTCCTACAGGCCTACCACCACCGGTACTATGCAAGCCCCTAATTTTATCAATTTGTTTCTATTATAAGGGCAGTATGTATCTGTATCACACAGCTACACATATGAAGCTAGCTGAGCGGGCTGGAATCAAACATATTAAGGTAACCATGTAATTGTATGATTAAGTGTGAAAGTGGCCTTTCATGCTGATATTAGCCCTTCAGGTGGGAGAAAATTACTCCTATTTGTTTAATTTGAGAACAAACATTTGTGTCTCTTGATGTTTAAACACATTTTATTCCCAATAACTGTTCTTTAACCTGCTCATAAAGCAGATTATAAACAATTATAGTCATGATCAGCAGTGAAATGGTTAGCACTTATCAATGATTTAATGATAATCATAGTTCTAAGTTGAATATTTGCATCAAGATAAAGACATGCACATTCAATCATGGTAATGTGTCATGCATACCTAAAAGGCAGTAATGTGCATGTATATCTGTTTCAGGCATCTAGACTGTTCTCTTATCCTAAGCTGGTATGTATCTTTGGACCTCTGAGATATCAAATAATTTCTTTAGGTGGATACCTACACCTACAAAAACTAGTAATGTGACTGATCATGCTGATGATTGATTGTAATCGATGATCGCTCCTTCAGTACACTAATTATGATGATCGATTTTAAATATCAATAATCATTTATCAGTGATAAAATAAATAATGGATTAATTCACAGTTCGTCAAATAATTGTCTGATTGGCCTGGATTATTACAACTGTCCTGCCAGGTGCCTGTGTTCTTAACACAATGCTGCAGTGTAGGCTATGGTAGGCATTAATAACATATACTGTATTTATTCCAATAAACACCCTGGGTGTTAATTAGAATACCCCCTGAGGCTACAGAGGGGAGTGGACGCTTATTAGAGTAATGTTTTTATATCTAAATAGTGTACCATGCGGCATGATCATGGATATTATTGTCAAATCAGGGGAGTGGGCGTTTATTGGATTATAGGCATTCATTAGAATAAAAACTGGTACGGTACTTAACATAGATTTATTATACACGTAAGTGACACGCCATGCGAAAAGGGCAGTGAGGTCAATTTTTTTTTTAGTTGTGTGTCCTTCCTGTTTGATTAACTGAAAGAATTTTTGAAAATGAAGCAGTACTTTTTGTTGCATGAGATTTTTATGATTAAAAATTTAGTTATGTAATCTTTAAAATTAAATTTTAAATGACAATAATTAATTGTAACAAAGCCGCTGGGATGTACTTACTCACATGGCGGGTCACATCTCATGTGCCTAACTTATGAAAATTCCACTCAATTGATTAGTTGTAATCATCGGTTGGCTATACTCACCTATTACAACTGATCATCAATTAAGAAATTCCTACCAATTCCCATCATTTCTTATATATACTATAAACCCAGCCATGATATTAAACATAATTATCTATTACATAAACTTACTGAAAATATAAACATATGCTTTATATTGCATATAAACATAATTATATATTTGTCACCATGGATTGGTTTCAACTATGAGAATAATCTAAAAAGAAAGACGTGATTGGCAGTAATATTTAAATTAATGCTCTTTCAGTTCAGTTTGTGGGGCTCTTTTAATCCATTATTTAAAGTCAATCGGAAATGTATTGTATCTAAATAAAACATTCACTTTAAACAAGATAATTCAGTCCGTTGTTTAGTAAAAAATAAAGGGGAGCCAAATTTATGTATTTATTTCACTGGAAAGCATAAATGCCAGACAATAATATTTAAATAATAAGCGTACAATGATATTATGGTACATGTACACATGTATGCTTATAAAGTTGAAGGATTGTTCCTAAACTTTTTGCAGGCTAAGTCTTCACATGCGGCTACCAGCCCAGATATTCCTGCCATGATTAAGACCCTGGAAATATTACCACCTTTTCCCTCTGAGATCTACCCTGTCATCTCTGCCCTAACTGTTCCTCTATGTGATCAACTGGAAGCATCAGTCGATCTAACGTGTGATGTACCAGCTGGGAACAGACGCAGACTTCACGCAGCGGCCTCCAGCGTGGAATGTGTGAAAAAGTGGGTACCTTTCTGCTGTAGAGCTGAAATTTTGTATATAATTATATAAGCGCTTAATTTTAAATCACACACCTGTTAACCACCTGTTAACCCTTCAAGTCCTCACGATGCACTGAAGCATCATTTTACATCCCGGAAAACAGATTTAATTTTCCTACAACCAAGGGTTTTAGAAAGAACATTTTCATGAAACTATATCACCAATAATGTATATGGCAATTTTCTTTAATTTTTCACCCACATCATCTTCATCCACTACAAGTCGAGAATTGCGATAGCAATTTGCAGCTTGTAGAGGATGAAGATGACAATGGTAAATTCAGGCTTGAAAGGGTTAAACGCTAAATCAAAAGACACAATCAACCATATTTAGTTGATGCCAGGAAAATGGCTTGGTTGATGTGAATGGCCAACTGGTATAATTAATTCTGTGTTGAGGAGTAAAATAATGAGGTTTTTATTATTATGTCCCCAGACAGCAATTAGATAATAATAATGAAGTGGAAAAAATTATACTTTTTTTCGTATAGATGCAGAATATTTTACGAAGAGTATGCTACATTGACTTCCGAGAAAAGAAGCAAGCTTTTAGATCATCAGCTATCTCGGCAGCACAGCTTGTCTTCATGTGAGTCATTGTCTTTCAATGCCGATGTCTCCACGTTTGTCACAAAAACATGTACAAATGAGAAAAACGTGTCCAATAAAGGGAGAAGAGATTTACCTAAGTGGATGTTTTCTAAAAGGAAGAAAATACACTTATCAGATACAGATGAAGAATATAACACTGAACAGAAGAAAAGTGAAAACAAGAGGTATTTGTTTCTTCTCAATTGCCACTTGTGTGCATTTAACATTTAGATAATGTACAAAACGAATTACTGCCTATCTGTTGTTTTTTGATATTGTTATTACAGCCGGATGATAACTGAGCCAGCACGATCAGTGATGAAAAATAGCACTGACAGACTATTATTTTTCCTAATAGATGCTAAAAATAGCTATAGAATAGCTGCCAAAGTAGGCCTATTTTGGGGTTTCAAACTTTTCGGGAACCACCCATGGACTTGCGGCCTTAAACATGCTAAAGTTGGATTATTTGTTTTGACTCTTTACAAATAATGCTTATGTATTTCTATATATTTCTGATGAAGCGTAGCATTCCTCGTATAACACCCTTATTCAATATTTATGTGATCACCAAATTCAGTGATATTTTTTTACATGATACAGACGAGCTATCGTTAGATTAAAGCTAGGCCACTGTATACGATGCTGGCCCAGCATGAATCCAACAATGGTTCAACATCTTGTAGTTCCTGGCAATGTTTGATTCTCTGCTGTAGTTTAAGGAAGTCTGCTCTCCAGCATGGTAGCAGTGACACTGTCTATGTAATGGACCAAACAGAACTTCTCCAAACTGCTGAAATGATACTTCATGAGGTAATATACAATTTCTCTGGAAATTATATTATTTATAACATATTTATGTCCCTAACTATCTGATAAAAATTTGCACCCGAATGAAGTTGCCCACAACTTGAAGTAAGTAATTATTCACATTAATTTTGTCAAAACGGAAGGCACTTGATAACATGTTAAATTTCAAAAGTCACTTTTAAAAATTATTATAGCGGTTGACACTTGCATGGTCAATATTCTGTCACATAGGATTGTTTATTAGATGTAATAATTATAAATGCTCCAGATGCATGGTAATGTGGACTGTGCGTTCAGTAGCCTTCGCCTGCCTTTGCTGCTTTGTTTGTCTGCTGCCTCACAATACTACTTACTAGCTTTTTTAGCCAGCCTTTTAATTTAAAAGGTAGGCTATTCCAATTGAAATTCGGCGTCGGCATGAACATTTACTTGTGGGCGCGATAACTTGAAAAGTTTTTCATGTATCTTTTCCAAATTTGTTATGCATGTTACTAATTACCAGTTTTCGAAAAATTTCAATAATGGCTAAAAAAAAAATCGAAATGGCTGATTTCTTGCGATTTTTTGCTTTTTTACGTTAATAATTTGACCTTGTGGGCACTATAACTTGAAAAGTTTTTCATGTATACTTCCCAACATTGTTATGCATGTTACTAATAACCAGTTCTCAGACAATTTCAATAATGGCTGAAAAAAAATCAAAATGGCAGATTTATTTTAATTTTTTGCATTTTATGTCAATAATTTGACGTGTGATCGATGACTTGAAAAGTTGTTCATGTATCTTTCCGATTTTTTTTATGCATGTTGCTAATCACCAGTTCTCAGACAACTTCAAAAATGGCTAGAAAAAATCAAAATGGTTGATATACTGCGAATTTTCGCATTTTACATCAATAATTTGGCCTCGTTGGTGTGAGAACATGAAAAGGTTTACATTTATCCTCCTCAAATTTGTTATGCATGTTACTAATAAGCAGTTCTCAGACAAGTTCGATAACAGCTGAAAAAAATGGCCGATTTATTGCATTTTACATCAATAATTTGACCTTGTGGGCGCAATAACTTTAAGGTAAATAATGGCGGCAGGCTATTGCCGAGTGTGCTCTTGTTGTTAATCCTTGTGCTGCTGGGGCCGTTTTCCAGTTTTAGCCCTTGTCCTACTGAATTGTTTGCTTGTATTTTTCATTCATTTGAAGCTGGGATTGCTAAAGCAATTGCCAGCTTCAAATGACGAAAAATATTCATATTTATGAAAATGGACATCCCCAATATAGAAACGTTGAATTAATTAAACATCTATCAAAAAATAATTTATCAAATTTAGTGATATTTCTATTGAATTGATCTGAAACATGCTTGAAACTGTATATATACGGGCCTAGCAGGACAAGGGTTAAACCAAATCAAATGTCACTGAAATAAATTGATCAAATATGTTGTAGTAGGTCTAATGCATGTAGGCCCCTATTGTAATTCAATTTATGAGATGACTATTCATAAATAAAAATATATATCGTCATTTGAAGCAGGAAATTTCTAATTATCAATATTTATATTTTACTGCTACTTTTACATTGCTTGTAACTCCTTCATTTTATGACCGCCTTTTATTTTGCGCTATGCAGGCAGGACTTCCATTTCACAGAGACATTACTTTGCATAAAGAAACTGTCACTCAGGACAACACCACTACAGACGTTACCACTGTCACGGTAATAGATCCACACACCACTAAGGAATCTGTGGTGGAAGAAGAGAAATACCAAGCAAATTCTCCAAACAGTTCTGAAAGGTGACCTGACTTTTTTTTCTATCAAGTCTTATTTTGTGATTCAGGTTCTAATCCCAGTGTTTCATCTAGTCATTTCTAACATGGCGACGCACAGTGTTGCCGTTTGTGAGTGCCATTTTGCCCTTCATGAATGCCATTTTGACTTTCTAAATAATCTGAAAGCCCATGCACTTTGAACTATTGACACGCATTCAATCCAACTGATTAAACTATGCCCATTCTGAATCCTAGATGAATCACTGCACACACACGCACACATTCGCCCTAATACCTCCGTTCAGCAGCAGTGCTAATGTATGACACCCATTAGGGCAGTTAGTGTTATGCAGCAAACGGTTATAATTAAAGGTTTAAACATTACGGACGTATGTAATCCCCTAATTATCGCTACTCTTAGAACTGGCAAACACCAATATATTTTAAAGTCATCTACATTAAGATATGAAGATCATGAGAATTTTTCTATATTAGTCAGACATGATAAATTTTGCTGTTACATGTACTGAAGATATCATGAAGAAGAAATTGGTTATGAAACATTTAGTAGCGATGGTGAAAAGGTCACTTTCAAACATAAAGTGAGAACTAAAGCTGCTGTGAACATAACAACAGGTGACGTCCTTGAGAACAATGAGCTAAGAAAGGAAATACAACTGGAACAAAGTGTGGCAGATACCTGTCTGCCGTCTTTTAAAGAACAAAAGAATAGTGCACAGAATAAGGAACAGATATTGGTTCCTGACAGTTTCGTTCCTGATACAGTTACTGTTGTACCAGAGACAGTGACACAAAATTTAGTCAGCAAAACGTCACGACAAACAAAATTTAGCTTAGCAGCGCCAGACTTCTCATTGCTAGATGATATTGTGTGATAAACAAGTGTATTTCTCAGTTGAAAGAAATAAATATATCCTGATTTTTTTATTCTTAATTTTTTTCTATATATATAGCATAGCATATATAGCATTATTATTACATTTTGAATGGAATGTAGCATTATGTTAACACATATTTATGGTGATTAATTGTTATACTGCAGTTTATTTCGATTTGTATGAGGTGGTTACGTTACATACATAATGTAAAAAGCATGAGATGTACATGGATAAACTTTAGAATTGCAGCACAGTTAACTTAAAAAAACAGCTTTGTGTTGGGCACATATTTTTTGGGGCGTTTTTTTCAGCAAAACCAACCTAACAATCAAGCGTTGTTTAATATAAGCACATTTTGGTCTTTCTGGGTCAATTTAAAACCATGACTTTAATTGCATATTATGTAGGCCTACTGGGGATATATGTTTGACACAAAATGCAGTAAAATACACTCTGTGTATTGATGACGTTTTTTTCATCAGTTTTCCATCAATATTGGTCTGATTTGCTGTGGTTGTGTGTCTATGCCGACATAATATCTTTGGGATAATAACATACACACAGATAGTGCTTCTCAGTATTATCATAATGGTAGCCTGGGCTATACTTAATATAAATATATTGTATCTTACTATTTACATGTACATGCTGTTTGCATGTTGTGGGGGATTTCGTATACCTTCAGTTATAATAAGTTATTTTTTTCTGAACAACATGGATATAGCTTTTGACACTGTGAACTTTAAATCACAACACGTGTTATAATAGCCTATGTGTAATTTAAATTTATAAAATATTTTAATTTTTTTACAAGCTTCTTCTTCGGAGATGGGGGGAGGGGTGATCTTACTTTCGTCGACGGTCCAGGCATACACAAGCTACTTGCTTGCTTTCGGTGACAGGCTAGGATCTTGCTTTGGTCGCCAGGTGTTACACATGTCACTCGCTAGATTTATGTAGTAGAGTCTTGCTTTCGTGGCCCAGTGCACTCGGTAAAGTACATTTTATATAACTTATATATATATATATATACGCCTGCTCCCAGGGGAAGGATCTTGTTTTCGTTGTTTGCAATATTTAATAAGTTCTACCGATAAAGACTTGCTGTCGATGCGTTATCTTGTTTTCGTCGCCGGTATTATTTATTTAAACACTACATTTGTTTTCCTTTATACATTATTTTTTCTACATTAATTCAGTCATTGTAAATCATCAGAAACATCATGATTATATCCTGAATTTTGCCTGTACATGTATATAGGCTTGCTTTCGGTGCGGAGATCTTGCTTTCGTCGCCGGTAATAGTTATTGAGTCTCCACCCACTGTGGGGGTGGAGACTAATTGTTTTTGCTGAGTCCGCCCGCCACCGCCACTTGTTTCTGCTCTCACTCAAAAACCCCTACTCGGATTATTTCCAAATATTTGCAGTATGCATACTGGCCCTGGGGAATTTGCCTGGTAAATTTTGTTTGCGTTTTTTATTTTTTTCAACAAAATCCAAGATGGCAGCCAAAAAACCAATGGCGCACGCTACAGCTTGAACCGCTTCACTTCATCCATTTGTTTCATGTTTGGTTTAAAGGATAGACCTTACCCTGGCCGTGAGCTGAAAAGCTTTCGGTGTGATTCTGATAATAAAAACTTTAATTTTTTTACGTTTTAGTATTTTAGCGGATATTTCTATTCTGCTCATTTTGGCCATCATCAAAATTTGGTAATATAGCCATACACCCCTACTCGAATTATTTCTAAATATTTGCAGTATGCATATTGGCCCTAGGAAATTTGCCCTGTTAATTTTTTTCGGCGTTTTCCAACTTGCTTGAACCGCTTTTTGGATTTGTTTCATGTTCAGTTTAAAGGAAAAAACCTACTCTGCACATGTGCTGATTAGTTTTTGGTGTAATTCTGATAATAAAAACTATGATTTTTTTACGTTACAGAATTTTAGCGGATACTTCAGATTTGTTCATTTTGGCTATCATCAAAATTTGGTAATATAGCTATACACCCCTGCTCGGATTATTGCTAAATATTTGAAGTAAGCATATTGCCCTAGGGAATTTGCCCGGTAATTTTTTTCGGCGTTTTTCAGCTTTTTAAAAAAAAATCCAAGATGGCCGCCAAAATCCTATGTCACTCTCTAGAGCTTGAACTGCTTCATGGATTTATTTCATGTTCAGTTCAAAGGAATAACCCTACCCTGGATGTGTGCTGATTAGTTTTTTGTGTGATTATGATAATAAAAACTTTACTTTTTAGGATTTTGGCTGATATTTCAGTTTTGCTTATTTTGGCTATTATCTAAATTTGGTAATATGGTTATACAGCTCAAATTTTATCTTTTGTGTATGCTCAGTGGCCCTGGGAAAAAAGTCAGGAGAACTGTTTTTTATTAATTTTTTCAACAAAATTCAAGATGACCGACGAATCACATGTTACTCTGAAGAGCTTGAACTGCTTCACCGATTTGTTCGAAGGAAGCAACTTACCCTGGCCATATGTTGATTAGATTTTGGTGTGATTCTGACATCACATTTTCATGTGGTTTACATAAAAAATTAGTGACAGCACTGTTTTTCTCTATAAGTATTGTACTATGTGGGGCGGATGGAGACGCAAGCTCCGCCCCTAAGGCAAATCTAGTTATACTTTTTTTCTTGAAATACCGATCTGAATATTTATTTCAATATATAATATTTATTAAAGATATATGCACATAAATCAATAAAAATAATGTTTCAGTTTCGGTGCGGGTATCTTGCTTTCGACAATTGGCTTGCTTTCGGATTTTATCAGTATCGGCTATTTAGGGTTTTGCCACACCCCGCAGGAACGTTGCTGTAAGGGCTTAGTGCCAAAATATATGGGAAGAATCCCCCAGGCACATATAGGTCACATTTAATAAAATTACCGGTCAATTCAATTGTGGGTGTATATTAAAGGATTTGTACCTGGCCAGGCTGAAATAAACATGATAAATGATTACTACTTAGGTCTGCTACTATAATATTAGTCATAGTTCATAAACAATAAACAAGAACCATGCGGTTCTAAACATTATTGAGAGTAATTTTTTGCATCAGACTGAAGTTGATATTAAAGCAATGGGCCATGCATGTAAAACTGTAATCAAAACAAATATATATTTTTCGCCAATAACTACTTTAGATTGCAAAAACTTGCTTAAAAATAATTAGATGCACAAGTTCAAGATGTTTTCTTTGTTAGTTCACATGATAGCAGTATATTAAAATACTGTACAAGCACTCCTAACACCCAGTCCCGGATGTAGTGACTTGTCTTAAAAATCGTGTAATAAATATTATAAAACAAACTTATATGATGTTTTTTAATAAATCGTGTTATAAGATATTATAATTATCACTGATATTATATTATTCATAGGATAACTACCAAGCCTCTATAGGCAGGGTTCAACACGCTCCAATAAACACAACAACTTAATCCTTGTACTTACAACTGCAATCATCAAACACCAGACAACATGAAAGTTTTACCAGCGCCAATACACAGTGCCGCAATGCAGACCCACGCGAGACGTTGACCCAATGCTGGTTCAATTTTGGCCCACCGTCTACGGCTTCTAACCAATATCTAACCAATATTGGGCCAACGTCACGTCTTTGCTGGGGTCACACCCTTGCGTCTCCAAGGGGATGTGAAAATGACAAAAAGGTGGTAGATTTAATTCTTCTCGCCACTCACCATTTTCGATAGATGACTACATGATTATATGATAACAAAGCAAAATAAAAAGATAGTAGTTTTTTCTAGTTATTGATACTAGTATATATGTATATACGTAGTTTGTTATAAAAATGATTTTATTTCAAATTAAAATATATAAAAAATACATGATTCTTCATGATTATTTTGAATATATAGTACAATGAGCGACCACTAGTTATAAAAAACGTCGACCCCGTGTGTGAGATATTTGGTCGCTCAGTCATCTGATACACTGTCATATCTTCACTGCTTATCAACGGTCGCCAAAATAAGTATGCCTTTCATTTGCTCCGTTGTTATTTAATACTTACAATAAATGTGTAAAAGGTCTAAAATTGACCTGCCATTGAGCCAACGTTAGTTCAATTTTGGTCCACCGTCGTCAACGCTGACCAAGCATTTTGTCAACCCTAGTTGAACGTCTGTTTTCCGGCTATACCCAGATACCGCCACTCGATCGCAACACGTAGCCAGTGTGTAAACACCTTTAGCTGACACCTTTTACAGCTAAGAGCTAATGCAGAGCACGATAGTATGTCAATATATTTTTATTTAGCGTATATATCACATGAACGCGATAATTCCCATTGGGCGACAGTCATATTCAGTGATAAACACGCAAAAATGATTATAACTTAGTATAGGCCCTAGTCATAATTCCAATATCGCTATTATAATTTTGTGGTTCTAGTTATTACAATAATTTAATACGCAACTAAACATGCAAACCCGGTTGGAGATTACATGTATAATATAAGAACGATTCCGGTAATATAATTAGGTTTGAATTTAATACCATAGACTACTATACTAGTGGTACTATAGATAACAAAATTAAATTGACCAGAATATAGTTGGACACCCCCCCCCCCCCCCCTCCTAATCTAGCAAGACCTGGAATGCGATAACGACTGCCATACTGAACACCCCTTCTGATTTTCGCGCCTATGAGCTCGGGACAGCGAGGAGTTACCGGTAGGCGCTATAGAAATTTCATATATATCCATTCATTCATTTCGTCACCCACATCTCTCGGATGCATATATTATAAAGAACATTCCAAGATGAAATGCATGGTCTACAGGCTAACCGCGTACACCAGTAAACTATGCAGTAACACCAGCAGTGTCCTTATATAATCTACTAGTGTTCCGTGGATGGGGTCATAATGCTGAATAATGGAAATGTATACCTCTTTACATTTTTTGAGAGACGTCAGTGCTTTAAATTGACATTTTGGGCCGAAAAGCCTCAAGCGTTCATCCTTCGCCAAGAAGCGTTAACTTTGCTCCAAATTTGTGGGGTTTTTTTAATATGCCGGCCCGTGTGATTAGGGTGCTTAACCCGACCCTCCCAATCCCACAGGCATCTCAATATCATCATATATCCATCCTTTATGTGACGTTGAAAATCACTTTCCATCGTGATATTTTGATAATGTTCATTATTATTTACTTTGACGTTTGATCCTACTTAAATATAGTTAGTTAATTTCAATGATATTTTTCAGCTCTATGATATTTATTCACCTCGGGATGGGGATGTCTAGACAGCCAAGGTGATAATACCTGGATGTAAGCCTATACACTGATACACCACACAGCGACCACGGGACAATGACCCAATGCAGGTTCAATGCTGGACCGCCGTCAACAACGCTGGTACAACATTGATCCATACCATATAACAACATACAGTGATTGATTTGTGCTTGCTGGGAAATAAATAGTCATTTCCTCAATTTTCTAGCTAGAAGATTATATAATGTATCAATCTCGAATAGTTTTAGCTGAAAAGAACAAATGTGTCATTTTTATTCCTTAGATATTTAGAAATAAAATAGATTTAATCCACAGTCAGTAGCTTAGTCATGTCACAGTGTAACATATTACATAATCACAGGAGGGTAGGCCTACAGCGTGACAGTGTGTATAGGCCTACCTACCACAGAGCTCCGTTGTAGTACATTATCCCCGCTGCAAAGACAGTATGTGCTCACTTGTAAAGTGAGCAGATATTGTATTTTGGCTTTGCACGGCAGTTGTAAGAGAACTCCTATACAACATGTACAATGAGGCTATGCGCTATGACGTGGTAGCTGAAAGCCAATCAGCAGATGTTATTGTAAATAGGACCATTCCGAAACGTTGGCCCAACATTGAAACAATACGATCAATGTGCATATATATACTGAAATGTCGAGGGATGTGACAAACCAGATTCTGTGTGTGTTGATTGGTCAGGGGAGTCTATCTCGTCCTATGATCTGCTTAAGATGTAGGTCAGCCTATCTCAGAATGTTCTTCACTACAATTGTAGATATGGTGCCAGATGCATTTAAACCAAGGGTTAGATTTTCAAAGGCAATATATATTATTGCAAAATATTGTATCGATATCATGATAGATTTGGTCTCAAGAGCAAAACATCTGTTAGCTTTCCCCAGTTTCAAACTCTCATTGTGGTGGTTTTTTAAGCTTATATTGGCCTAGTTTGATCCCAAGGTAGGCAATGTTCTCAGTAAAATCTACTGGCTATCTACAGGGTATAAATCAATAGCCCAACACACAGCTCAAAATTTCGAGACCTCTAACTGTCGAAAAAATTGACGATCAGGAATCCTAATAACTCAGCAAATACAGATATTTATGCTTATTCAGAAACAACGTTTGGTGAGACTACTGTAGGCTATGGGATGACAGAAAACTGAACCTATGCGTTTTGTGGTATTTGAGAAGATGTGAGTGATAGTCATTTGGGACACACATTATATGGACGCAAAAAAACAGTGCCCAGAATCCGTTTTGTGAACCATAATAAAACATTATTGGAATGAGTTCCAATAATGTAAAAAGGTGAACCCAAGCATGCTTTTGTCAAGGTTGACTGTTATGAAGTTTAACACTCACTAGTTCAGTTGGCAAATGGCATTTTGTAGCTAAGGCATGCTGTGCGATATGGATGATGTTTTAATGGTTGATTCTAGTTCTAAGGGATGTCCTGAGCAGGAATCAGCCGGGGGCCGCGAAAGTGGCACTCTTGAGCGGGATTTGTCTCCGAAAAATTACGCCGGCTGACATCCCATAGTATCAGAATCAATCATAAAACATCGTCCATACCGCGAAACACGCTTTTGTTAAAATCCACTAGACTATACAGCGCAGGGATCGACTTTAGTCGTCAGAATTTGACGTCTTTAGATGTCATATTCTGACGTCTAATGTCTGTGAGAGTAACAATATTACTAATGGTCCGAGACCGATAACATAGGTATTCAAATGAAGCTGAAAGAGCTAACTAAGACATTTATGATGTTTTCAAATTGATAAAAACCCCATTTGTTTTCCATGGTTCATCCAAATATATGTCAGCGCTCTCAGGGTAATAGAGGATGGAGAGAGACTGGTATGGTGGTGAGGAGAGGGATGAGAAAAACAGAATTTGGTACATCATTTTTATTACAATCAACAGATTGTTAATACTATTGAAAATATAATATTGTTGTCTTTAATGCACAGTGTTCACGAATCTGACCACATTGGAAAAAGCAATGTTTCTGTAGCAGTCATCCACTTTTGAAACATCTCAAGCAGTGAAGGGCGTTAACCCTCTCACTGCTAACTATATAATCTATATAATCAATTATAATCTGTTTTGTTAGTGGATATGAAATAATTGTTTTGACATCAACATTTACAAATGTTTAGTTTCAAGTTAAGCATAATAAGTATAATTTCACCCGCTAGCAAGACACAATTTGTAAGTGGGTGAACATTTAAATAAGATATCTTGGAGGAAAAGGTTTAACACCTTTACCTGCTAGTGCTACGTATGTGTGCACAAAAAAATTCACATCAACATATAATTCAGATTTTAATCATCCATTAAATTTTTCCTACAAAATTTGAATCAAACAAATACAAAAAAATAGCATCCGTGCCATCACAATGATCAGTGCTTTCGATATTTGACCAGCTCACATAGTAGACAGAGCTGGGCCTGTATTCTTTTATAAGTTACAATATAGCGTAGGCTTCGGATTGGTCGTGATGTCCATCTCAACCAATCCGAAGCCTACGATATATCATAACTTGTACGAGAATACGGGGGCCCTGAGCTCAAATCATAGCAACTGCATGGCCGGGGGAAGAGCTAATATATCAATCCTGCGCAGTGCATCTATCTGAAAGAATACTAGAATAACATGGTGACTATGTGGTGGATAGTGTATAACCTGTTAATAGTTTGTATTTCAAGCAATCACTACTTCAACAATTGAGTTGTAACAGTTGTAACTTTGGAGGTACGATTTCTGGGAAACAACTTACGGTAGTGTGGGTAGGTATTTATTTTCAATTAGGTTTTTTCTGCACTCTTTATATTGCTTTTCAAAAAGCTGCAGTTTAGAACAATGGATGGCGATATACGTCAAGCTGGGGATAAATAAATTACAAAATTTGTTGGAACCTAAACAATGAGGAATATGTTTTGTTACGTTTAATTAACCCATAAGTGCTAATCACGTTTTTAGTCATTTTGAGCCTTTTAATCCTTGAACCACTAAGCGCGACTGTAAGTTGTTTTTAATCTATTTTATTAGACTTTCAAATCACAATTTGAAGGAAAAATCAACATGAAATTTATTAGATTGTTGTATATTTTGATCCAATCTGAACACATAAAAAAATGTTACTCACGCGGTAGCGATACACAACTTCCAAGTCAGTAAAAAATTCGATGCACTAATTTAGCACTTCACCAGTTAATGAGGGTTTTTCAGGGGGCTTTGTCTTTGATGTGTTTTGATCCAGTAAATATGAGGTGCTAAACCGATGTTGGTTTTGATGTTGGATAGAGGTGGCGAAAACGTCGCAGCCAATATCAAAACAAAATTGGTTTAACGGCTCGTGTTTACTGGGCTGCATGCCACAGTCAGACAGTGTGGATACATGTACTTGGAGTATACAGCATTGCAATATGCATACAGTATTTTTCCATGATAATATGATGCACCACGTCCGACCCTGGATGAGGTCACCGTGATAACCCGAGCTACCCTGTGATGACACCATCCTAATATTGTTATCATTAAAACAGTTCCATGAAAATTGTCATTCTAAAACTCCTAGTTTTAGGAAATTAAGTCGTTCTTCAAATATGCAAAATGATGCTTTGATGCATCGTGACAAGGATTTATTTACACACAAAAATTTCAGAATTTTAAAATATCTTATCAGCATAAGAATTGCAAAAAACATAAGATTATGTGGTCTTTACCATTTGATAGTGATAAATGCTGTTCTCCAATCAATATAATTCTGGAAAGATGGCCATGATAATATTACTTCGATAAACTTCCACAGCTAGCCTACACAAAGATATTCATGACCCTAGTGCACCGTTCAGCACAATTGACTAATAATGAATGTGCATACAGTACTCTAGTATGAATGGAGTAATCAGCACAAAAGTCACACTATCATGACTCTCATGTAGGTGGGTTATGTGTGAGACCCGCAGTCATTGTATATGTTAAATTCATATCCTTGTTATCCAGTGGGTAAAAAAAGGATTGAACACTTGTAAACCAATAATTATTTGTGTAACGGTGAAAAGTCTGATTATAAAACAATTAAGATTAAATACTGGTGACTTTATCGTAAGTTTTTAAAAATTGTAAACACTGCATGCTTCATACATTACATGTAAACAACTGTTTTGTTAATCATATAATACTTATTATGTAGAACAGTATAAGGAATAGCTCCATGTGAATACACAATATTAGAGGTGACTCTACACCCTGTATATTAACCCTGACAGTGCGGGGATCAACTTTAGTCGTCAGAATCTGACGTCTGTAGACGTCAAATTTGGACGACTAAAGTCGATCCCAGCACAGTAAGAGTAAAAATGTGTCTATAATAATGGCCGTAGACCCGTAACATAGGTATACAAATGAATCAGAAAAAGCTACCTTAGATAGTTATGATGATTTCAAATTGTAAAGAAACCCTTTGGCCTCCCAAGGTTTTCATTAAAAAATTCAGCGCTTTAAGGGTTAAACAGTTGAAAAAATAGCTTCCATGTTTCTGATGGAACATCAAAGCTGTGTTGTGTTTTGAGTAAATGGGACTATATGTCATTTATGTGCATAAAGCAGTCACTTGGAAGTGTGTACAGATGACGTGTGTAGGGAAACCTCTGTATAGAGAAACCTTTGGTGATCGAGGGGTCAATATGCCTGTCAATATCACAATAACTGGTAAGCAACTGTACTGTGTAAGCCACTTGAATCAGTTAAGCACTAAGCACAACAAGTCGTCTTCAAGTTTTGAAAATTATGTTTCGTCTCAAATTAAACAAATAGGAGTAATTCCCACGCACTTGAAATTCTGGATCACAGCAAAGAGACATAACTGCAAGTGGGTGAATTTCAGATAACTTAGAACGTGAAGGGTTAAAAGACCCAAGTGCCCCAACGTTTGGTACTCTCACACTTGTCTGGTGTATAACTTTTGCTTTTACCTCTATGACACTAGAAATCCACAAAAAAAATGAAAACACAGGTGCATATTTACAGACAGTTGCCCGGTTTGTAAACATGCTCCCACAAAACAGTTTTCACATTAATAAGAACAAAATTATTGATGCACTGGACAACACATGTCTCATGTCTTTTACTGAACCTCGTCATTCCAAGCTAACCACAGTTCATTTAAGGAATGCAGGAACCAATTGAAAGGAATATAAAATATACTGCATTAAAAAGATATTAGTTCTGATCAAATTTCCATTTATTCAAACCGAGGTTGCAAACAAATACCCCACTAAAATGTGTAAAACTCTTCGTACAACTTTAATAGCTCAGGGACGCATCCTTGGGGGAAACACAACAAATCCTTACAGCTCTGAAGCAAAGCAGCATTAACATTTAACAATACTTAAATCATGAAATATGTCATCAAAAAAAGTATGGTGTAAATTTTAATATTGAGGGGAACTACTTGGCTCAACATCCATCGTCTCATCACCTGTAAGTATATCCTCTTTGTCACTGCGATTAGCTTTTTTATGCAATTGTGGACTTAGTGAACTTTTGAGGGGTTGAAGAATTGGATTGTTTTGTGAAGTGTGTTTTCTTCTTTCGGGCTTATGTGAAGTATCTGTTTGACTATTGTCTTGTTTTTTCTGTGCATCTGCCCTAGTTCTAGTTGACCGACGCTTAACAGGAACTCTAGTTAGATCCATACTTCGTGATAGAGGCACTTCATTTAACATGGCCAACTGTTGGTCACGTGGAAGGCTTGTAGAACGTGATAATGACGGGGTGGGTGCTTTTGACTTTTCTTTGTCAATCAACACTGACACAAAAGAAAAAGCATCTGCACTATTTTCTGCACTTTGGTCATCACTATCACTGGAGCCTGAAGTTTCATCAGAAAAACGCTCATTGTGAGATTTTTCTGTAAGCACATGTTCACTTTCACTCAAGGTCATGTCCTTCAGCAAATCCACATTTGACACTACAGGTTCATCGTGTCTATTTTTCTTAGACTTAACACCTTGTCCAGTACGAGGTTCTTCATCCATAAACACTATCAGATTATCTGCCTCTTCTGGCTCATCTTGGCCTGCCTCTGGCGGTAGAGGAGGTAAAGGTTTACGAGATAATTTTCGCACAGTTTTCTGCAGAAGAGGTGGAGGTGACTGGTGCTGAGTGATTGGTGTGGCTTCTCCAGTAGATGGGCTACGTTTGGATTTTTCTGGAAGATCTGTAACAACCAATGTAAATGTGATATAAGTACTGATTTGTTCCCAGAGGACCATACCAGTGTCAAAGAGAAGATATATTTTACAGTTTTAAAGAAATTTAGAAATTAAATATATCTCTAGTAATTTCTATCCTAGTATCTAACAGAATTTCCAGCTTCTAATGAAGAAAAATATCTATATTTATGAAAAAATAGACCTCTCCAATATTGAATTATTAGATTAACTGAGCATCTACAAAAAACTACATTATCAAGTTTAGTGATATTTCTATTGATCTAAAACATGCTTGAAACCGTTTATATATACAGTTCCAGCAGAACGAGGGCTAAAAACAGTTATATCAATATAATATATCATATATCAAGCGTTGCTTTGACAAACACCTTCGCCCCTGATGCAAACAGGATGCAGTCATCAAGGTGTTCAGTACATAACACTACAAAATAGAAACATTTTATAACAAAAAAAAATGAGAAATTTACAGCAGGAGCTAGTCACCAATCCTAGCAAACACAAGACATTGAACCAATGTTGGTTCAATGTCGGGCCGACGCCATAGACGGCGGGCCAACATTGACCCAACATTGGTTCAATGTCTCGTGTTTGCTGGTATTCCATGTATAGGTGAAGTGATGCCTTGTATACATGCAATAATACATCTTCATCCCCAATTCCCTATATACTGGAGGTCATGCATTTTCACTACCAATTTCCTGTATAGATAAATCATGGCTTCTCACTTTACTTATTAGCTCCCGCCGTCACCGTAGGTGAGACGAAAGGAACTATGGATTCTACCTCCGTTTTTTTTTTGCCTCTTCTTTTGCCTATAACTTTGTAAGAAAATAAGCTAGGATAACAATTTTTGGTATGTGGGTTACTTCCAGGTGGCTAATGGACAGGTTAAAATATTTTTAATCTGAATTCAATACGCAAGGTTGCAGAGGAGAAAATGATGATGTGACGGCGTTGGGCCGTTGGGCCGTCCGTAAACAATTCGTTTCCGGAGCATATCTCTCAAAGTACTTGTCCGATTGTCTTCAAATTTTACACACAACACCCCTAGGGGGTCTAGTTGTGCCTTTTGAGGTATTTGAACTTTGACCTACTTCTGGTTCAGAACTATGACCTATTTAGATGTTTTGACGCGCACTTCGTTTCCGGAGCAGATCTCGAAAAGTACTGGGCCGATGACAGTCATATTGCACATACATGTTCTCTAAGGTCCCTAGTTGTGCCTTTTCAGGTTTTTGGACCTTGACCTTGAAGTTGACCCAGCACTTTGACCTAATTTATAACATCGGTAAATCCGACTGAAAGATTTTGCGGAATATCATGAAAACCGCTCAAGATAGCTACACCATTACTATAAAACAAATTGTGAGGTTTCATGAGAGGATGCATCTTGAAAAATTTCACGTCGATAAAATTAAAAATGGCCGCCTATCGGCCATTATTCACCTCGACAGGCCTGATATTGCGGAATATCATGAAAACCGCTCAAGATAGCTACACCATTAATATCAAATAAATTGTAAGGTTTCAGGAGAGGATGCATCTTGAAAAATTTGAAGTTGATAAAATTCAAAATGGCCGCCTATCAGCCATTATTCACCTCGACAGGCCTAATATTGTGGATTATCATGAAAACCGCTCAAGATATCTACACCATTACTATAAAACAAATTGTAAGGCTTCAGGAGAGGATGCATTTTGAAAAAATTCAACTCGTCCAAGTTCAAAATGGCCGCCAATCGGCCATTATTCACATTCACATGGCCGTTATTTGGTAAACCGTGCTAGATGGCTAGACCATTACTATAAAACAAAATGTGTGATTTCAGGAGAGGATGCATCTTGAAAAAATTTGACTCGATAAAATTCAAAATGGCCGCTTATCGGCCATTATTCACTTTCACATGGCCGTTATTTGGTAAACCGTGCTAGATGGCTAGACCATTACTGTAAAACAAAATGTGAGATTTCAGATGAGGATGCATCTTGAAAAAATTTGACTTGATCAAATTTAAAATGGCCGCCTTTTCGGCCATTATTCATTTTCACATGGCTGATATTTGGTAAACCGTGCTAGATGGCTAGACCATTACCTGATTACTATAAAACAAAGTGTGAGTTTTCTGGGGAGGATGCACCCTGAAAATTTTTAACTTACGAATTCAAAATGGCAGACAATCAGCATTATTTACCTCGATAGGCCTGATATCAGGTAAACCGTGCTAGATAGCTAGACCATTACTATAAAACAAAATGTGACGTTTCGGGAGAGGATGCCTTTTAAAAACTTTCGACTAAATCGAATTCAAAAAGGCCGCCTATCGGCCACTATTTACTTTCACATTGCTGATATTTGGTAAACCGTGTTAGATAGCTGGACCATTACTATAAAACAAAATGTGAGATTACAAGAGAGGATGCATCTTGAAAAAAATTGACTCAATCAAATTCAAAATGGCCGCCTATCGGCCATTATTCACTTTCACATAGCTGTTATTTGGTAACCGTACTAGATGGCTATACCATTACTATAAAACAAATTGTGAGATTTCAGGAGAGGATGCATCTTGAAAAATTTTGACTTGATCAAATTCAAAATGGCCTCCTATCGGCCATTATTCACTTTCACATGGGCGATATTTGGTAAACCGTGCTAGATGGCTAGACCATTACCATAGAATGAAATGTGAGATTTCAGCTGAGGATGCATCTTGGAAAATTTCGACTTGATCAAATTCAAAATGGCCGCCTTCAGGCCATTATTCACTTTCACATGGCCGATATTTGGTAAGCAGTGCTAGATAGCTAGACGATTACTATATAATGAAATGTGAGATTTCAGCTGAGGATGCATCTTGAAAAATTCTGACTCGATCAAATTCAAAATGGCCCCCTATCGGCCATTATTTACTTTCACATGCCCAATATTTTGCAAACTGTGTTAGATGTTAGTCCATTACTATAAAACAAAATTTGAGGTTTCGGGGGAGGATGCACCCTAAGTTTTTAACTAGTTTATATCAAATTCAAAATGACCGTAAATCAGCTATTAGTCACCTCGATTGGCCTGATATCGGGTAAACCGTGCCAGATAGGTAGACCATTACTGGGATACTGATTAGGATCAATAATTTCAATGGAGGTTTGCAATCTCTGACAGACTGTCTAGTTCTTATCTTACTCTTAGACTGAGCTAGTTGTCTTGCGTCTTGATTTTTGACCTAGCCTAGGACTACATTAAAAACCCTACACAAAATTGCTTAAATCAAATTCTAATTTGTCGCGGGAGCTCCTGGACTTGTAGTCTTGTTAATTACATGTATACAGAGTGAGTAATGCGCATAATGGCTCTATGGTCATAAAATGACCATAAAAAATCTTACACCTTCTGATTCTATCAATTCTCAGTGTTGTTCATGATGCCAGCCTATATTAACGGTGAGCTGTGTTTGTTGAGGATGCCTTTGACAAATACTGAACTGTGTAAGAAAAATGTATTCTGATAATTCTAGACAACAAGGATAACGGCTCTCAAATATGTCAACTTGTTACCTATATGCAGCTTATTAAGTGAGTGGAAAAATTACTACACACCAAACATTCCTATGTCATTACTGGGAAAGCGACCGTAGATGGACACTCCAGATGAAATGCACATCACCAAAAAAGAAAAAAACCTCAAAGGCATAATATTACTATTAGCTGATATACAGCTCACTTTCACAAATCTTTTAGTGACTAAGGACAAGACGGAGACTCGTTGCTATACAGCTCATCTGCATGATATAAAACATTACTTCATTACTTCCAGTTTCAGTAGAAAATCACACAATGTCTGTAATGTGGGATTGGAAAGAAGCTCACAAGTTTCTCTGACTTCTATCATGGAGAAGGGGTCTTCTCATTGCTCTGACAATCATTGCTCCGACAACTATTGTTCCGACAATCATTGCTCTGACAATCATTGCTCCGACAATCATTGCTCCGACATATATTGTTCCAACGATCATTGCTCCGACGCTAAAAATGACAACTTTGATATTCAATAGGCCTAATTGTAGGCCCATGATGTTCAAAATAATTATCTTTCGAAAAAAAACCTTTAAAGTGACGCCAGTAGGCTATATCAATGGCTGTGTTTGCATAGTTTACAAAACAAGGTTTTTCATCATTGATCTAAACAACGTCATCAATTTAGTTTTAAAACGACTTAGCGTCGACTCCAGAGAAAAGTCGAGAAAATTAAAAAAAAAAAAATGTTTCCATTCACCATAATAATACAGTGCAACCTGCACATACAGGACCCTGTACAAACTGTAATTCCTACCTAAACCGTAATGATTATTTGATCCCGAAATAATTACAGTATTACACTCGAAACAATATTAATTAACCCTTTCCAAACCGGAACCTGTCTACTCTGAAAACCGGGCTCATTATTTTCCCCAAATGGAAAAATTGTTTTGTATTTTACCTGTTTATAGTTTGAGAATTAGAAAACCTTTACTTTGAGATTGGTAAGCTATTTTAACAACATAACGGATTAAGAATTGGTCAATAAAATATTGTAACAAAATCAATAATTAATAAAATATAAAAAAAAAATTTGTATCAATTCATAAACATATCCGTGCATTAAACACAAATAATTCTCAAGGAAATTAAACTGTGTTTTGGTTAAATGTATTCTGTTTGTGATACTTAATGACCAAATAAATAAATAAATACATAGGTAAAATATAAGTATATTCGAATAATTCTTTCATCACTGGATTATTTCTATATTATTTTTTGGGTGTGAAGTTAGAAACTGTTATCTCTCACAAATCAGTGATAAAACGATTGTCGGAGCAATGATTGTCGGAGCAATGATTGTCGGAGCAATGATTGTCGGAACAATAATCATTGGAGCAATGAGGCTGTCCCATGGAGAATACATTAGATTTAAAAATTGAAATTGTGCCATCAGTCCAAGCAAATGGCAGTACATGTATTCCTAAATGAAGAAATGCAATGACAAATATTTGAACCGTTTTAAGTTCCGGTACTTATACCTGGTAAACAGTATATTCTATTGCAACTCAGAAGTTGTCTATTGTGAACTTTACTAAGCTGAATATATTGAGCTTGAAGAATGTGTTATGAAGTTCTCAAATTGGAAAAATGTTTGATTTAACATTTCAGATGGGAAGATCTTTTTTCACCTGGTAGTTTGAGTGGTTTTGGTGGCAGTTGCCGTTGCAGCTGTTGCACTTCTTTTGCTAATCTAGCAATTTGATCTTCACTCTCCCAAAGTTGTGATGCCACACTCTGTAAAACAAAGTATTTGTATTGTTAAGACATAAACTACTAAATTAAATAATTTAATCTTTCACCCACTTGAAGTTTTGTCTCGCCACCACAAACTTCAAGTGGGTGAAAATCACTCATATTAGTTTAATTTGGGACAAAACATTTGCAATTGTTTTGTCTGTGTCACACATTTCGCTCCCAATACTGTGATTTGAGTGGCTAAATTAAACGAATTTAAAAAAGAATATAGTCGCAGTAGTTTTCTGTTTTTAGAAATTTACCATTTTTCATAAATATAATGGTATGAAGGCAACATCAGAAGCACAATTACTTTTATAAAATATGCTGAGGTATTATTCTCAATTTATTTTTTATTGAAATATATCAATCTCTTGGATATGAAAACGTGGATCTGCCACTTTACAAAGTGGCAGATCCACCCTTCTTACCAAAAGGGATGATGTTATAAACTGTATTGTATGAATACTTACATTCAGTTGTTTATTCAGATCAAGACTAAGGGAATTAATAGCCTGTACAGCGAGCATGTCACCATTTTTGTTCTGAAAATTCATACTGAAAAGAAAAGTAGAGAAGGTCACAATGTTACAATCTTTACTGTTAAACATTGATTAAAAAGAAGTCTCGTGAACCGCATCGGTTGACATCAATGCAATGATTTTCACCTGATATACATCAAACAATGGGGTTCAATGGACTTTGATGTAAAAAAAATAGTGAATTATTCCCATGTGAAACTATACAAAAATATAATTGTACAATGCCAAGTCCAAGACTATATTCATTCAATAACTTATCTGTAAAAATATAGCTATAAAGTAGGTCCCCGCACTGAAAGAGTAAAATATTTAAAATTTATTAAAGTGCACAGAGCTAACTAAGATATTAATGATAACTTCAAATTGAATAAAACCTTTTAGTCTCCTGGTTATTATAAAAACATTTCTGCGCTTTACAGGTTTAAATGACTCCCATTTCCAGTGGTAATAAAAAACTTTGAGATCATGCCAATCCACAGGACTGACAAGTTAGGGAAACTGCTATTTCTGAGTAAAAACTGCCCTTCTTTTCATAAACATACGTTCAGACGGCCTCAAAATTTGCCAGTTATCAAAAAAGCTAACAGCAAAGTTTGACCCATACATTTTTGCTCATACTGTACTGTGAGAATCATATTATTTTGAAGCCTGCTTTCAAAATTAGAATATTTCTTTAAGAATCTATTACCATCAAAAGTAACAAGAAATGTTTTTTCATCACGCAGTGTGTTTTTTGCCATTCAAGGCAATCAGCAGCTCCCTCTTGAATTTGTATCTGCAGGCATGACCTTACCTTGGAATGGACAACAACTACTGATATATATGGTTACTTTACTCAGATTTAAATTCTAAATAATTACGTGATGAACATGAAAAAAAGTTGGTGGTAATAACTGATATTTCTAAATCAAATTTTTCAAAGGCGATGTACATATGTTTATCCATTGTTTGTTGATAGCTGCTGAATACAGGCTCTGATTCCCTCTTCTTGCTATTTTTCTTGTGTTGTGCTATATAATCTGTGTGTGCCGTGTCCCCAAGGTTGGTGATAGTGACTGGTGAACCCTGAAGTACCCTGCAGCAAATAAATACTAGCCATTAATCATTAGAGCACTGATGTTGACTGCAGTAGACATTTTCAGTTTTTATTAGCACCTGTATATACATAACCCCTGATAACAAGCTGTTAACCCCTGTCTCGCTGCGCACGTAAATATATGGTTTAGGCATATTCAAAGGCATATTCAAATAAGATGTCACTGAAAAGGATAATAAAGCTTGTGGTAGATGCTCAGTTAGTCAAATAGCTTAATTTAGAAGATGTATATTTTGAAAATATAGAAATATTTTTCATCATTTGGAGCTGAATATTGCGTTAGCAATTCCAGCTTCAAATGACGGAAAATACAATTGAAACAATGTAGCAGGACAAGGGTTAACAGTAAAATATGGAACACTGATATATATAAAAACTTTAATTAAAAAAAAAACAGACATTTTCAGTCCCTTAAAGTTGTGTGTCGCGGTAGCGAGCCACAATTTTTCAAGTGACTGAAAATTTAAATTGAATAGCTCAGTGATCTAAGGATTAGAGTGCTTATCAGGTCTATAGCCATTTTTATCCTATACATGTATGTAAAATAACTAAGCTTGACATTTCAGAATAACATATTTTTCTTTAAGAACTTATTACCATTACATAATATTTCATGAAGCCATATCAGTAAAGATAGAAGTTGAAGAAAAACTGCTTACCCTTTGTTGTTGTAAGTCAGAAAGACATGATCAAATGTGTGAGTAGAGGCATTAGCCGTGGAAGTCATGCTACACAAACAGAAAAGGAAATGTTTCGGCAACACCCTGGGAAAGGCTTCCATCAAATTGCGATGAACTTCTTTTTCCCGGAGCGATACTTGGTGGCTGGTGTGACGTCGGAACTTGTACCAACCAATAACCTCCTAAAACAGGTATTTTGAAATGGGCTATATCTTTTTCAAAATGGTATAGGCCTGGTATACTCTGCTGTGCAAAGCCAAAAGGGCAGTATATGGCTTACTTTACAAGAAAAGCCAAAACTAAGCAGATAATGAAAAGGAAGCAGATACAGTTTTTGGCCTTTGCAGAGCAATACTAAACACTTGGTGGAGGTCAATGCGCTCAAAATATCTACCTGCAACAAGCATGACAAGTTAAGCGATTGAAAAGGACAAAGCAGTGGAATTCAATAGTGGATAACATGAAACTGCCAATAATAAAACTATTTTAGATACATTCCCACATAAAAAATTTAGTTTATCTCCATTACCTTATTTTTCTTTCCTGGCAACAGAGAGCAAAGTTTCTCCTGCACAACCTTTCCACTGCTGTCATACCAACTGAATAAACCCGGACATGGCAGGAAAGACAAAACATCTGTCAACAAAAGTAGTGCTCTCTGTTAATAAACTGTCAATTGAAGTACACTACCACATAGTGATGTACTGGTGATTGCTTGGTATCAACTAACCTATATTACTAGAATAATGTCGGGACAGCGTCTAAGACGGTGGCACAACATTGATTCAACATGTAGGCTCAATATCTGTGATTTATGCCTCACAATTGTTTATATTTTACTTACTGGTGGCGGTTTCTTCTTTCACAGTGTTCAGCTGAGAATCACTAATTGTGTCTGTCACTTTACTTAAGATTTGGCCAAATAGGAAGCCTTCCTGGAAATACAATCATTTTAATACATTGAGTACATTAACATGGGTTGATCAGAATCAATAGCATATTAAGAAAATGCAAAAAAATGAGAATAGACTATGTCCACTGCCGTATGAGGAAGTTCTGGAGGACATCATTAAGACCGTTTGGACAGAACAATGTGGGAAACTCGAAGAATTGAGATACCTGGAGAAGGCTGCCCTAGTTTTCCCAGGGTAAAACCTGGGTGAAGTTTTGTTTGCTTGCCCTGCACATCCCCATGGGGCGCACAGAGGGTAAAAATGGCTTTCATAGCTATATTAGAAGATGAGAATCCATCAAAATTTTTATTCTTCCATGACCCCCTTGTGGACTTGGAATAATATGGAGGCCGTAGGCTATCACCGAATTTCTGTTATGTGCATGGTATATCTGCTACTGTTACTGTATTGCGTGGCACTCGTTGGGTGCCCTGATGTATCTAAAAACTAAAACTCTCAACAGGGGCATCATCTCAGTAGTTTTCTTCAGCTGCTTCAAAAATTTTAGGTGTCTGGATGATGTTTTAGATTCTGTATCCCCTTAACAATTTGCAATATTGATTTGAGCTGCCATCTTTTGAACATTTTATCATTTAGCTCAGATTTTGCCCGGGATTTTGATTTAGCACTGCATTGTTCTTGCTCAGTGAAAACTGTGGAATGTGGTCAAATATTCCTTTTAGCATGTCGCGGTTATGAAAAAAGGCTCAGCATAATTTTATTGGACAATTTAAAATTTATTGAATGTACCTATAGTCAGATTCACATTAAATTCATCAACCAGGATAAATGAATTTCGCAGATTTCCCAGTCAATTCTCAACCAATTTCCATGAAATTTTACACACACTATTTTCCATTCATGTCTTGACTACCCTGAAAATTTCACAAAGTTTTGATAAGTATCTTAGAAGTTAGACTATTTGACATGTAATAAATTCTGAGACGAAGCTAATGGCTTTATATAGGGGAACATTTTTATTTAGGCCTATTTAGTATTTACTACATGTCAAATCTTGGTATAACTTCTTAAATACTTATCAAAACTTTTCGAAACTTTCAGGGTAGTCATAGTCAGCAATAGACTGCCTACGGAAGATGCCTGTAAACTTTAGATCGGCGTTTTTTTATAAATTACATCCCACTGAATGATACCTCAGTGATTTATCTGGTGTCACGGCGCAGCTTACACTCTCTGGTCCAATATTATATTAATACCAGAAATAATTACTTTGACAATTAAATGCATCTACTATATTTCACTGGACTGCCTACGGTACACTAAATAGGTGCAGGGTTCACCACAGTGCCAGAAATGCCGGCTGCCCGACCGGATGAATTCTAAAAAAATAATAATTTCCGTTTCGTGGTGTCTTTCCATTTGCGTTTTAAAGATGGCTAACTGACAGTGACTGCTTTTGTAATTTAGTGGCTTTTAGTATTAGTTGTTCATCAAATTAACATTTTTGCCACATATTACTTAGTGGGCAACCACACATGCTGCAAATTTTATGCAGCAGTGTAAGGGTTAAGCTGCTCGCGCGCGCTACTTTATATTAAGTTTATATTTTTGAGATAACAACCAGATGATTTTTTTTCTGTGGGGAACCCTGAATAGGTTTATGTAGAGGAGGGATTATTTCTGTAATGTATGATGTGTTTGAATCGGATTTATTTTGAGCGGATTGTCTGCTATTGATGCCAGCCTAAATGGCCCGCACCGTCCAAAAAAGATGAACCCCATTCGTGCTCACTCTCAGCAGTGACCGAGAGTGCTTCTCACTAGGTAGTCACCACATGAATGGAAAATAGTTTGTGTTAAAGGGACCATATGATGTAAACATGTCCATAAACTGGAAATGCAAAAGTTGTTTAATTTTTCTGCAGCGCATTCACCAGTTAGGCTAGATATATAGACAGAATTCCTGATTTCTAATTATTGACAACCATTTCAAAAATAAGAAATACGGGAATTTCGTCTCTATATCTAGTCTAACTGGAGAATGCGCAGCAGAAAAATGAAACATTTTTTGCAGTTCTAGTCTATGGACATGTTTACATCATAAGGTCATAATAATAAGGCTAAACCAAAATAAAATCACCGATTTTTTTATGATTTCAGCCTGAGCGAGTCCTTTTTAAATTACATGAAAATTGGTTGAGAATTGAATCAGAAATCGGCGAAATTCAATCACCACGGTTAATGTGAATCCGACTATAGCTATGTCAGTATGTGTTAGAGCCCCACTGCCTTTTTCCTTTTACATGCTTTTAGCGCTGAATTAAACAGGTTAAAACTAGTTAGCAAAATCTCACCCTCCACATGTTACGGGTTAGCAAGCAATGCCTATCTGAACCGTAAGACCGAGCCTCATATGTGACACGCGATCGATTTAACCCCTATTACCGACCTCGAAATATCTTTTAATTGACTTCACCTAACTTACTGACCTTTTATGAAGCAACTCAGCTTATTTTGAAACATTCGCTCAGTTATTTATCGTGTGACTGTGAGAGCATTTTTAAAACCCCTCCCAAAAAATAATTCGGCCATTTTAACCATTTGTGACGATGTGAGTATCTTACGTTTCAGATACATGCTGCGTTCTAACCCGGAACGTAGTGGAGGGCGGGATTCTTCTATTAAACTAGTTAAAACTTAATTTGTTCAGCTCTTATCTTAAATCAATGTATTATCGCTCAGCATGGAAAATGAAAACAAAAGTGTTGATGCTTTGGATCATATTACGGTGATTTTAAAAAATATACCAAAACTGAATTTGTAAGGTTAATATTTTATATATTTTTATACCTGGTCACTATTGCAGTTCAAATGCTCGTAAAACAATGCAGAAAGTAAAGCTCCACTCAAATTGACAGCCATTTTCACGGAAGTGGAGATATGTGTTTGTACAGGAACAAATACGCAAAATATCCTTTCAAGTCATTCATTGCAATGTAGGACGAGATCCTGTACACTAGAGTTTAGCCACCGGCAGTGTTGAGCTTTGTTTAAAACAATATTATGTATGTCTCAATTATTCAATTTTTCTTTGATTTTATATTGTTTGCCATCAAACGAACGTTATAACCATGTCAAATACTATATAATTTATGTTTTTCATTGAGTGTTTATTGTCATACTGCTCTGTTTATTTTTTCTTTTGTCTTTTGAGGAGAGCATATTTATTAGTTTACTACTATGTTGTAATCCTCGTTAAATAAATATGTTTAAACCAAGAATAATAATTGTAAAGTGGCAGTAATATAGGCCTGATATAGGCCTAGCTGATGATGAACTGGAATATAAAATTTGCATTATATTCTGCCATAGGGGAGGGTGGCAAATTAATAAAGGTGAAATGAAAACAAATATCTCAGGAATTTTAAGTGATCTTTAGTAAACGTTATACGCATTTTAATGGTCTACAACTTTTTTCGATCACATGTTATCACTTTTAATAGATGATTGTTGCATAATTAGACCTTACACAATTGCATGATATTGAACATGATATTCTTTTTACATCACCGGTACTTGATTCGGCCCCCCGGCAATACATGTTCATGTTTTTCTCAATTCTCGCATTTTTCGTGGTGTAAAACCTATTTTCAGGCTATGTCCTAGTCTAGGATCAAATCATCCCAGCCCACCTAAATTAGATTTTGGTTCAGCCTTATTTTTAATTTTACTTTCTGGCCAGGTTGAACTTAATCCAGGTCCTCCCATGTCTGGGAGCTTAAATTTGTCATCGATCTTCCCATGTGGCTATTGCGAAGACCCGGTCACATGGGAGCAGCGTGGAATTTGCTGTGATAGTTGTGATGTGTTGTTTCACAAAGATTGCGTCGACATGGGATCTTTCACCTTCCTGACATATTCCACAACAAACGTCTTGTGGATATGCTGTCGATGCAATCATCCAAATTTTGATCGATATTTATTCCATTCGTTTGAAATTAAAACCACAAATAATTTTGACAATCTAAATTTTAGTGGCTCTGAGAACGTCAATTCACCGAATTCAGATTTCGCTCCCACACAGCACAGTAGTCCAATTCCCCCCTTTAGGCCTAAAAACCGTCGAAGAAATTGGCGTACTTTATTAATAAATTGCAGAAGCCTAAAGGGGGAAGTAGCACATTTTCTAGCATCTGTAAATTACTACCAACTTGATTGTATCCTCGGCACTGAATCTTGGCTTGACAAGGATACCACTACCAGTGAAATTTTCCCTCCTGAATACCAAGTTTTGCGTAAAGATCGAAATTCGAAAGCCCGAGGAGGAGGAGTCTTTAGTGCTGTCAGAAAACATTATGACATGACCCTCCTCCCTGATTTAGAAACCAACTGTGAAATTTTATGGGCTAAAGTTCAGATATCGGCATCAAAATCTTTAACCCTCGGGTGTTTTTATAGACCTCCTGACTCCAAAATTAGTACTTCAGAAGAACTTGTGAAATCTTTAGACCCCATGCCAAAAAATTCAAATCAGACCATTGTCCTGGGAGGTGATTTTAACCTGCCTGGTATTGACTGGGACAATGGAGTAGTAAATCCTAAAGCAGCAAACAAATCACAATGCGAGCTGCTTTTGTCAAGCCTAGATACACATGCCTTGGCCCAAATTCATAAAGAACCAACTAGAGAAGAAAATATTGTGGACCTCCTGATCACAAATAAACATGGTTTGATAAAATCTTCTCATAGTGTACCTGGAATCTCGGATCACTGTGCTGTTCTGAACGAACTGGATATTGACCCACCCTACCGTCGTACAAAACCCCGCCCAGTGTGTCAGTTCAAAAAGGCTAATTGGGAAGCTATCTGGCAACAAATTAGGGAGCTGCTGGACCTCCTTTTCAGAAAACAGTCCCAGCCGTTCTGTTAAGGAAAATTGGTTGAAACTTAAATCCATCCTAAATCAATGCCTGAACAAATTTATACCAACTAAAATGACGTCCCCTCGGGAAAATCTACCTTGGCTATCCAAATCACTATTCGGAAAAAAGCATCTTTATATAGCAGAGCCAAGCGTACGAATAAAGCTGACCTTTGGGCGAAATATAAATTATGTAAACGGCAGACCCAGCGTGCTATCAGGTCTGCCAGGTGGTCTTTTTTGCAAAACAAACTTTCTGAATCTTTAGAACAAAAAAATTCAAAACCACTCTGGCGGTATATTAAATCTAAACGTCAGGATGGAAATGGGGTCTCTCCCTTGAAGGAAAACGGTCAGCTGCATTCAGATAGCAGACGTAAGGCCGAAATACTAAACAACCAATTTTGCTCAGTTTTTACCTCAGAAGACACCACGAATATACCTAAATTAACAGGACCACCGAATACTGAAATGCCTGAATTCGAAATTACCGTTCAAGGTGTAACTAAATTACTTGAGGGTTTAAACGGCGGAAAGGCATCTGGACCGGACGAACTCCCGAACCTAATTCTGAAGAATGCTGCCAACGAAATATCTCCCTTTCTTAAAATTATTTTCGACCAATCTCTACAGACGGGCAAATTACCAGATGACTGGGTAGAGGCTAATGTTGCCCCAGTCTTCAAAAAAGGGGATCGGCACTCTCCGGCAAACTACAGGCCGATATCCCTCACATGTGTTTGTGCCAAATTACTCGAACACATCATTTGTAAACAAAATATGTCCCATTTTTCGGAAAACAAAATTTTAACACCTGTACAGCATGGCTTTCGATCAAAACACTCATGCGAAAGCCAGCTTTTGATTACAACTGATGAATTTATTCAAAATTTTGAAAGCAAGACACAAACAGATGTTGTTGTTCTGGATTTTAGTAAGGCCTTTGATGTTGTCCCCCACCAACGCCTCTTGCACAAACTTGACCACTATGGAATTCGGGGAACAACTCCTAATTGGATTCAAAATTTTCTGACCAATAGAACCCAAAAAGTAGTAGTTGATGGCAGCTCTTCAGAATCAGCTCGCGTGAGGTCCGATGTGCCCCCAGGGTACTGTTCTCGGACCCCTACTCTTTTTGACCTATATTAATGACCTCCCTTCCACGGTCTTCTCGCAGGTTCGTCTCTTTGCAGATGACTGCCTCCTGTATCGCCCGATAAAATGTCGAGCAGATCAGGAGCAGCTGCAGAGAGACCTATCTGCGTTACAGGACTGGGCATCTAGATGGGGGATGTGTTTCAACCCCTCGAAATGCTCGGTCCTTAAGGTGTCCAGGCCGAAATTAAAAAACCTGGAATTTGAGTACACCCTTAAAGGTGAAACACTAGCGAACGTTTCATCAACACCATATCTTGGTGTTTGCCTTAGTGAGACCCTGGAATGGGAGGCCCACATTAACAAAATTACAAGTAAAGCAAATTTCACTCTGGGCTTCCTTCGGAGGAGCCTGAAGGCATGTCCCCCTAAACTAAGGGAGACTGCCTATTTCTCCCTGGTCAGATCGTCTTTAGAATACTCTTCAGCAGTTTGGGACCCCTTTAGACAAAAAGATATTGATAAATTAGAAAAAAATCAAAGATCAGCAGCAAGATTTGTCACCCAAAATTATAGACAAACAGCCAGTGTGACATCTCTCATTCAGAACCTGGGCTGGACTGACTTGAAAACAAGACGTAAAAATTCTAGACTTGTAAGCATGTTCAAAATTTTAAATGAGCTAGTCGAAATTCCTATCAATTGAACGTTTAATCCCAGCGGACAAAAGAACACGTGGTGGGCACAATCAGGCCTATAAACATCTTAGAGCTAACACCACACTGGGACAAAAAAAATTTTGGCATCGAACTATCCCTGATTGGAATTCTCTTCCGGCAGCTGCCATAGAATCAAAAACTGTGGCAGCGTTCAAGAGTCAACTGGTTGACTAAATCCACCATCCCTTTCCCCCCTCCAGCCTGATACTCCAAATAGGAGGTGCTGCTGGATATGATTTCAAAGTTCAAAGCATGACTGGCATTCCACAAACAAGGCTGCATAATTATTATCACAATGAGGGTGACCCCTGGGGATGACCCAACGCTTGATTGATGTTATTGTTGCTCCACCGTCTGCTACGCTGGCCAAACATTAATACAACATTGAGTCGACAGCTGTTTATTTTTATCTAGCTTATTTAATGTGCCTAGTAGTTCGCGCTCGATATTAAATGAACTAAGGATCATGTTTATGGGGTTTTCTCCATTGTGTGGTTGTGTGAGCTTAAATAGTTTGACTAGTGTAGGCTAGGTTAATCTGTCATTAAGTTAAAACTGACATTTCAACCAGTATCTCATATCTTCGTTTTACAGCAAAGATACCACGAAATCGCTCTATTTGGTGTTTTTTTCCTTTTTGTTGGAGGTATGCCCCTGTAGGTCCCTCCTGTTGAATGGTTACTTGGAAATCTGAGCACCCCCAACCCCTTAATTTATTTCTGAATACACCACTGGGTTTATTGCACTACAAGTGAACGGTAAAACAATACAAAACAAAACAATGCAAACAATACATCTCAGAGACATGGCAATGTTAACTCACAAACAAATCATTTTGACTTTTCAATGATAAACACATTCGCTGGATTTTGTCAAATATTTTTTGGCACCTAAAAGTGTAATGACAATTAAATGAAGAAAATCTTTGCTATAATTTGACATTTCAATGACATTAACTTGCCTTTGATATGCTATTTGAGAATACACTGCAGTGTAGACGCTACCCTGTATTAAACATTAGCCTGTGCAACAGTCCTCTCGTGGCTCTTTCAGTCACTAAATTTACGATAGAGACGGTATTTCTGTCTATGTAAACATGATCTGTACAAATATTGATACTGTTTTGCTATGCCCCATTGTGTTACATTACATTACTATTTTTTAGTAGGCCTAATTTATAACTAAATTATAACAGTGTCTGTTCAAGTGCTGGAGAACGGATTTAGAAATACAATTATCAGGATAGTAGGCCTATGCAATGACGTAGTTGTTGACCCCATGTAGGCTAAGTATGATACAGGTGGTTAATAACTATACACACTAATGTTGCTAACTTGTTTAAAATAGGTAAACATCTTAGAGGTGTAGACTATTATTGATATCTAGAACGTGTAAAGTCACTGTAGTGAGCGCACCATCAGTGTATATGAACAATAATGCACTCTTCCCAGCAAACACGAGACGTTTGCCCAACGTTGGTTTACAGTTGACAGTGAAAAAAACGTTGGCCCAACGTCTCGTGTTTGCTGGGTTGTGCATCAATGTGTTCATATAGAAGTGACAGCTAATATTTTAAAAGACATCGGTGTAATTCAATATGGATCTATTTGTTTTTGTGCGAGGTAAAACATTGTTCAGTCGATCTCATGTGGATGTGCCTTAATTGTTCAGATAAAAAGTCATGCTATCTGTTACGTAGATGGGTGGTGTGTGCTATACATAAACATATGTTCTACTATTTAATTAGCAATACTAGTATCGGGACATTGGATAAATAGGTAATGACATAACAGTTTAAAGCTATATAAAGATATACAAATAATGTGTATGATGTGTTTTATTGTATTTTTGATGCCGAAAACATGTGGTTAGATGAAATAATCCTGTTTCTATCTTAATTAATGACAAAGACATGTGATAAATTTATTAAGTTAATGGCGGCCATCTTGAATTGTTTACTGTATCGCATGTACATTATATCGATAACATGCGATTTGGTGAAATAAAATCAGCTCTATCTGGATTAATGATGAATATATGATTTAGTGATTTCGTGGCGGCCATTTTGAATTTTGCATGCTAATAATGTAAAATAAATTAGATCAGTTTTTATTGTATTTCTTGATACCGAAAACATATAGCTTAGTAAAATAATATCGTTTCTATCCCAATTATTAACGCAAATATGATCAATTTAGTGATTTCATGCCGGCCATTTTAAATTTGCATGATAATGCTATCGAGTAAAAGTATCGTTTGTTTTATAAGTCTAGCTCTAGTCTAGACTAGATCACGTATAAGCATCTAAGTCAAACTATTTCAATTTAGTCGCATTTTATTTGGTATGAATTACCTTCACTAAACACGAGCTATAAACCTATTTATTTTTCATGAATGAACAACAACGGCGGCCATCTTGGATCTGTTGGTGAAAGATATGTCAAAATAACTAAACTACACAAGAAATGAACTTCTCGCCTCAAAAAAAACATAGAAACCATACATTATATACACATATCTAGGTGGCAAACGAAGATTAATTATCATAAATAGAAAAAAATGGCGGCCGTCTTGGATTAGTGGGTGAATTATAGGATAAATATTTTCTAAATCTTAAGAAATGAATTTATCTACCCCAAATCACCTGTAAATGATAAATTCAAAGATATTCGAGAAAGTTGTCGCATCTCGCCTACTTTCCCACATGGAATCAAATTCAATGTCCAATAATTTACAATCAGCATACAAGAAATTCCACTCCATTGAATCAGCTCTTTTAAAGGTCGAAAACGATGTTTTACTCAATATGGAAAAGGGCAGAGTGACAGCACTCACCCTCCTTGACCTATCTGCTGCTTTCGACACAATTTACCACCTCACGCTAATTAGCCGCTTGTCATCGTGGTATGGAATTTCTGATACAGCTCTTGACTGGTTTACATCGTATATAGGCCTACTTGCGCAACCGATGTCAACTGGTGAAAATTCACGATTTTATTTCTGAAGCGGTTTATATATCTTTTGGTGTACCGCAGGGCTCTGTCCTTGGACCTATACTTTTTACTTTTTAAATTTGTTGCATGTGCTCTAGTCACTAGTCTTCTTGACTATTGCAATTCCCTTTTGTACAATCTTCTGACCGGGACGTTGAAAGATTGCAGCGGGTACAAAATTGTCTGGCACGTGTAGTCTGTAAAGCTTCTCGTTTTAGCAGATCTAAGCCTCTCTTAAACTTTCTTCATTGGCTCCCAGTGAAATACCGCATACGCTTTAAACTCTGTACCATCACTTTTAAAGCCTTCCTTTTTCACCAACCTACATATCTCTTTGATTATTTAGTACCACTTCAAAATTCAAGACTACTTAGATACTCCAACACAAATATGTTAACTGTTCCACGTTTTCGAGCAGAATTGAATTGAAATTACACATATCTATGTGGTAAATTAATTAAAATTTGATTTTTGCATTACATTTTGGCCGCCATTTTGAATTTTAGGCTTACAAAAATTCCGCCCACGCTTTCGCGAGAGGCAATGGGGCTAATTTTTTTTATTGGTTGTAGAAGGCGAATCAATCATAAAACCAACCTTCAGAATCAACGGTCACGGAATTACAAATATGACCCAACTATGATTACAAAATTCAACAGTATTTATCTTTGCTAGAAGCGTTCATTTCTGTTTTCAATGCATACTCCTAAACAGCTAATGCAAATTTCAGCTACAATGACGAGAAATATTTACGACATAACGATAACCGAGCTAGATATTTCGTCTATGCAAACAATTTATCATTTTAGTGACATTATTTGGTTTAACCCTTAAAGCGTTAAACTATTTTTAAAAAAACCAAGAGACCAATTTTTTTGTTTTAATTTGAAGTCATCAAAAAAATTATGTTTTTGCCAACCCTGTCATAAATGTCATGGCTAGCGCTTTCCACTTTATTTTATTGTCAATATTTGAAGTCGGTCCCCGCGTTGAAAGGATTAGAACATGCTTACAAACGTATATATACGGGTATTGCGAGATAAGGGTTAATATTAACCTGGTGTGTGGTGTCCATAAGGTGTCCACACAATATAACGTAGATTCTGAAAAAGTGTAGTCCCATAAAAAACGTTAATGGTGTAGCGTGGGTACTTCTAGTATCTCCCAAATTCATCAATATTGCTAGTCCGAGCTTGTCGTGAACAGCATGGTTCAACGTCAGAGATGCACAGCATAGCAAAAGCTGTGGTTTTCTATGCTGGTGGTCAGTGTACGCTGAGACCAAAAATTTTATGAAAAATGTGAGGGTAGCCCTAATTAGATGATAAATTCACATATAAAGACAGGGCTTTAAGTCCCCACGTTGAGGCATTATTTCAATGAGATGTAAATCTGTCATTACAGAATTATATAACAATAATTGATAAAACAATGACGTAGTAATTCATTGCGCAATCGATCGTCCGCGCACCGGATTTTTGGGGCACAGCTTTACGAATGGCAATGAATACAGACTCTCTGTATCGCACACAGAGTCTGTCATTACGGACTACAATAATGCAAGCTTATGTTCTTACATCGAGACAAAGCAGCAAGAAAGCAGCATAATCAAAAACGTCTACTGTAATTGGAATAAATGTTCTTATGATTATGTGAGAGAAACAGCATGAAATTGTTTTCATCTTTTTTATAATGTTTAGCAGCTTACCAAACAAAAAGTATTTTAGGTAACCTAATCTAATGCATTAAACTATATTGCACTGTCTCGTTAAATAGTAGTACCGGGTATATGGTTTGAATTTTGCTCGGTCACATAACAAACTTATTGTAATCTATTCAATGTCCAACATGGATAGAATTTTTAACTACAGTTGTTATTTATTTATTATAACATTATGTAAAATTTCGTCTTGGCATTTAAATATTTAATTTCCCATGTATTGCCATTAACGGACATTCCTGTTGACCACATACCTTGACTTGGACACATCTCCGAATATTGACACAGATCGTCGGGCCTCTGATCTCGGTCCTCCGAGAAGGAAGTAGGCGTTATGAAAGTGTTTTTGATTGATTAAATGAAAAGCAACGAGAAGTCACATTCACACAAACAGCCATGCAGCGGCTACACCGCCATGAGAACAAGAAATGTGACAAAAACGGGCACTACATAATAAAACTACAATGCAAAAACAAAAACATCTTATTTTTAATAATAGGAAGAATATAGTCCTGTAGACGATAAGGTGTGATTTGATTTGCCTCCTGTTTCTCAGTTCTGGGTTTTATCAGTGTGTTAACCTGTTAACCCTTTCAGGCCTGACTTTACCATTGTCATCTTCATCCACTACAAGCCGCGAATTGCTGTCGCAATTCTCGACTTCTAGTGGATGAAAATGATTGAAAGTGGGTAAAAATTAAAGAAAATTACCATGTATTAGCAAACCAGTTTCATGAAAATTTTCATTCTAAAACCCCCAGTTGTGGGAAAATTTAGTGTGTTTTCAGGGATGTAAAATGATGCTTTAATGCATCGTGCGGGCTTAAAGGGTTAAACGCTAAGTACGACTAAAATCGTTCTTAACTAATTACAGTTGAGGGCGGGGGCCCTAGGGTAGTGGTTAGCACTAAAATCGTTCTTAACTAATTACAGTTGAGGGCGGGGGCCCTAGGGTACTGGTTAGCACTAAAATCGTTCTTAACTAATTACACTTGAGGGCGGGGGCCCTAGGGTAGTGGTTAGCACTAAAATCGTTCTTAACTAATTACACTTGAGGGCGGGGGCCCTAGGGTAGTGGTTAGCACTAAAATCGTTCCCAACTAATTACACTTGAGGGCGGGGGCCCTAGGGTAGTGGTTAGCACCGCTGCCTTTCACGCCAGAGTCCGGGGTTCGGTTCCCGGTCTCGGCGGTTCGAAAGAAACAAAAAATGTTTCTTCCCCATCCAATTGTGTAAGTCAGTATTGTGGGGAGCCTCCGTGACCGAGAGGTAGCGTGCTCGGCCTCATATCCTGTGTCTGGAGGACAGTGTCATCTCAATCATCTCACCATCCTCAGGAGGTTCCCCTGGCGCAGTTTAGCCTATATATATGTGCACAAAGGTGGCCTAAAGCCCGATTCATTTCATTAATCACACTTGAAGTAGCGGATCGCGGTAGAATAAAAGGGAAAATACATCGCTTGTTTAATGCTGGGCCAATGTCGTAAGCAATGAAACAACATTTAAAACAACATTGGGTTCACGCCTCGTGTTTTCTGCAAACAGCGTCATTTTCGACCCAGACTGACTGTCAGCAGAAGAAAAAAAGGAAAATCAAAATTTTCTCAACTCTCTTTATTAAACAAGCAAAGGACAACATAAACGCCAAGTTAGCAGCAAAATTAGTAATTAAGCTCGTGATTAACCCTCTAACCGCCAAATGATTTAATTGAAATTATCACTCACTTGACGTTGTGTCGCGATCGCTGACACGATCCACAACTCCAAACGAGTGCAAATTATTCAGATTTGATGGAGGTCACCGATTTTGAAATGGTGTTGATTGTGTTACGTTTCATCAATAACATGTTCAAAAGCTCCTATTTAATGCACTTATAAAAAGTGAACAAAAATTTATAATCGGAACCGGCGGTTAAAGAGTTAAGCTCAATATTATAATTCTGACAATTGAATTAATACAATACTGTATACACACTGTGTTTATGCACTTGCTCGTTTTCGTACACATCACTCAACGGATCGTTTTGCCTATCGGCGACCAAACTAAAAGAAATATTAGCAATTGTACTTAAAATGGAATGAAGCAAGTTCATAACGATAATTATGATGAGAGATTAAAATTGTGTGTTATTTGTGTCCAAAACGATCCCACTCCATATAGCCAGGAAAAACCAGGGGCTAACCAGGGTAAACTTAAATGTTAACCAGGGTTAACCAGGGCTAACAAGAGTAATTGGGGTGAACTTAACAGGGTTAACGAAGGTTAACCAGGGTCAACCAGAGTTAACCCTGATTAACCTTTGTTAACCCTTGTTGACCCTGGTTACCCTAAGATTTGACAAGGATTGACCAGGGGCTAACCAGGATTACCCAGACATTACCAGGGTTAACTTCAGATTTAACCATCGGGTAAAGCTCGGCTACCCAGACTTAGCCAGGGTGACCCGTGTTAACCTAATGGTTAACCAGGGTTACGCAGTGTCAATTAGGCTTAAGGTTAATCAAGGTTAACCTCTCTCTCATTGAAAGAGGAAGATTTTTAGAATGACCGTAGACCCATAACATAGATATTCAAATAAAGCAGTAAAGCTAACTAGCACATTTTTGATGATTTCAAAATAAAAAACCCTTTGGTCTCCGTGGCTTATACAAAAATATTACAGCGTTGTAAGTGTCAATTCGCCACGATGTGGCAATATATAGCAACTCACAAGTCACACTAAATGAAAATATGATGACATTTCACAGTACAGCTCTGCAAAGCCAAAAGGCAGTATCTGCTTTCTTTTAAGGGAGTACAAGCAAGTGATCAAAGCCATAGATGCTGAAGCAAATCATTGTCTGTTCATAATGTTTTACCATGCATTTAGCTCAGCTGAAATACAAATAATAATATATACTTGAAACACAAATATTACATATTTGGTGATTATTTTTGATGCTAAGTTTTAACGTTGGAGAATTGTCCAAAATGTAAATGAGTTTTTCGCTGATTACTCAGTCAATTCTCAAGTGATTATGAACATTATTTTCTAGTCATTTGACATCTATCCTGACAATATCGTAAACAATATTGTATAGTTCAAATGTTTTACATTTTGTCATGTAGTAAATGGCTAATTACAACACCACTAATTACATTCCATTTTTATTCTCCAAATTGCGTTACATGTCAAATGGTAGAACTTTTGAAATACTTAAAAATCAAAATAGCTTGAAAATTAAAATTTCACTTCGTGCCACTCTCCGCCGCCGGACACACTGTCTTTACAAAGTGGCAGATACATTCTTTGATATTCAAGGCGACGATTAGTCATTGTGCATCAGCAGCTCTTTTTCATTTGTCACATACGAAATGAGCGTTGTCTCCATATAAAAAATGTGATTACCCAATATAATCTTTGATATATATTTTTATTTACATGAGCGATAACCGAAATTGTATGTTCACCTACATTGCGTGTAATAAACAAAATAATAAATCACCCTGAAATTGAAGTCATCACAAATATGCATTATTACATCTTTAAATTATTATCAGCTATATCATTTCTTGATTAAAAACACAAGTGATCTTGTTTTTTTTGTTGGCGTTTCTGCATTTCTAAAGACGCGCAATGTGACTGAGTATGTAAGTGAAAATAGTGAATATCAGTCGCATAATTATCAGCTTTAACGCTTCAAATTGCGAAACTGTAAAAGTGTAGTTTAAGTAATCACAGATAAGTTGACGGTTACATAATAAATCATGTCAACGAATTTCCTCGTGTAATATAACTGTTATATAAATTCTAATGCAGTACAAATAACGTTAGTATTCTCAAAGTTTGTCCTTTCGCGGCGGGCGCATTGGTCGTTCATTTTAAATATCAAGACGTGCCGGGGGTCAACGAAAAGGTCATTCAGATGACAATATTATTATCCGATCATCACAATACATGTTATTAAGTCATACGTGATATATAAAAGGCATCGATATTAATATGCATGTTTAAAGTCAACCACCACAACATCAAGTAAACGCACACTTAGACCTGTCCGCTAAGCACTTTCCGCCGTGTCCAGGGCGGGGGGGGGGGAGGGGTTCAGGAAACACCCACACTGTCTATATACACACTGAGACATGTCTTAATGCAACATATGGCCAGAACAAAACCATATTGGTATGATATTACGCTTATAATCTTTTACCATGCAATTATCTCAAGATTGAAACATCCGATAAATCGGATTTTAAAATTCAGAATAGAAAAACATATATATTATTTGATGACTAGTTTGCCGACAAGCTTTTTTATAAAAGCAAAAAGCATTGGCTGTGTCGCAAACTTGCGCCACAATAAACATGGCAGGCAAATTGCTTGGTGTATTTTAATTTTGTTATCTTCATATGTAGCCTATTATGTTGGTAATTATTATATTGCACGGTGCTGAAGCAGACAAAAATGAAATGAATCGGGCTTTAGACCACCTTTGTGCACATATAGGCTAAACTGGGCCCTGGCGGTCTGAGGCCGAGCACGCTACCTCTCGGTCACGGAGGCTCCCCACAATACTGACTTTCACACGTGGATGGGGAAGAAACATTTTTTGTTTCTTTTAAACCGCCGAGACCGGGAACCGAGCCCCGAACTCTGGCGTGAAAGGCAGCGGTGCTAACCACTACCCTAGGGCCCCCGCCCTGCTGAAGCAGATATTTGTCTTTCATTGTATCACATGTGAAATCAAAATTGTCATCACAAAAAGTAATCTCCCCTTATCATTATAATACATGTGTGTCTATTTCTACAAAAAAATAAATGAATCGGGCTTTATGCCACCTTTGTGCACATATAGGCTAAACTGGGCCAGGGGAACCTCCTGAGGATGGTGAGATGATTGAGATGACACTGTCCTCCAGACACAGAATTTGAAATTCGAGTCCTGACGGTCTGAGGCCGAGCACGCTACTTCTCGGTCACGGAGGCTCCCCACAATACTGAGTTTCACACGTGGATGGGGGAGAAACATTTTTATTTCTTTCAAACCGCCGAGACCGGGAACCGAACCCCGAGCTCTAGCGTGAAAGGCAGCGCTGCTAACCCCTACCCTAGGGCCCCCGCCCCTCTATTTCTACAAAAAAAAGTGAAATTGGATGTGCAAAAAGCCCAAAAAATTGGCTGTACTTTTCCTCGTAACTGCTGTATACCGTTGTCGTTTTGAAAATTTGGCCCTGTCAAAAACCAGGCCCTGTCAAAAACTTGGCCCTGTCAAAACATTGACTGTCAGAGAAAACGTGTGCGTGGCGCGTAATACAGTGACGTCTATATCGAATCATATAATTGAGAGCCAATGGCGCTTTGGGCCAAAATTGGTGTTCTATACAATTAATCGATACTACTAATAATAATCTTCATTTATAGAGCTTTCGCTCATCTGCCAAGGGTCCTTTTTAAAACTCCATACATATACAAATGTGTTCGGCGAAGATTAGTTACTATGTCAGTATAAGTTCAATCAGTAGTGTTCAAAATACGCAGTAATGCCTTACTATAATCCGTAATTAGTTGACATTATAAATTGCGTCTAAATCGTGGGTCTTATATACAGTGATATAGACTATAAATTGCTATATATAGCAATATTATTCGTAGATTGTTGTATTATTTATCCCTGTAAATACAATTAAATACATTGTATCTTGCTTTATTATGTCTCCCCTCTATAGAGGTGGATACATATTGCTTTACCTCTCACCGCTCAGTTGTTCGTCCGATCAGTTTTGTGTCTGTGCGTTCTCTCCGTCTATGGAACAGGCATTCAAACACGAAACGTTGACCCAATGCCGGGCTATTGTTGGCCCACCGTCCACGACGCTGAGTCGACATTAGCCCAGTATCGGGTAACTGTGTCGTGTTTGACGCCACGCTGAATCTGGGCCAGCGTCACAGACGGCGCGCACACATTAACCCAGCCTTTGTTTTTGATTTGAATAGGCCTAAAAGTCTGAAGAACAAACAAAAGTCGGCAACCAGACATACTGGCATCTTAGAGTGGAGGGTACTCGACAAGCCTTAGTGCTGACTAAGGTTGGTCCATTGTCAACCACGTTGACACAGAATTAGCCCAATATTGTTTCAACGTCCAGTCCTGGGTATAATGAAGGGAGATGTCACAACATGTTTATACATATGCGGGGCCACTGGCGACGACGTTGGTCCAACAATAAAAGAACATAGGGTCAACGTTTGTTTAATCAGCCACTCTCCAAAAATCACAATAGAGTAAAAAGAATCATAATGCTGATCGAAAGTCATGTAGTTTTGCAATTGGGGATTATCACGCAGGCCTACAACCCAAGATCTAACATATTTTAGGTGGAAGAATTCTATTCATTTGAATAGATAGTCTCTTACTGGTAGTTTCTTTGATTTTCAAAACATTCCAAAACACTCCACAAAGGACACATAACAATAATGTTTTGTGTTTACTGGGCTGAACGCAGCCCAGCAAACACGAGGCGTTGAACCAGTGCTGGTTTGATGTTAGGCCAGCGTCGCAGATTGTGGGCCAGCATTGGACCAGCATTGGGTCAACGTCGTGTTTGCTGGGAGTGTTGACATACGGAATAATATATTCCGCCTAATACATAGTCTCTACTGTCCACAGGAGCCATTTAATAACATTAATTACAAAGGCCATTGACACTACATCTATTAGGTAACTTCTAGTTTCTACAATATATAGACTGATTTTCACGTGAAGAGTGACCCCACCTACAAAAGACGTTGAACCAATAGGCGCGTTTGTTCGTGTCAGCATGTTCTTTGTTTTATTTCTCTCAGATATAGAGTGTGGGTATTTCTGTGGGGTGCTGCTTTAACACTCAGACATTCCAAGAATAACGTCTGGTGTGTTGTCATCTATGGCCAGACGTCTGGTCGGCACAGACTCACAAATCTAACAGCTGAGCCCTCTCCTTCAGGTCTACAATTCTAACAGCTGAGCCCTTTCCTTCAGGTCTACAATTCTAACAGCTGAGCCCTTTCCTTCAGGTCTACAATTCTAACAGCTGAGCCTTTTCCTTCAAGTCTACAATTCTAACAGCTGAGCCCTTTCCTTCAGGTCTACAATTGTAACAGCTGAGCCCTTTCCTCCAGGTCTACAATTGTAACAGCTGAGCCCTTTCCTTCAGGACCACAATTCTAACAGCTGAGCCCTTTTTTTCGGGTCTACAATTCTAACAGCTGAGCCCTTTCCTCCAGGTCTACAATTCTAACAGCCGAGCCCTTTCCTTCAGGTCTACAATTCTAACAGCTGAGCCCTTTCCTTCAGGTCTACAATTCTAACAGCTGAGCCCTTTCCTTCAGGTCTACAATTCTAACATCTGAGCCCTTTCCTTCAGATCTACAAGTCTAACAGCTGAGCCCTTTCCTCCGGGTCTATAATCCTAAAAGCTGAGCCCTTCCCTTAAGGTCTAGAATTCTAACAGCTGAGCCCTTCCCTTAAGGTCTAGAATTCTAACACCTGAGCCCTTTCCTTCGGGTCTTCAATTCTAACAGCTGAGCCCTTTCCTTCAGTTATTTTACTTTTTCGAACCACTTAACACTACTCACAAATCAAACTAGTTCGGGAAATATGACACTCCCTGACATGAATTGTTATGCGGTGGCAGCCAGGTGCTCTTGGTACTTCAGGTGGTCTTGGTCCAGGTGCTCGTGCTCCAGATGATACAAGTGCTTCAAGTGCTCCGGGTGTTGGTGCTACAGGGGCTCGTGCTCCGGGGGCTCGTGCTCCAGGGGCTCGTGCTCCGTGTGCTCGTGCTCCAGGGGCTCGTGCTCAAGTTGCTCGTGCTTCAGGTGCGCGTGCTTCAGATGCGCTCCGGGTGTTTGTGTGCGCTTCAGATGCGCTCAAGGGCTCCGGGTGTTCGTGCTCTAGGCGCTCGTGCTTTAGGTGCTCGTGCTCCACGTGGTCCATGTGTTTCTGGTGATCCTGTTGAAGTCCTTAAAGAAGTGGTGCGTAAATTGGCGGACGACAGGTTTTGTTGTGATTTTTTCAAATGTCTTTAAAAATACACAAGGACAGAATGAAGTATAATCAAAGAGCTTAGGCCTACGTGATGTAATCTCTTCCGTATAATCTATGTCAGAACAAATCGTGAAATTAAAAAAAAATGTTGCTGTTAAAAATTGTGTAGGCCTACTTTGGATTCTGTGCTAATTAACGTAATCTTTCAAAGTAGGTCACGTTTCATGACGTCACCATTAAAAGCCTAGTAAATCACACTTCATTGAAGGATAATTATTAAAGGCGTTCACATGAATCAACCAGAATCGTGTGGTGTAAACTTGAGTAAACACAATGTAAGCGGTCAGATTATTATCATATCCTGCTGACAGATCCTCCCTGACAATCACATCCTGGTAAGTGACGTCATCATGAGATGTAGACACAGTTACTATGGTTACATACTGAATAGTATAATCACATCGCTTTATGATCATCATTCCTTTGACCAGGTACTCTATAGGTAGAGTGATAGCCAACCAAGGATTATTGTTTTTTTCGGCAGAGCTTGCCGCCCATGCACACATATAGTCGTCATAGTTGTCAATCCTGGCTCTGTATGCTTCGCTACCGGAATTATAATAGGAAGAGGCTGTGTACACGCTGTCTGACAGACTGTGTGTCTTTACAATCGGCCGTAGATAGGTCCTATCGAACTCCTGTCCTATACATTCTGTACCCATCATCAGACGTCTTGTGTAATGGGCTCCATTCACAGGAGGATCTAGATTTTGCCAATTCCCCCAGTGTGCTTCTCTGATATTGTCAGTGGTCGGTACTCCCGAATGACAGACACATTCCATGTGGATCCCGAACATGTCGGCTGGTGCTCTAGGATAACATGTTCTGTTCCAGGTTCCATCAGGACATGCAGATGCAGCTGGCAGTCTGCCATGAGGAGCATAACTGGTGTCTACTCTATTCTCTTTTTCAATCTGACATATAGGAAATTCTGTGGACAAATCCCTCTGATCACAAGACGGATAAGTACGATTAATCAGGGCTGCCATCTCAGGACCTCTCAAACTGAATGAAATGTCACATGCATCAAAAGATGCTCTCGTCATTCCTAGACTTGTTATAAAGATAATAAGAGATGATCGTGATGCAGCCATTATGATATAACAGTCACTTCCCAAATTAAGTGTTCACCTGATAGACACAGTAAATCTGTATGCCTTTAACAAAGTGCGTTCATTTTACAGACATAGTATATCTATATGCCTTAAAAACATGGCGTTAACTTGACAGGCACAGTTTATCTGTATGCATTTAAAACATGGCGTTTACTTGACAGACACAGTATATCTTTATGCCTTTAAAACATGGCGTTCATTTGACAGACACAGTATATCTGTATGCCTTTAAAACATGGCGTTCACTTGACAGACACAGTATATATCTGTATGCCTTTAAAACATGGCGTTCACTTGACAGACACAGTATATCTGTATGCCTTTAAAACATGGCGTTGACTTAACAGACACAGTATATCTGTATGCCTTTAAAACATGGCGCTCACTTGTCAGACACAGTATATCTGTATGCCTTTAAAACATGGCGTTCACTTGACAGACACAGTATATCTGTATGCCTTTAAAACATGGCGTTCACTTGACAGACACAGTATATCTGTATGCCTTTAAAACATGGCGTTCACTTGACAGGCACAGTATATCTTTATGCCATTAAAACATGACGTTCACTTGACAGACACAGTATATCTGTATGCCTTAAAACCATTGCGTTAACTTGACAGGCACAGTTTATTTGTATGCCTTTAAAACATGGCGTTCACTTGACAGACACAGTATATCTGTATGCCTTTAAATCATGGCGTTCACTTGACAGACATAGTATATCTGTATGCCTTAAAAACCTATCGTTCACTTGACAGACACAGTATATCTATATGCTGTTAACAGGTGCCTTAAACTAACAGAAGCAGAATATCTGTCCAGACAACACAAGGGGCTTAAATGTATGTATTTTAATGGCATGGCAGATCAATGCATGTATCAGGTTCCTAGGCGACATTAACTATTTAGATGTTGACATTTGAACTGCTCTATTACAGAAAAATATTGATTTTAACTTGGCAAATGTACAGACGGAAATATAAAATTAAACAACGAATTGAAGCCTAACAGGTTTAGTTTTTGTACATAATTACGGGTATTTTGTATTCATTTGAAGCTGTTCAATGTGGTCTTGAGATGAATATAAATGTAATGCAGTAGCTAAAGGGCAAATCTGCTCTGCATAACTGAGGTCAGTATAATCTGCCTACTTGTAAAGTTAGCAGATACTGCCTTTTGGCTCTGAATGGCAGTAATGCTGTTTACTGGGAGCAGAGAATAACAAACCCTTTAAACGCTGGTCCCGGTTATATTCGGGTTTTCTTTTTTCATTAGCACATTGTGCACCACCTTTGAAACATGTTCAAGACAAAACGTGACATCAATCAGCACAAATTGAAAATAGTTAACTTCCATTTTGTCAAATCTGAATAATTTCACTGAATGATTTAACTTCCCACCTTAAGGCCTTAAATACGATGTCAACAAGTCAGATACCACGAGCTATTTTATGTAAAGAATTATATATTGGACGAGGTGGCCTGTAAACACGCAATGCATTGTCACTGAACTTCAGCGCTTGAAAGCATAGCAAAACCTGTGTTTCTTTATTCTGGTTGTCATATACGCTGAGATTACCAATTTCTTAAAATATGTGTGGGTGACATATTCAATTAATTTACCTATAAAGACTGGTGTTTTAACAGCCACGTTAAGGCTTTATTACTTAGGATGTAAATCCAGTATTATGAAATAAAATAAAAATCATTGATCATACAAGGGAGCGCACCGGAATTTTTAGGCACAACGGATGACAATGATTACAGATTCTCTATCCCATTGTTATTACGGCTAGTTGACACTGACAATGAAAACTCGAGATTTCGGAAAGTTTAATAAAGCATCAATGATTGTAGGCCTACAAGCCACTCAATCATGTGTCAATACATCAGATTTGGAAGCGGTGCAAATCACTGCAACTGAAGCCGACGTACATTATAAGATGATGACAGCAAACACAGCTGGGCCCATATTCTCGTACAAATTACGATACATCGTAGGCTTCTGATTGGTCGAGACGGCTGTCTCGACCAATCAAAAGCCTTGATGTATCGTAACTTGTACGAGAATATGGGCCCTGATGTATAATTTTCGTATGAACAATACATCTGTTAAACTAACAAATCCTAAGATAATAATAACAAACATGACAATAAAAGATGCCCCAATATAAATTAATGATGAGGAGATAGCACTATAGTACCCAGATAGTAAGCTCCTGTGGAGTACAGTTTTCTCCTTAGTCTATTTTAAACAATAGCCAACAAACACGAGATATCAAGCCAATTTTGTCCCAATGCTGGTCCAGCTCATACGATGCTAGCACAAGATTAACCAAAAATTGGTTCTACTCAGTGTTTGTTACCCAATTGTAGGGCCAATTTTTCCAGCGTTGCCGTCCCAGCAAATACGACACATTGATCCAATGCTGGGCTAATGTTGGCCCAGTGTCGTAGACGGTGGGCCAACATTATCCAAGAGGGTGTATTTCCGGACCAGTTCAAAAAAAAAACAAATATTAGACTTCTGCTACAAAAAACTCTAGATAAAAATGAACCAACAAACTACCGTCCAGTTTTAAACCTCAGTTTTATATAAAAGATATTGGAGAAAATGATCGCATCTCGTCTACTTTCCCCCGTGGAAGCAAATTCGATGTCTAATAATTTGCAATCAGCATACAAGAAATTCCACTCCACTGAATCAGCTCTTTTGAAAATCGAAAACGATTTTTTACTCAATATGGAGATCGGGCAGAGTGACAGAACTTGACCTATGTGCTGCTTTTGACACAATTGACCACCTCACGCTAATCAGCCGCTTGTCGTCGTGGTATGGAATTTCTAGTACAGCTCTTGACTGGTTTACATCGTACTTGAGCGACCGATGTCAACAGGTAAAAAATCAGGATTATATTTCTGATGCGGTTTATATAGCTTTTGGTCTACCCCAGGGCTCTGTCTTTGAACCTATAGGCCCTACATTTTACCTTATATACTGCTCCCCTCAGTCACGTCATCGCTGAGTATGACGAAGAACATCATCTCTATGCCGATGACACACAAATTTATATATCTCTATCCGGTTCTGAAGCTTTAGAATCCCTAATGGCACCGTCGAGATCACGCAAAGATCACGTGACCAGAGCTTCCGGCCAAAATGGCCGCGCCCATGAAATAAACAAGGCCTTCGCCAAAAACAAACACCGCGGCTCTGGCACGGGCTCCCAGCCCTTCACGCCTGATCATGCTTTTCATTTTGCCATTTTCAAATGTTTCTTGGTCGCTATCTTGACCAGTTTAGTCCTCTCCCGAATTGGAGACGAGGCAGAAGGTAGGGAAAACGGCTTCCACAAAATTCTTTTTAACTGTGGTGAACATGACATTTTGATGACACCGGGAATTATTTTTGATAAACCGGCCACTCATGTTCACCTCCTTCTAAACACAAGGAACTGCCTGGGTAGAAAATCAACCCTCGCGTTTGGCAATCGTCATTCTAGCCCCCCCAAATTAGATTTCGGTGTTTGTTTTCCCCTCATTTTATTATCCGGCCAAGTAGAATTAAATCCAGGGCCTTCAAGTCCTGGAAATCAAAATTCATCTATGTTCCCCTGTGGCTACTGCGACCTACCTGTCACATGGGACCAATGTGGAATTTGCTGTGACACCTGTGACCTGTGGTTCCACAAAAATTGTGTGGACATGGGTTCGCACACCTTTAGAGCCTTCTCGACCACGAACGTATCCTGGATTTGCTGTAATTGTGACAACCCAAATTATGAACGAAATCTCTTCCATAGTTTTCAAATAGAAACAGTAAATTCTTTTCATCCATTAGATCTCTCTGAAAGCATAGAAATTAAATCGCCAATTTCTGACTTCGTACCAGTGCTGCACAGTAGCCCAATTATCGACCGTAGACATTCAAAGAAAATTAAAAACTGGATAACCCTTATTCTAAATTGTCAAAGCTTACGGGGCAAAGTCGAAGATTTCCAATCATCTGTCGACTACTTCCAACCCGACTGTATTCTTGGCACGGAATCCTGGCTTGACAAAAGTGTTTCCACAAACGAAATTTTCCCTCCTGGTTATAAGATCTTCCGGAGAGACAGAATTACATCAACTTAGGGGGGGGGGGGGGGAGTGTTTATCGCTGTCAAAGAAAATTATGACGTATCTCTCCTCCCTGATACTGTTACAGACACGGAACTTTTATGGGCGAAAGTCCACTTTGAAAAATCAAAATCCTTAATTCTCGTATCCTTTTATCAACCTCGATCCTGGCTCAAAAATTGAAAAAAATCTTCTTCCAAAAAATTCAAACCAAACCATCATCCTTGGTGGAGACTTTAATCTTCCGGACATAGACTGGGAAAATAGTCTAGTTTTGCCCTCAGCCACCAACAAGGGGCAGTGCGAGCACCTTTTTTCTAGCCTGGATGATCATGCCTTGACCCAAGTACAAAAAGAACCCACCAGAGACAAAAACATTCTAGACCTTTGTATAACTAATAAACCAGGATTAATAAAATCATCCCGCAGCGTACCCGGAATTTCGGACCACTGTGCAGTACTGACAGAAGCCGACATCAACCCCCCGTATCGACGTTCAACCGCTCGCCCAGTGCATCAGTTCAAAAAAGCAAGTTGGGAAAACATCAGGCAAGAAATTAGGAGACATTGGGCCTCATTTTCCAAAGACAGCCACAATAATTCGTTAAATGAAAAATGGTTGAGGTTAAAGTCCATCTTGATGGACTGCCTGAATAAATTTGTACCAACAAAATTAACATCTAAACGCCAGAACTTGCCCTGGCTTAATAAATCGCTCCGCAAGGCTATTCGAAAAAATGCAAGACTTTATAACAGAGCGAAAACTTCAAAAAGACCTGACCTTTGGGCAAAATATAAATTACAGAAACGGGACACGCAGCGAAACCTTAGACATAATCGTTGGTCCTTTATTAACGACAAACTTTTAACATCTCTGGAAACTAAAAATTCAAAGCCTTTCTGGCGCTATATAAAATCACAGCGTCAGGACAGGTGTGGTGTCTCTCCTTTATTGCATGATGGCCAACTGCATTCAGACAGCAGGCGCAAGGCCGAAATCCTCAACCAACAGTTTTGCTCAGTATTTACTGATGAGGACACCACTTATATGCCTAAATTAGAAGGACCACCAACAACTTCCATGAATAATATTGAAATTACACAACCTGGTATAACTAAATTATTGAGTGAACTGAACGTCGATAAAGCACCCGGACCTGACGAGCTCCCAAATTTACTCAAAAATGCTGCCAAGGAGATATCTCCTTTTTTAACAGATATTTTCGAACACTCTATCCGGACCGGGAAATTACCTGATGAATGGGTCGAGGCTAATGTAGCCCCTGTTTTCAAAAAGGGAGATCGGCATACTGCTTCTAATTACAGGCCGATCTCCTTGACATGTGTTTGTGCCAAATTGCTCGAACACATTATTTGCAAGAACATCATGACCCACTTTACCAAAAACAAAATTTTAACTTCTGTGCAACACGGTTTCCGTGCAGAGCACTCTTGTGAAAGCCAATTACTACTGACCACTGAAGATCTGGTTCAAAATTACCAGGACAAAATTCAAACGGATTTAATTGTTTTAGATTTTAGTAAGGCTTTCGATGTAGTTCCCCACCAACGTTTACTACACAAACTTGATCATTACGGAATTAGGGGACCTACACTACTTTGGATTCAAAATTTTCTCACCACTCGGACACAAAAAGTAGTAGTAGATGGTAGCTTTTCGGACACTGCTCATGTAGGTTCTGGTGTACGACAGGGTACAGTACTTGGCCCGATTTTATTTCTATGCTATATTAATGACCTCCCATCCTCGGTCTCATCTGATGTTCGACTCTTTGCTGACGACTGCCTCCTTTATCGGCCCATAAAATCTAAGGACGATTAAAAAAAGCTACAGGAGGACTTAACAAAATTGGAGCGCTGGGCAGACATTTGGGTTATGAAATTCAACCCATCCAAATGTTCTGTCCTCCGAGTGAAGAGACCCCGGGCTAAAGAGATAGCATCAGACTACCAGCTCAAAGGGGTCACACTCGGACAAGTAACAAATTCACCTTACTTGGGAGTCAGCATCAGTGAGAACCTGGAATGGGGGGATCACATCTCTAAAATTGCGAGTAAGGCTAATTCCACACTGGGTTTCTTGAAGAGGAATTTAAAGGGATGTCCCTCAAAATTAAAAGAGATTGCATATTTTTTAATGGTTCGGTCACTTTTGGAATACTCTTGTCCTGTATGGGATCCATACAGGCAAGGTGACATCGATAAATTAAACAAAATTCAAAGAGCTGCTGCACGTTTCGTAACTAACAACTACCAGCGTAAATCAAGTGTAACAGCTCTTATCCAAGATCTAGGCTGGACTGACTTACAAACCAGAAGAAAGAACTTCAGGCTGACAAGCCTGTACAAAATTTTAAACGGATTAATTGCTGTACCTGTCAGTGACCTTTTAACCCCAGCAGATGAAAGAACTCGTGGTGGACATAAAAAATCATTCAAACATATTAGAGCTAACACCACGCTGGGACAAAATTCTTTTTTGTACAAAACCATACCCGATTGGAATCATCTCCCACCAGCTGCTATTGAATCCAGATCAATAGCAGCTTTCAAGAGCCAACTGAGCGATTAGTCTGGTCGGCCGCTCAGCATAAACCCTTCGCCTGATATTCCGTGAGGAGGACTGCGAAGCTCACCCTTTAAAGGTTAAAGGTTAAACTGATTTGAAATCCTGTGTAAAAAAAACATGTTGGCATGTACATTTGTCAATTGTAAATTTTTACCATAAGTTATCAACCTACCCCCTTGCTTGGCACAACTTAATTGCGGGTTAATTGAGCCATTTTCACCACTCTCAGTTTTGTATCCATAATTTTTTAATTATTCTTTTCAACTTTCATTGATGTTGGATATATGTAATATATAGCCATGTTTTAAAACTATCCCAACCATTCTGCGATCAGCTGGGGAAACACTAGACAAACTATTGTAAAAAGTGGCTCAACTAACCCGACTCTCTCCTACTAACGGATCATCTATCCATAATAAAAGCCTAGCAGGCCAATTTCTACTTGGCTCGGTTGTCGACTCCTAATTATCGTGCTCGAATCCCGGCTGGATCGTAAATTGGTTGTAGTGTCTCTGCTTATACTTTGTTCTAAGCTGTTCAATGGCTGGGATGCATTTTGCTTTGACATTTTTTTTGCAAATATTTAAAATAATCACGAATTCTGACCTCCTCTTGTAATGATGCGGTCACAAAGCTGAGAAACCTCAGAAGTGGGCAAATGGTAGCCATATCGCCACATGTGGCGAGTGTGTGCGCTAAAAATGTCATTGGTAAAAATGTCATAGGTAAGATTGCCATAGGTAAAAATACCATTGGTATTAATGCCAGAAGATAAAAATGCCAGTGGTTAATATGCCAGACAGTAAAAATGCCATTGGTAAAAATGTCAGAAGGCTGATTTCACAAAAACGTGCCATTTTTTCCCCGATGAACTGCACTTGCTATCGTGACTTAAAGCAATTCTGGTCCTTCTAGCAGAAGTCACGATAGCAAATATACAAAATGTATGATAAAAACTGAATAAGTATTATATCAAAACAAATAGTTAGTAAACATTGTCGAAATACATATACTTTAGAGGTAAAAAAGCTCAATATTCTATCGTGAAAATGAGACACAAGACATTTATCATGTATCCAAATGTCACGATAGCAGCAATTGTCCAAATTTGTTTTGTTGTCACAATAGCACATTTAGCATTTAAAAAACGGGCATACACAGCTGGCTAGTACAACTGACGACACCTTATCATTTTAGTTTTATAGCATGTGGGCGATTGTAGAACAACATCATGCTCATCTTTTATTTCTACAATTGAAAAAGTGACCAGCGACATTTGTTTGTTTGCTATCGTGATATACACTTGCTTGCTATCGTGATATAATTGTGGGTATTGTGCAATTGTGATTTATTTTAAAAATTATAGTCCAGGGCATTTTTGATTTGAGGTGGAACAAATTGCAACAGAAGGGATTTTTGCATTTCTGAATTTAGTATTGTATCGAGAATGACCAAAAAAAAGTCCAAAGATGTAAAAATTCAGATGACCGTTTTATAGCCCTTTTTCAAAATGGCGCCAAGAATATATATATATATATATATTTATTGAATTAATTTTTTTACTTAAATTACATTTATTATGCTACTTATTATCATATATATTCTAAAAATCCATTACAATTCTGGTGTTACCCATTTGTTAACCCATAATGAGCTATAGAAAAAAACACTAAAATATCAGTTTACCCTAGTTGACTTTAATGTTTCATTTTATTAGAGAAGCTACCGCACTCAGCCGAGCAAGTGCCAAATTTTTTGTTTTTTTAAGTTTTCAAGCCAAAAAAGTGAAATTCACAATTTTACAAAAAGTCATAGAAAGCGTATACTTTTCCACTTTGAATCATTCTAATACACTGAAAGAGAATGAAATATAAATATAAACCATTGCAAGTATATTGATAGGGCTAAAGCCACACAAAGTAAACTTAATAATTATTTATATGAACAAAATTCCATATTTTTTTCAAACTTGAACATACAAAAATCGTCTGTAACTTTACTATTCAAATCAACTAATATATATATACACCTTACAAACTCCTACATTATATGGGAGTAAGAATATAACAAAAAAATAGTTATATCAATAAAAAAAATCGATTGAGTATGAAATGATTACCCCTTCCCCCTTTTTAGAAATAGTCACTTTCAACGAGCGACATACGTAACAGTGAGTTGAGAGATATATATGTATACACTAGATTGTATACATAAAAAAATTATATATATATCCATATTTAGCAAAATTTGTTTAAATTTTGTCAAGTATACTTAAGAAATGATATAGAAAATAAACAGTTTTACGAAGCTCCAGAAGCGACATTTACATTATTATTATTTTTTAAATATATTGAGTTCAGAACTCAATATATTGACTTTACAACTCGATATATTGATTTTAAAAGTCGATATATTGAGTTGATAACTCGATATATCAAGTTTAAAACTCGATATATTGAGTTTAAAACTCGATATATTGATTTTACACCTCGATTTATTGATTTTAAAACTCGATATTATATTGAGTTCATTACTCGATATATTGAGTTCATAACTCGATATATTGACTTAAAAAATCGATATATTGACTTTAAAAGTCGATATATCATGTATATAACTCAATATATTGAAGTCATAACTCGATATATTGAGTTTGAAAGTCGATTTATTGAGTTCATAACTCGATATATAGAGTTTCAAACTCGATATATTGACTTTAAAAGTCGATATATCGAGTTTACAACCCGAAATATTGAGTTTAAAAAGCGATATATCGACATTAAAAGTAGATATATTGTGTTTACAACTCAATATATTGAGTTTACAACTTGATATATTGACTTTAAAAGTCGAGATATTGAGTTCATAACTCGATATATTGAGTTCATAACTCGATATATTGAGTTCATAACTCGATATATTGAGTTCATAACTCGATATAATGACTTTAAAAGTCGATATATTGACTTTAAAAGTCGATATATCGAGCTCATAATTCAATATATTGAGCTTAAAACTCGATATATTGAGGTTAGAACTCATTATGTTGACTTTCAAAGTCAATATATTGAGTTGTAAACTCAATATATTGACTTTTAAAATCAATATATCGAGATGTAAACCTAATATATCGAGTTGTAAACTCAATATATTCAGTTGTAAACTCAATATATCGCATTTTAAAGTGAATATATTGAGTTGTAAACTCAATATATCGACTTTCAAAGTCAATATATTGACTTTTAAAGTCAATATATCGAGTGGTAAACTTAATATAGAGTTGAGAACTCAATATATTGACTTTCAAAGGTATCTCTGACATTAAATCTTCTGATATTTCTTTGGACACTTTTAGACCAGCAACTGAAGAGGAGGTGTTTAAGATTATTAGCAAAAGTCCTAAGAAATCATGTGCTTTAGATCCAATACCAGCTGGATTTTTGATAGATATTTTACCAACACTGCTACCAACAATCACAAAAATTATTAACATTTCACTGGAAACCGGAACGGTACCTCATTCAATGAAAAAGGCGATTGTCAGCCCACTTTTAAAAAAACTAACGCTTGACAAGGATGTTTTGAAAAATTATCGTCCTGTGTCTAACCTTCCTTTCATTTCAAAGATTCTTGAGAAAATTGTATCATCGCGGCTGTTAGACCACATAGAATCAAATAATCCTGGAGAGCCACTACAGTCGGCTTATAAACGCCATCACGGCACAGAGACTGCACTTTTGAAAATTCAGAGTGATTTGTTGTTGGCAATGGATGATCACAAAGCATCACTAGTTGTATTTTTGGACCTTTCCGCTGCATTCGACACAATTGATCATACCATTCTTGTTAATCGTTTGCGAAATGACTATGGACTAAGTGGAAAAGCACTTGATTGGTTGGAATCATATCTCACTGATCGATATCAATCTGTACATATTAAAGACAATTCCTCTGAATACACAAAATTAAATTTTGGTGTTCCTCAGGGTTCAGTCCTGGGACCTTTACTTTTCAGTTATTATACAAAACCTATTAGAGCCATAGCAGCAAAACATAATCTAAAAATACATCTATACGCAGATGACACTCAATTATATGTGTCGTTCCGATTTTCAAGCTACACAGAAGCAATCGCTGCACTGTGTCGTGTAGAAGCTTGTATCAATGAAATACAGACATGGATGAAGAACAATAAACTTCAACTAAATGCCGATAAGACTGAGTATCTTATTGTTGCATCTCCGAACGTTTTACCAAAGATAACATTACGCCCTATTAATATTAGTGGAATCGAAATTGAGCCATCAGTGTGTGCAAAGAATTTAGGAGTAATGTTTGACAAACATCTTAACATGTGTGAGCATGTGAATCAAATTTGCAGAAAAGCACAATTTCTTTTGAAAAAGATCGGTGACATTAGAAATTGTTTATCGATTGTTACCACTGAGCATCTCATCCACGCCTATGTGACATCTCAACTTGACTGTTGCAACTCTCTCTTGTATGGCTTGCCAAATAGCTGTATTTTAAAACTACAACGAATTCAAAATAGTGCAGCAAGGATTATATATCGAAGAAAGAAATTTGATCATGTGACTCCTCTTTTGAAACAATTGCATTGGCTGCCAATCAGACAAAGGATAGAATATAAACTTCTCCTTCTTTGCTTCAAAGCGCAACATGGCCTAGCACCCAGTTACCTTCAAGACTGTATTATCCCTTATTCTCCATGTCGCCCACTGCGCACCAAACATCTGTTGGTGGTGCCTCCCACAAAGTTAAAAACATATGGTGATAGATCATTTAATAAAGCTGCCCCCTTATTTTGGAACAAATCACCATATCACATACGAAGCTGTAACAAACTTAATCAATTTAAGCGACACTTAAAAAGTCATTTGTTCAGTATCGCATACTTGTAGAGATGCTATGATTTTTTCACCTTAATGTACCAAGTTGATCATGTTTATTGACATTTTTGTTTGTAGCGCCAAAGAGCAACTTGAGGTTGGATATGGCGCCATATAAGTGTATATTATTATTATTATTATTATATATCGAGTTGTAATCTCAACATATCGAGTTGTAAACTCAATATATCGAGTTGTAAACTCAATATATTGAATTGTAAACTAAATATATAGACTTTCAAAGTAAATATATTGATTTTTAAAGTCGATATATCAAGTTGTAAACTCAATATATGAAGTTTTTAACTCAATATATTGAGTTTAAAAAAATAACAATAATGCAAATGTCGCTTCTGGGTCTTTTTACAATTTAGACTTGCATATCATCATTTTTAATCAACCAAATCTTATATTTTCCAATACCAAACATGGCAAGTTATCTACAATACTACTTTATACATCACATTACATTTAAAAAGCTCCCTATATAATATGAGAGTAAGGAAATAACACCAGCAGAACTATATCAATAGAATAAAACTGACTGATTATGGTGTAATTGCCCTTATGTCTTTTAGAAATAAACATCTTCGCAAGCGACACCGATTTGGTATTTCTTTTGTATTTTTTTCATCTAAATGTGTTTTAATGTTGTCAAGTACAACGAAAAGTGGTGTAAGATTAATTATATTGATGGTAAATATTGAATTTTAATTTATTATTGTCAAATTACGACCTTTTTTTCACAAAATATTACACTGTATATTTATCAAGTTGATAAAAATGTTTTGTATTATTATTATTATTATTATTATTATTATTGAAGTGCATTTATTCTTCTTATTTCAAGTGATGTCTCAATTATTTATAGAAGCATGTTGAAGGTGTGAACAGTTTTATAAAATATTGAATCAATTTATTTGCGCCTCTGAGCTCGGAACGCCGAGTATTTAGTCAAATTGAAAGTTTCTTATTTCATATTTCATATATGAAGAAAAATCACTGAGCAATAGTCGCTCATTAAATAAAGTATTATAAACTTTAAAAAGTACAGCAAAATTGCCATATTATAAACTAAATTTGTGGAAGCGTGGAAAATTCAAGCCTTTGTGGTCTTATATGATGAAAAGACGTTGACAATTTAAATTCATGGATGTACAAAAATTAGAAGTCAGCCAAGAAAATCAGGAACAGATAATTGTAATAAATACCTTTGACAAAAACAACAGCTACGTATCTCTATCCTAATATGAGTGTCTCAGAGTCCAGCAATGGGGGTGAGTAACTCGCCTATACGGTCAGTGGATTGGGCATGGCGAATGGTTGATTATCATTAAATACAGATCATGACCGACATATCAGCTGCTCCACGAATAAATTTAAAATAAAATTAAGTCTACTGAACACGAGAATGCATTATGTCTTTCTTCCTTTTTTGTTTCCCAATAATTGTAGCTGTTGTTTCAAAATATGTTTTTTTTTACTTCGAACGATATATCCAGATTTTCCAAATATGGCGCAAAAGAGTTTTTTTTTATTCGAGCCTTTCTTCTATTATTTTTTAGATGTATTCAGAAGTATTTCAAATAATTATGGGTAACAAAGAAATCCTTTTTCAAAGCATCTTACGATTTGGGTGAGTAATAACAATAATTTAACCATTTGAGGGTACCCTCACAAAAAGGCCCGTAAAAAAGTTTCCGAATTTTTCTGGCTTGGGACTTTTTTTTGGTCAAGGAAAGCTTCTGTTGCAGTTTGTTCCTATGTTCCCTACTTTTTGGCTTAAATGCCCTGGACTATTAGGACGGAATGGATTTCTGAACTAAACTCCCTGGTACCATTTTTTCTGCTGATTCTATTGTGGGGTAGCAAGACCTCATCAAATAATTATTGCACCCCCAGTGGCCATTATACAATTGTGATATTGTGACAAAAATCTGAAAAAACGTTAATTTAACCACTAGGGTGCCCTCCTTTAAGACTGTATTTTTCGCGTTCAAATTATCACCAGTCACCTGAAAATTTAACTGATGAAACATTAAATGCTGCTTTATCTTATCAATTAATAAGTTTTCCAATAGGATTCAAGCTCTGCACGTGACACCCTATTTTTTGCAGTGCTATTGTGACACATTTTTTCAGGACGGAAATGGTCACGATAGAATTTTTTTAAACTGTAAATAATCCTATATTTAAATGGAATGAGCATATAAAGAGACATGTCATATTAATAATTAATCATTTTTCTTTAGGCCTAATTATCATTTATTACTTCATTTGTCATTCCATTGCATGTATTTGTAAATTTACATTGAAACACACATGTAAATTCACCGGGGCAACTTTCTGTCCTAAAAAATGAATTTTTGAAGTATTATTTTTACTTTTTAACTGTGAAAGGCTATTGCAATCCCTGTGATGGTGACTTTGGTGTCTGCCATGTATCTAAACTTTCAAATAGTAAAACCATTAGGGAGTGTTCCTGTTATTCAACTCCCGATTTCGTGCCCCCAAAATGCTGATATTGTGACCACTTTTGTGAAATTAGCCAGATGGTAAAAATACCAGTGGTAAAAATGCCATCGGGAAAGCATGCCAGTGGTAAAAATGCCATCTGTAAAAATGGTACAGCTTCTAAAGTAACGTTACTTATAATCAAAACTTCGCGAAACTTTCAGGGTAGTCACGACATAAATCATAAAATGGAAAATAGTGTGTGTAAAATTCAATGAAACTTGGTTGAAAATTGACTGGGAAATCTGCGAAATTCAATAATCCTGGTTGATGAATTTAATGTGAATCTGACTAGACTATTATATAGGCCTAGTCTAATATAGCTCCCAGGGCCACATTATGGTTACCTTCATAACCCCCTCGACCCCTCGACCCACAACCCTCGACCTTCGACCCACAACCCCTCGACCCACCACCCCCTCGACCCTCAACCCTCAACCCCTCGACCCACAACCCCTCGACCCACAACCTCGGCCAATCTGAAATATGTTCTTATGTTATGTAGGTTTAATCTATGGGTATTGTTTTTTTTACAATTATTAGATTTTGTCAAAGACGTCGGCGTCTCATGTTTGTTGGGTGAGGACACTGCCCAGCAAACACGAAAAGTTGATCAAATGTTGGTTCAATGTTGGGCCGGCGTCGTAGACGGCGGGCCATCCCTAAACCAGCATTGGATGAACGTCTCGTGTTTCCCGACACTGGAGTCATAATCTATAAATAGCAAGCGTATTTTTTCAGCTCAAACAATACGTAGGCCCTACCCAGCAGACTTTTGTTTTAGTGTTTGGCAGCGTCGTAGACGGTGGCCCAACTCTAAAAAAGCCATTGTATTGGGTCGACGCCTCGTTTCTGCTGGATAAGGATACACGCTATACATGTGCGACACATTTACATAAGCTGTTATACAGTGCTTGATTAATGTTGGCCCAATGGTGCAGACTGTGAGCAAACATTTATCAATGGTTTTATCAATGGTTTATTGGCCCAGTGTAAAAGACGGTCAGGCGACATTGACCTGACATTGGATCAACCTCACTAAGGTCGATGGGGTTTTCGAGCCACCGTGGCACGGGAATGGTCTGCTGTAGGCCTATTTCCAGTGTTCCCCTCAAACTCGAAGCATTGAAACAATGTCAGTTTAAGGTTGGGCCAGCGTCGCAAACGGCGGGCCAACATTAACCGAACATATTATTCCATTTTGTCGTGTTTTCTGGGGATAGATGTTTCCTGCCTAACTTTCCCAGAAAAAACCCCAGCAAAGTCATGAAGGTAGGCCTATAGCCTACAGGTAGGCCTATAGGGCCTAACTTATAAGCCCACCTCTAGCATAGACTACTTGATTCCATGAAAAAAGCTACCTTAAAATTTCACCAGCCCCATTCAAACAAATATTTTCTTGAAATAAACGTATGTAAGTATTAAAGCTGCCCCTTATGATGACATCAATTTTCGTTTTTTATTTTGTAATGAAGTAGTGTATCCCACAGATCATGATTTTATTTTTTATCCACTATTTTATGAATCCGATTGAAACCCAAACAAACTTTTTGTATACCTAAACACCTGCTAAAGGACGTTTGAATGTTCCTACAGCATTGGGCAACATGTTGATGCCGTCGGCCCAGCGTTGAGCAGACATTCAGTGCTGCGGGGGAACCCCCCTGATCAACCCGTTCCCACAGCAATTCAGAGCGGCAGCTATTGATGTAACTATGTGGTTACTTTGAACATGCCGTCCGATATGGTCAGTATTTGCCGTCTATATTGTGGTATGCTGTTAACAAACTTGTTTACATGACAGTATATGTCTTAGAAATAGAGATTGTTTCGTCTTTCTCAGTGCCTTAACATTGTTTTTTTTACATTTTTATTTTGTATTTAAGATCAGTAGATTATATAGCTTCATTAACAGTATATGTCTTGGAAATAGAGATTGTTTCGTCTTTTTCAGTGCCTTAACATTGTTTTTTTACATTTTTTTTTTTTTTTAAGATCAGTAGATTATATAGCTTCATATAAATCAAACTTTCAAAATTGACAAATTGAAAATTCTCATCATAAGGGGCAGCTTTAAATCCTTAATAACTCAGTAACCGGAGCAGTAAAATAAAAAAATAAAACACCATTCTCCATGGATTAATCCATTGATTAAAATAAGCAAAACAGTTATGCAGCTTTAAGCTATGTGGTATTTCATGTCAGTAAGAGTGTTTTTAGGTGACTAGATGATGCGTGCTAACTGTAATCAGCGTTACGGTATCACCTAAAAATCGTTACGGTATCACACATATGACTTATTTTACCACCAAAGATTTGCCAAAGATCTTAGCTTTCTCTTAATATTATAAGGATTTATCTTAACTCTTGTGATGGGAATGAGAGACAGTCAGGACGAGATGAATATTAAGATGTTTAGTGAGATCGGATGCGGTGACCAGAGTCTGGAACAATCTTAAAGTAGGCCTACTAAGCTGTAAAATCACTACATATATATGAATGTGAGCCTACTGGTTAAGATGGACTTGGTTAATTAGCTTGAAGTTTGAGATTGTTTTTTTATGACAAATATCTCACACCTAGTTAAGCTATTCACTTCGATAAAACCAAAATTGATTATTGCGTCTACACTTTACACGACGTCTTTCAAGATAATATGTTGGCCTACGTTGGCAATCTAACATGACCATATTTTACAATTTCCTTTTAAAACACATAATTATTAAGATTGACTCGAAGAAAACACAAAATCCCTTTCCCGACAATAAAAACACGCACATATAAATGTATAGGGTAAACGCCAGGCATTGGCGGGAAAAAAACCCGAGAAAATGTTGGTGAACATGATTACATCATATATAACATGAGGCCAGCCGGCCACCATAATCCCCCGCCCCGCCCGCATGTGAGAAACATTTCATGGTAATGGACCAGTAATGGACCATTTTGCATTTAATCAAAATCGTCTAGGGATATCCGTCCCTGAAACCACTCATTCTGTTTCATAGTAATGGACTAACAGCTATCTGGCTCATTTTGTCAGATATCAGGCTTAATAAAGTTAATGATGACCGATGGTCGACGATTTTGAATTTGATTGAGTTCATTTTTGTCAGGGCATATCCCTACCTGGAACAGCACATTTTGTTTCATAGATATGGTCTAGCTATGGCACGGTTCGCCAGGTATCAAGTATTTTTTTAAAAAATTATCGCCGATAGTGGGCCATTTTGAATTTGATCAAGTTGACATTTTCAGGGCATATCCAGACACATTTTGTTTTATAGTAACGGTATAGCTATCGATTTGGTTCGATTTGCCAGATATCAGGCATATTAAAGGTAATTATGGCCGATGGTCTGCCATTTTGAATTTGATCGAGTTGAATTTTTTCAAGCCATATTCCACCTTGAGACCGCATATTTTGTTTTATTGTAATGGTCTAGCTATCTGGCATGGTTTGATAGATATCAAGCATATCAAAGTTAATTATGGCCGATGGGCAAAAGCCAAAGTTCCTAAACCCCAAAAAGAAAATCTACCCCTCTGAGAGATGTATGTGTGAAATATGAAAGAAATCCTCCATTGGTTTCCGAGATCTGCTCCAGAAAGGGGGACAGACGGCCAGACAGGCGGACAGACATCCGAGGCAACGCCAATACCCACCACCCCGACTTCGTCTCAAAATGTCTCCCATCAGCTATCTTGTTTTAGTAGAATTATTCCCAAAAGTTAATCAGATCATTATAAATACCTAGAGAACCACTGCATAGAATTAGAATGCGATCCAAAAAATGGCTCATAAGATATCGCACCCAGAAGCTTTTTGGTCTGCCATTTTCTTCAAAATGTCCTCCGTCCGCCATATTGTTTTTAATTATTTTTCCCAAAAGTTAATCAGATCATCTGAAATACACATAAAACCTCCACATCAAATTAGAGTGCGATCCAACCCACAATTCATTAGATATCGCGCCCACAATGTTTTTGGTCGGCCATTTTTTCAAAATGTCCTCCGTCAGTCATCTTTTTTTTTCATAATATTTCCCAAAAAGCTAATCAGATCATCAGAAATATCCAGAGAACCATCACATCAAATTTGAATGCGATCCAAATGACAGTTCATAAGATATCGCGCCTGAAGAAGCTTTTTTTGGTCGGCCGTTTTTTTCAAAATGTCTACCGTCGGCCATCTTGTTTTTAATAATTTTTTCCAAAAGTTATTCAGATCATCTGAAGTAGGGCCTACACATAGAACCACCGCGTCAAATTTGAGTGTGATCCAACCCACGGTTCGTAAGATATTGGGCACACAAGCTTTTCGGTCGCCCATTTTTTCAAAATGTCTTCCGTCTGCTTTTCTGTTTTATAATTTTTTTTTTCTCAAAAGTTGATCAGATCATCTGAAATACCAATAGAAACACCACATCAAATTTGAGTGTGATCCAACCCACGGTTCATATAAAGATATCGCGCCCACAAGCTTGTTTGACGGCCATTTTTTTTCAAAATGTCCTCCGTCAACCATCTTGTTTTTAATGTATTCTTCACAAAAGTTAAGCAAATCATCAGAAATACACAGAGAACCACACTATAAAACTTGAATGGGGTTATGGGATCAATTCAACAGGTAATAAGATATCGTGCCACAAGCTTTTTGAGCAGTCATCTTGGAAAATGGCCGCTTATGACGTGGTGCCCCCAAAAATATATGAGAATAATTGCCCAGGCATATATAGGTCATGTCTGTTAAAAAATAAACAAAAAATTTTCAGCAAACTTCTTAGTGAGAGCTAAATTGCTCATACGCCCACGGTGGCGGAGGTGGAGACGGAATAATGCTTAACCCTATAAGCACCCCGATATTATCGGGGATGCTTATCAATTATTCAGTTAACTGCATAAAGGCTACAAAGTGTGCAAATTTTTAAATAGACTCTAGTCTGAATAATATACCGGTAGGCCTACTTCAATAGTCTACCCGTTTTTTAACATGTAGATTCAGTAGGGGAGGTCGGGGTAAGTTGATCATAGGGGTAAGTTGACCCAGCCCTCCCAAACCATTAATAAATGAACAGTTCCATTTTTCGCAGACTTCCAACAACACTACATTTTAGTCAGCCATGTTGTTTTGAAGAGCAGCTAGGAGACACATTTTATTCAGGTAAAAAAAAAAAATTCACCTCTAAAAAAGTAAAAATTAGCAAGCAGACAACATCTTCTCTTTAGCATTTGATTGTGGCAATAGTCAACACTGAAACAGGTTACCAATTGGCCTTTAAGCAGGTGAAACTCTTTTTAAAATTAGATTCATAGTTTTTTTCACATTCACTGTGGGCATGCCAGGGTCGATCCACAGTTGATCCCCACAACTTGGGACAAGACGTGCCACGGCTCAACTTACCCCACCGTGGATCAACTTGCCCCAGATATATATTTATGTGTGCATATCTAAGCTTGGTTAACTGGTTTAAAGCACATAACGTTATAAGTTTCTCGCAGCCGACTTTGCCTGTTGGAGCTGAGGGACTGTAGGAGTTAGAGGAAGAGGAGCAGAAGGTACAGGAGGAGAAGGAAGAGAATGGAGAGAAGGAGAAAAATAAGAGAAAGATGAGAATGTGGACGAGGAGGACCAGGAGAGTGGGAAGGAGGAGGAGGACGACGGAGGAAAAGATGACAGGACGATAAATGAAAAGAGCAGGATGGTGAAGGGAAGAAGAGAAGGGAAAGAAAGAGAATACAAATGTAGAAGAGAGGGGAGAGCAAGAAGAAGATGAGAAGGAAAAGAAGGAAGGAGATACAGGGAAGAGTAAAGTGAGAAGAGGAGAAGAAGGAGAAGAAAAAGAAGTAGAATGAAGTGGATGAATAAAAGAAGAGCCAAGTAATAGTGGGAGAAGGTGCTGAAGGACGAGGAAGATGAGAAAGATAAGAGGGAGAATGGTGAGGGGGCGGAATATGAAGTGTTGGAAGTAAAAGAGGAATAGGAAGGGAAGAAAAAGGAAGTTGAGGAGGAGAAAAGTGATGTCTCATCTGACGGTATAGTAGGGGTAGTATTAAAGAGCAGAATAAAGAGACAAATGCCTCCCCTTCTTTGTCTTCCAACCTATATTCCTCCCATTCCTCCTCCTTATCCTCCCCCAACTTCGCTTTATCCTTGTTCTTCTACCCTCTTTCTCATCTGGCCTCTTCCTTCTCATCTTGCTCTGCGTCCTTTTCCCCTATTGAGTATTCCCCTATTGAGTATTTTTGTTTATCCTCTTCTTCTATTTTCTCCACTTCCGTCTCATCTTCTTCCACTTTCTCCTTCTTTTATTATTATTTCCTTTTCCTTCTCATCTTGCTCCTTCTCTTTATTCTCTTCTACCTTCGCTCTTCTTCATTCCTTCCGCTTCCTATTACTTCTCCTTCTTTTTACTTATCCTCCTCCGTTCTCCTTCTCCTACTCCTTTCTTCACGTATGTCTTCGTCACTGTCTTCAACTTCTTCCTTTCTACTCTTTTTCAGTTTATCCTCCTTCTTTTACTCTTCTTATTCTCAATCCTTACTTCATTATCCATCTCCTTTTCCTCATCATTCTGTTTTGCATGTTTCTAGTAGTTTGTTCATTCCTCCGTATCCTCCTCTCATTCGCCCCCTTCTCATCTTCCTCTTCTACTTTCTCTTCTTCTTTCATCTGCTCCTCTTCTTCCTCTTCTCTTGCCTTCCGCTTTTTCATCGACTTTTCCGGTTCCTTTCTCCTCATTCTTCTCCCCTTTTTCCTCCTTCTTCCTTCCTTTTTATTCATTTTTTCTATATTTTTTTCCTTTTCCTCCTCCTCTCTCTGTCTTTGATTCCTTCTCTTTCATCTTTTCGTCCTTACTTCATTCTCCTCCATCTCTCTTCTCCTTTTTCGAACCATTCTCTTTTGCATATTTCTAGTATTTTCTTCATTTCTCCGTATTCTCCTCTTATTCGCCCCCTTCTCGTCTTCCTCTTCATCCACTTTTTCTATATTCTCTTCTTCATTTCCTTCCTCTTCTCTCTCTGTCTTTGCTTCCTTTTCCTTCATCTCGCTCTTGATTTTCTTTGCCTCCTTAATTGATTCAACCTCCTTTCCTTTCCATTCTCCTATGTATCCCCTTTATTTCTCCTCTGTATCCTCTCTTTCTCCTATGTCAACTTTTCCTCTTCTCCTTCGTTTTCTTCTACCTTCTCATCTTCTTTCTCTTTCTTCTTCTCCACCCCCCCCCCCCTCCCCCTACCGTCAGACCCTCAGACGAAGTCGGGTACTTGAAAAATGGTAATTTGGAGCGCATTTTATTAGTCTTACCAATAACAGAGACGTGCACAGGTGGAGGGTCAGAGGGGAACTCACCCCCCCCCTCCCCCCCTTGAGCTGCAGATTTTCAAAAATTTCTGTGGATTTTCGAGGGTGAACCCCCGGAACCCCCATATTTATCTAAATTTTACCTCTTGACCCCCCCCCCCCCCATATCGGAAAGCTGCGGACGCCCCTGAATAATGCACTGTAGTTCTCTATTTACTATTTTTGGAATGAGTAGGGCAAGAGAAGCGAGCTTGAATGGTATAACACTTAACTTACGGGATGGATCACGTGTACGTCTCCATGGTGATGGTGTACTAGCACCCCAGATTGCTCAGGGTAGACATAGGCTATTACTCAAACACCCTTCTAGTATATGCTTTATTGGCCTTAGTGCATGTGTGCATCCATTTTTTGATAATGAGTTAAGAGATCAAGCACTTTACATTAAACAGTAACTTACGATGTAGTGGCACAACTCACCCCAGATTGTGGAACAACTTACCCCATGTTAGGGGTAAATTGAGCCATTTTGAAAAATAATTTGCCACCACCAATTTTATGTTACCGCGGTAGGCCTAGGCCTATAGCTTTGTTCTATAGGCCTAATAAGCGAATTTTACTAAAATATAGTGTAGGCCTACAATGAATATTTCGTGTATGAATATTTCGGTTATTCTAATAGGAAATATAGCATAGATGCATCCGCTTGAAGAAAATTTGGTTCATCTTACCCCGACCTCCCCTTATAGTAGGGCATGATATATATTTGAACCCAGGGAGTCACAATCAGGTACGGAACCACCTCGGCAGTGACCTTTGGTGACCTTGAGTGACCTTCAAAGTGAGAGTCATCGTATATATGTTCGAAAATATGATTTTTCGAAAAATAAAGGAAGGAACAAGTGTGATACCTCTTTTCGATGTGATTTTAATTCAAGAATCCATTCCTGACTATTTTTTCTGGTTATTTTTAATACTTCAAGGTCATCTGCAAGGTCAAAAGGACAATTTCAAGGTCAAAAGTGCCAAATATGACTTTCCATGGAAACAATTATAACAACAAGTGTAATACCTCATTTTGATGTGTTTATATTGGAAAAAAAACATTTATGTAATTTTTTTGATAATTCAAGGGCTTTGTCAAAATCAGGGTCAAGGTCAAAAGGTCAATTTCAGGGTCAAAAGTGCCAAAAATATGATTTTCCATAAATACAATTATAGGTACAAGTGTAATACCTCATTTTGATGTGTTTTGACTGGAGAAAATATTCATATTATTGTTTGGATAATTCAAGGTCATTGTCAAGGTCAAAAAGTCAACTTCAAGGCCGAAGGTGAAAAAAAAATATTTTTTTTCAAAAAAATACAATCAGATATATTTAAAAAAATTCGCTCTAAAATGCAGAAATATCTGCATTTGACATTAAAAAATTCAAACGGATTTGCCTCAAGGATCTTGCCTCAAAACACCATTACCTGAATGAGTATATTGACATCTAAATTCATCTTTTTTGGCGGTAGGACAATCAAATTCCAATCGGATACTCCCTTTGTAAAATATTCGGAACCGCGCCTGTTAACGAATACCATTGGCAGTATGCCCATCAATATCAAGAAATAATTTAAAAAAATGACCCCCACTACCACCTTGTCAATTTTTTTAAAAATTGCTGCGGCAGCTATTTTGTTTTAAATGGATTCATCTCAAAAGCCAATCCAGCCAACGGTTCATAAGTTATCGTGCCCACAAGCTTTTTAGGCGGCCATCTGGAGAATGGCCACTTATGGCTTGGTGCCCCCAAAAATATATCGGATGAATTGCCCAGGCACATAGGTCATGTCTATAAAAAATAAACATGCATGCTTCGTATTACTCACTGGCAATATCAGTGTCAGTATCCCCAGTATACATGCACAGTATGAGAAATACATATTATGTATTTCTGATAGTATTATATATCCAGGTATGCATAGAAGTCTAGTTTATCGTTCACATTGCCCAGAGCAAGCGCAGAGAGCAGTACATTTCAAGCCTACCTTCACATATTTACAACATCCAGCACAGCCTTTTGTGTCGTCCACAAAGGCGTCCAACCATGAATGTCTTTGGTCCATCCGTAGTCACTAGGATTAGGATTTGGGAAGTTCTTGATCAAGATGTTTTGCTCTGATCCAATCTTGACTTTGAAGACCAGCTCTTTTTACATGCTGCTCCAGTGCCGCTTTTGTCTGAGGTTTGTGCAATTTCTCTGAAAGCATCAGTAACCTCAAGAGAACCCTCCTAAACCTCCCACGCAGTTTTCTTTCTACGATCATTGAATGAACTGACAGTGCCACATCCTGTGACCGTGTGAAACACATACAGCATAGCTGATTTCTGGGGTCCCAAAGTTTGTGCAATTTCTTGTACGGTAATGTACCTGAATTTGTGCGCAGTTCCGAATGCGATCCTTAATTCATCGGCAGATATTTCAGAGACAGCAGCTGCAGCAATAGCAACAACGTCTGTGTCCTTGTTTTCATCAACGCTTAAGAATTCCTTCCAGTTTTGGGGGATTTTGCTAGAGGGTCCACGCGCCTTCGAACACGATAGGTTGAGTTAAGAACTCGATATATCGAGTTTACAACTCGATATATTGACTTTAAAAGTCGATATATTGAGCTAACAGCTCGGTATATTGAGTCCAAAACTCGATACATTGAGTTTTAAACTGGATATATTAATTTAAAATTCGATATATTGAGTTTACAATTCCATATTGACTTAAAAAGTCGATATATTGAGTTTACAACTAAATATATTGAGTTAAAAACTCGATATATTGAGTTCAGAACTCGATATATTGAGTTTACGACTCGATATATTAAGTTTACAACTTGACATATTCACTTAACAAGTCAATATATTGAGTTCACAACTCAATACAGTGAGTTCAAAACTCGCTATATCGAGTTCAAAACTCATTATATTGAGTTCATATCTTCATATATTGAGTTCAGAACTCGATATATTGAGTTTACGATTCGATATATTGAGTTTACTACTCGACATATTGATTTCAAAACTTAATATATTGAGTTCTCAACTCAATATATTGAGTTTAGAACTCGATATATTTAGTTAAGAATTCTAGATATTGAGTTTACAACTAGATATATCGACTTAAAAAGTTGATATATTGACTTCACAACTCAATATATTGAGTTCAAAACTCGATATATTGAGATTACGACTCGATATATTGAGTTCGAACTCGATATATTGAGTTCACAACTCCAAATTCATAACTCAACATATTGAGTTCGTAACTAGATGAATTGAGTTAAGAGCTCAATATATTCAGTTGAGTTCATATCTCTATATATGTATTTCATAAATCGAAATATTGAGTTACAACTCAATATATCTAGTTGACAACTCGATATATTGAGTTTATAGCTCAATATATTGAGTTTACTTCTCGACATATTGATTTCAAATCTTAATATATTGAGTTCTCAACTTAATATATTGAGTTTAGAACTCGATATATTTAGTTAAGAACTCGATATATTGAGTTTACAACTAGATATATCGACTTAAAGAGTCGATATATTGACTTCACAGCTCAATATATTGAGTTCAAAAGTCGATATATTGACTTCAGAACTTAATATATTGAGTTTATATCTCGATATATCGACTTCAGAACTCGATATATTGAGTTTACAACTCGATATATTGAGTTTACAACACAATATATTGAATTCAAAACTGGATATATTGCGTTTAGAGCTCGATATATTGAGAACATATCACATATTAGTTAAGAATTCAATATATTGAGTTAAGAAGTCGATATATTGAGTTTACAACCCAACCCAATATATTGTTTTAAAAGTCGATATATTCAGTTAACATCTTTATATATTCAGTTCACAACCCGATATATTCAGTTCATAACTCAATATAAGTAACTCAATATATTGAGTTAAGAACTCAATATATTGAATAAAGAGCTCGATATATTCAGTTGAGAACACGATATATTGAGTTAAGAGTTAAGATCTCGATATATTGTGTTTACAACTCAATATATTCAGTCGACAACTCGATATTGAGTTTACAACTCGATATATTGACTTGACAACTCGATATATTGAGTTTACAACTCTATATATTGACTTGACAACTCGATATATTGAGTTCACAGCTGAATATATTGAGTTTAAAACTCGATATATTCAATTTAGAACTCGATATATTGAGCTCTTATCTCGATATATCGAGTTCAAAACTCGATATATTGAGTTCACGCCTAATTATTATAGATTTTAGAACTTCACATATTGAGTTCACAACTTGATATATTGAGTTCATAACTCAATATATTGAGTTAAGAATTTTATATATTGAGTTTAGAAGTCGATATATTGAGCTGACAGCTCGATATAATAAATTAAAAAGTCAATATATTGAGTTACAAACTCGACATACTGAGTTCAGAACTCGATATATTGAGATTACGACTCGATATATTGAGCTCGAACTCGATATATTGAGTTCACAACTCCAAATTCATAACTCAACATATTGAGTTCGTAACTAGATGAATTGCGTTAAGAGCTCGATATATCCGTTGAGCTCATATCTCTATATATGTATTTCATAAATCGAAATATTGAGTTTACAACTCAATATATTTAGTTGACAACTCGATATATTGAGTTTATAGCTCGATATATTGAGTTGGCAACTAAATATATAATGTTGTCAGTTCGATATATCGAGTTTTGCACTATCGAGTTCTTATCTCAATATATTGAGTTATAAACTCAATATTTTGAGTTGACAACTCGATATTTTGAGTTTGTTTTCTCGATATATTGAGTTGTCAACTCAATATATCGAGTTCACAACTTAATATATCTAGTTGTTAGCTCAATATATCGAGTTGTTCAATCAATATATCGAGTTATTAGCTCAACCTATCGAGTTGTAAACTGAATATATCGAGTTGTAAAATCAATACCGGCGCTTGGAGTTTTTGCTGTTTTTTTTCTTTGACCTAAAAAAACCATAGCAAGCATTAAGATCTCACCACCTCAAATGCCAGTCCCATTGAAATACATGTAAAATGCCTTAATTCCACGGGCCGATACCGCATATCATAATGACGCTTGAACTGTGCATTTTCAAAAACAACTCAGATAAGGGGTTGCTACCCAGACATATTTTGAGCTAGGCCCCTAGTGTTCAAAAAGGTCACCATAGTTCGATTTAGCCCCAAATTCATACCTTGTTTCACAGACCAGACATACACCCTTTAACCCACTGTATCCCTGTCAGATTATCCCGAAACAGTTATATCTGATATCCGGGATGAAGGAGACATCGTGTACTTAATAAATAACCACAGAAATATAACTTCTTTGTATTTGTTTTAATTCAACAGAGGTTGAAACAGCCGCATTGAAAATATTTTGTGTGATGATTCTATCATTAGTATACACCTACCGTGATTAGGGTGATGAAACCTTAATACATTTATTATTTTTGCCGGCCGTTATAGCGGCCATTTTGAATTTTACTCAAAGGTCAACAGAGGTCATACCCTTTTTTTTGTGGTGGATTTTTGACACACATTCCCAATACCTAACAGCATACCAAAGTTTAAAACTGAAGATTTCTTTCAAGACAGTTTTTTACAATTATAGTATATGGTAGGTAATTTAACTCATATTTGACCTTGGACGTGATCTTTGATCTCCAAAAAACCTATATCATTACAATGACTCCAAAAGCTAATTTATCATGTCGCAAAACATACGAAAAGTGGTATTACATAATATTCCACTTCCAAAATAACATTTTTTCGTTTTTATGGTTGTTTTGGTATCCATTTTGAATTTGACCTCTAGAGGTCACCAGAGGTCACGCCCATCTTGTTTGCGATGGATTTTGAAAACACACTGCCCATACCTAACACCATGCCAAATTTGAAAAAACTTGACACCAAGTGCACGATTGTTCCATATATTAGCGTATTCCTCCCCCGCCATGCCCCTAATGGTTGCATATAGGGTCAAACATGCAATGTATATATATGTTAGGTCATAAGATAAACATGGGCCTTATGTGTCGAAATTTGACCTTGACATTTCAAGGTCACCTAAAATTCATGGCCGGTTAATTATAAATGTGCTCAAACATTTAGATCATGAAAAAAAATGATCATTATAGGCATATAAGGTTGACCAGATGCACCATAAGACCGATAGCAAGAAGCATATTATGATATGACCTTGAGGTTTTTTTAAAGGTCAACCGAGGTCATCCGATGCATATCTCAAGGTGGTTCTGTACACAAATTTGCTCACGCACATTCAAAGCTTCATCACTGAAAATTTCATGCTTTATTCATTTCTTGCACAATTGTTATGCTTAACAGCCCTACTATTAGCCTAATCAAATTTGAAAGTCTTGTTGAAATTATGAGGATAAATAATCTACCGCCCAGCCCCCCTCTCCCCCTCAGAAACAGACCATAAATAGGCATATATAGCTCCGATTAACAGATTTTTTATCTGGATTTTTTGTTGGTCGAGGGGGCTATGTGGATCGAGGGGGTTGTGGGTCGTGGGTCAAGGGGTTGTGGGTCGAGGGGTTGTAGGTCGAGGGTCGAAGGTTGTGGGTGAGGGTTCGAGGGGGTCGAGGGGTTTATGAAGGTAACCCCACATTATTACTAATAGTCTATTACTACAGTCTGTCCGACGGTGGGGAATGGTCCAAAATAAAAGTTAGCTTTTCGGTATCCAGTAAGTCAATTCTCAAGCGATTTTCATGAAATTTTGTAAACCCTATTTTCTACTCATTTAGCATCGATTCTGAAAATTTCGTAAAAAATATTGTATAGGCCCACTTCAAAAGTTAGACCATTTGACATGTAGTAAATGTCCATTTATGACGCTCCTCTATAACATGTATTTATAAACCCATTTAACTTCATTCCAGTTTATTCTCAGAATTGCATTAGGCCTACATGTCAAATGGTCTAACTTTTCTAACGAAATTTTCAGGGTTGTTGCCAAATGAGTAGGCCTAGGTAATAATGGTTGCATGGTTGCGTTTTTTTACACGCTAATGTTACTGCTGGTCCACTCGCCACAGTCCTGTCTACGACGTTGGCCCAACAGTAAACCAATGTTGTGTCAACGTCTCGTGTTTTCTCATTGTCTGAGATCCCATCGCTGGTCCCGAATTCTACCTATAGCCTACTGCTATAGGCCTACACTGAATGACGTATAGCAATGTATAGCGGCCTAAGCCTAAGGGGGCGTTCAACAATTTACGTAACGCCTATAGAGGGGGGAGGGGGGTTGAGCGATGCGTTACGGACCGTAGTCAACACAATGGTACAAAGCGTTACGAAGGGGGGAGGGGAGGTCAAAAATCGCTCAAAAAAGCGTCACGTAATTGTTGAACGGCCCCTAATAGAGATCTCTGGTAGCGGCCCCCTGTATATGTCACGTCAAACGTGTGTATGCAAATTTCTGTACACACAACGCCTTGGCAAGGGTCACATGACCATCAGATCACATGATCAGTGCACAACGTGATAGCCGGTGCTTTTCTGACATTTCTGCTTTTGACAGCGCTGCTGCTGGTTTAAAACCCTTTCCAGTAATACGCTGAAGTCTTGATCTACCGATATCAGTTTAGCTCCAGCCTTTCACTTGTGAGTTTATTTTATATGTAACATTAAATTTGGTGGGTGATACAGACATTAGAGTACAGTTAGACTACTGATATTTTGCATTGCCATTGGCATTGGCATTGATGATTGCAACTTTACGCAGTGATATCGGACCTTCGCAATTTCCGTCTGTTTGGTGATCCTAATCTCGGCCTGTTTGTTTATCTCGAGCTGTTATATCGACCGGCCTATTCTATAGCGACCGTAGACTGGTAGATCCTACAGTACACTCTCAAGATCTATGCTATCGACTACTTTTTATAATAACTATAAAAGTATGTAATATGTTCATTTCTGGGTGAATAGGCCTATTTTTCAGTTTATATCGGCCTACTAATATTTGTGTGCTAGTCATTCGAGACCGAGCACACTTGAACATGTTGAAAGTGGCAAACCTTGGCGAACCTAGTCAGTAAACGCCACCCCCGAAACGTGTTGCGGCTGAAACATAGCCTAGTGCCAGTGGAGGGCGAGATCATGGAGATCCTTCCATCTGAAAACGACTCTTGATGTTAAGCACTCATTTTATTCCCAATCATGAGAAGTATACTATTAAACGGTGATTTAACCTGCTAATGAAACGGATTAAAAGCGATTAGGCCTATATATTCGTGCTTAGAGCTTAAAAGGTTAAAGCATAATGTTTGTCATTATTAACCCTTTCAGGACTGAATTTATCATTGTCACCTTCATCCACTACAAGCCGTGAATTGCTGTCGCAATTCTCGACTTGTAGTGGATGAAGATGATTTAAAGTGGGTGAGGAAAATTAAATATTGGCAAGCCAGTTTCATATACATTTTTATTCTAGAACCCTTGGCTGTAGTAAAATTAAGTGTTTTCAAGAATGTAAAATGATGCCTTAAATTAATGCATCATGAGGACTTAAAGGGTTAAACCGTCATTTAAGCAGGATGCATAATAAGGCCTATTATAGGCCTACTAAGTTCCAGCCTATCACAACAATCTATATATAATATTCATCCCAGCAAACACTGGGCGTTTATCCAATTTTGGTTCAGTGATGTAACGACCATAGATGTAGACGCGGGCCAACATCGGGTATATGTCTCGTGTTTGCTGGGATACTATGCGGGCCTATACCCTGGGCTACTGACCCTCAACAAGATAGGGCGTACCGGGATGTTGATGGGTAATTATTTAGTAGCGGATTCAAGAAGTGTGTGTGGGTGGTTCACGAGGGATGTGAGGATATCTTTTTCAAAGGGGGAGGGGGGGGGGAGTAGTGCCCCTCTGCTTTTTCTTTGTTGTCTCGTACGGTTTATGAGAAAATCTTTATTTGCCGCCTGAATAATTCATTACAAGATGCCCGCCATAGGCCTACCACTAGGCTCTAAATTGTCGATTGCTGTCTTATACGAATATACATGATATAGGCCTATAGCCTATATTTTTGAATATGTAGGGTAACATTATGCTTTTTTTGACAAAAAATATATGGCCCTTAGATTTACAGCTTCCTTAGTGTTGATAAATATCAGAGACTTAAAGTATTATGGAAATTGAAATGAATGACAATTCCCTTTCATGAACAACACTAACAATGATATTTATTCATTTACTAACTATACCGGGTACCTAGTATATACATACCTAGTATGTACTATCGATGTATTACTCATTTGCAGAGCCATGACGCCTTTAGAAGTGTCAACTAATTGTGAGGACACCAGGTTTGATTGTGTGGTGGTGGTTGCGGAAAAACCAGAACATGTGGAAGGACTTGCTCCAGCAATTGCATCATCCATAGCCAATTATCTAGAGGTGAATTTTCCGATCTGACGTAGCTTAACATTATTGAATGTGCATTATTGAATGTGTTTTTTCTTATATATTTAATTTTATGCCGCATCGGTAACTAGGCCTGCAGCATGTCCTACATAGGAATTAGTGAAAAAAATGTAGCTAGACCTAAGTTATGGCTTACCACCGCTACCTCAAAGACCAGGCACATTTTTTTCATAAATTTGGAAAATATTTATTGAATAACAGCTAGCAACCATGCCAACGTTTAGTTATCCTTGCCACGTAAACAGAATTCCCAATAGTTATCACTGAACAATGGAAACCGAATAATAATCATGATAATATACAACGAATATTCAACCCTGAATTTCATGAGATGATCACCCGATGATGGGGGATCAAGAGGTGAATGTTAGCATATATTTAGTCAACTTTGATCTCATGGGGCATTTCCCTATGGTGGTGTTTCGTCTGTTGTTTTACTGCTTGATCACAGTGATACAATGTTAATCTGTCGGCAATAGCCAACCAAGTATTAAAATGTTGCTCTCAATGTCTGGCAATGACTATGCCTTCAGTCGGCAACAATGCTAATGCAGCTCGTCTTTCAGAATTGTCATGTCATGCATTTGGGAAGGCGTAATATTCACCATTGATCAGTATGCTTCAGCACTAAGTCCAACCTTTGAATGGAGAATGTTTGTTTTCCGTATGAGGACCCCCGGACATTCACTTCCACACACACCCTCCCACTTACCCTGGGAACAGCCACTATCGGGCCTGGGGTTAGCGGATTATTTAGTCTGACATTAGGTTAAGAAACAAGCAGCTCGTTGTTCTGGATAGGAGAGTTTGTTTATGGGCTAAGGTATGTTTATGGGACTAGACTGGAGGGAAGGCGTTTGAGCAATGCGTATATATATACTAACTTCCCCTATCAGCATGATTAGGTAAGTATAGGGAAATATGATTGCATATAATATACATGTAGATAGATAATCCATTGTTTTATCGAAATAATTGTACATAATAATCGAGAGCATTTTCCTGATCAGATATTTTACGATCTGTATTTTCAGCTGGACTCAGCAGCTAACAAAACCGCAACTCTGATCGTTTGCAATGATGTTCCGAGTAAGCGGCTGGTTAGTATTATCTTTTCTTTTCAACTCTCAGTTATATTTGTCATGTGAAACCATCCATGCCAACTTTCAAGTCCTCGCAGTTTTATCACCGTTTATGTACAAGTTGTGTCACCTTTCGAACACGTCTAAACTCTCATAGAATAATACTTATGTCATCAGTGGCTCCTATCTGTAACTAATGCAATCTTTCTGTAGTCAGTAAGTTTGTGTTGCTATTTTTTCACGATCTTCCTTTAAATATAATAACCCCACCGGCATGATCCCAACGGTTTATTTGTCCGCGAATGAGAACTAAATATTGTCAAATATCGTCGGCTGTAGGACTAATCCATAAAATACCATTCTGAATGCATGCATGTTCATTGATTTGATCCCATGCAGTGGCGGATCCAGGAACTGACAGACGGGGGAGGGGGTGGGGGGACGCCGATTTTTGCAAGAATTTATACACACCACAGCTGGCACTCATATGAGTCATATGCTCTATAAATTTTGAAATCTAAGGCCTCAAATGACGCATTCTAGACTATATTTCAGCCGAAATATGGCCGTTTTTTTGTTTTCGGGAACCTGAACGGGGGGGGGGGCGCGCCGGCTGTGCCCCCCTCTGGATCCGCCACTGCCATGTGCGCGGCGTGAAATGATTTGCAAATAGAGAGCAGTTGAGCGAATCAATGATTTGAACGCGTTCACTGCCAGTTAGGTGTGTGACAGTGTCACAGCGAGAGTGAAGTCTTTTGATCCTTGTAATAAAATTTTGATAAATGTAACTCAAACTTAATGATGGACTAAGGGAACTGTATGATTGTTGTATCAAAGTATTTAGAATTATAACGCAAAATTTATGTTAGTAGAGATTTAGAATCATCAAGACTCTATTCTCACTTCTTACACCATGAAGACCATCAACATGATGAAAGACTTTCATTTCACATCGTTTAACTGTGTGGCGTTATTGGTACAGAAACGACAGCCTAAAAATATCACGTCCACTTCTCTCTGACCAACATGTTTATCTCTTGATAGAAGCAGCTTTCTTGTTTTTGTCATTTCCTTTTGCAGCTTCTTTATTAGAGTATAGAGTACACTTGGACCTACTTGGTCTGAGAAGATATCTAACAAGGTTTCATGTTCACAAAGAAAAGTCGACACGAAAACAATAACTTTTTAGCTACTTTTTTTATTTCTCGTCAATTGACTATGTAGGGCCTATACATGATAATTATTGTGACTACAGTACCTTCATTACATGCAACAATTCGGAAAATCAGGATGTTTTAAGTAGATATATATATCCTCGGTTCCAACACAGCTTGGAGGGGGGTGGAGGGGGGCAGGGGGGCTGCTCCGAAACTCCGCCATATTCGAAGTTCCGTCATATTTCTTGGGAACAGATGATGACGGAACATCGAGGTCTCTATGTATATTATTTTATCCGTCTTATTCATTCTTGATATCATGCATATAAATATGCCATTTGTAAGAATATTCACCCAAGACGCCAGCAAACACCACCCAGCAGACACGAGACGTTGAACCAATGTTGCTTCATTGTTGAGCCAACGTCGAAGACGGTGGGCCAATATTAAAGCAACATTGGTTCAACGTCTAATGTATGATGGGCGGACATGAATCCAATGTTGGATCACCGTCTTCGACGCTGTGCCAACAATGATCCAACATCTGATCCTTATATCATGTTTGTTGGGACGGAGTTTACATCCTCGACGCTGAGCTTACATCTTAACCCTTTAACCGCCAAATTATTCAATTTGAATTTTCACCCACTTGAAGTTGTGTCTCGCTGACGCGATCCACAACTTCAAGTGAGTGAAAATTATTCAGATTTGACAAAATAGAGGTCAACCCTTTTCAAATATTGCTGATTTATGTCACATTTTATCTTTAACATTTTTAAAATGTGGTCCTTAATGTGGTAATAAAAATGAAAACCCGAATATATGCGGCACCGGCGGTTAAAGAGTTAATCTCTTATTTAAAAGTGTTAATATAAACCAAATGTAATGTAATTAAAGCTTAGTGTGGTACATTATTCATTAGCGCTATATCAAATGCCTTATTTTAATATTGTTATTATCATTATTATTAAGCACACTGATGTCGACTACAGTTGACTATAAAATTGTTTTCTCATGTTTTAATTGTCTTGCATAACCAGGTTTTAAAATTAAATATGTCTCAAATCTGTGATAATCATATACGTTTCATCCTAGATATTGCGAATAAAACTAATTTTCAGTCACATGAAGTTGTGGATCGCGGTAGCGAGACACAACTTCAAGCAGTGTTCAGCACAGGCCGCGATATCGCGTCGATTACGCACTTAGAGATCAAATGTCTCCTTTTTTCCAGGGTAGTGAGACAAATGTCCCCACCTATTTCTTGTCTATGCTGAATACTGGGCGTCAAATACGCACTTAGATGTCAAATGTCTCCATTTTTTCCAAGGTAGTGAGACAAATGTCCCCACCTATTTCGTGTCTGTGCTGAACACTGTTCAAGTGGCTGAAAATTTAAATTTCTTGGCTCAGTGCCCCAAGGGTTAATGGTCACATGCAGGCCAGCAAACACAGAGATTAAAAAAATGCTGGTTTGATGTTCACAAAGCGTCGTATAACATTGTCCCAGCATTGGGTCAACATCTCGTATACGCCTAATAATTGTCAAATATATAAAATATACGGGATATGCGGGATAACTTAGTCTCGAAAAACTTGCCGACCACACCTACCCGGCAAACACAAGACGTTGTACCAATGCTGGTTTAATGTTGGGCCGGCATCGTAATTTTTTGTGCATGTATTACCAAGTCGGGTTTCACCCTCGTCCTTACTGTGTCTAATAAATACAAGCGCCAATTTTGGGTTTGTTTGAGGTTTCATACATTTTATAGACAATGTGTGAATATCACTCCACTAGAGAATTGTTTTTAAAAAGTAAAGTAATGCGAGATATTATTTAAAAATATTAAAGTTATGAGTGGACAGTGGCGCTCAAAAGGTTATTTAGAGGTCGACCAGCACACTACGTCTGCCGTGCAAAGCTAAAAGGCGGTATCTGCTCACTTTACAACTAAGCAGAAGCTGTCTTTTGGTGTAGCGATACAGAATTAACCCTTAGAGCACTGAGGTATTCAATTTAAATTTTCAGTCACTTGAAGTTGTGTCTCGCTACCGCGACACACAACTTCAAGTGACTGAAAATTTATGTTATTTGTGAAATTTAAGTCCCAATATATATCAGTGTTTCAAGTTTGAAGGCATATTTTACTGTGAACAGCTCGTTATCAGGGGTTATACAGGTGCTAATAAAACACAAAATGTCTACTGCAGTCGACATGAGTGCTCTAAGGGTTAACAAAGCGGATTTAATTGAAGATAACTGATTTATTGCTGTGTAACCGCAACTTGTCCTGCTACATCATCTATTGTATATCCCCCAAAACATACAAGACGTTGTCCCAGTGCTGTTTTATTGCTGGTCCAGCGTTTCAGATGGTGGGCCAGCATTAGGCCAACACGTATCAAACACGGATCCGAAGTTTCATGTTGACTCACTGGGTACATGTTATATATTGTGATCGATTTGTCATCACTATCATGAGGTAGGCTGATGTTGGTACATCGTCATAGACGGACCTGCTGTCTTTTAACCCTTTAAGTCCTCACGATGCATTAAAGCATCATTTTACATCCCTAAAAACAGACTTAATTTTCCTACAGCCAAGGGTTTTAGAACGAAAATTTCCATGAATCTGGTTTACCAATACATGGCAATTTTCTTCAATTTATCAACCACATCAAATCATCTTCATCCACTACAAGTCGAGAATTGCGGCAGCAATTCGCGGATGAAGATGACAATGGTAAATTCAGGCTTGAAAAGGTTAATACAGCATTTAACAATTTTGTCAATTTTGAAAAAGTAATTTATATGAAGCTATATAGCCTACTTATTTTAACTATGTTAAAGGGACATGCCCAGGTCTAAAATCATAAAAAAATCGTTGATTTTATTTTAGCTTCTTAATATGACCATATGATGTAAACATGTCGATAGACTAGAACTGCAAAAGTTTTTAAATTTTTGTGCTGCGCATTCACCAGTTAGGCTAGATATAGAGACAAAATTCCTGTATCTCTTATTTTTGACATGGTTGTCAATAATTAGAAATCAGGAATTTCGTTTACATCATATGGTCATACTAACAAGCCAGAATAAAATCACCGATTTTAGACCTTTAACTAAAAAAACAAAAAAGTAAAAAACAACAACTTTAAAGCACCGAAAAAGAGTGGAATAGTTTTATTTCCAGATCGGATATTGCCATGTAAACAAAACAAGTCAGCAATATACAGCACTTTACACCACATATTCCCACGTCTTGGACGGGGAGATCTAAGCAATCACCGCCAATTGGTGTCTTATAGTCAGGACATGGGGAGATACACTGATTGTCTGCCCAACACTGGGCCGACGACATCAACATGTGGCCCAATGCTGTAGGAACATACAACCGTCCTTTAGCAATGGTTAGGTATACAAAAAGTTTGTTTGGATTTTAAGCGGATTCATAGAAATGTTGATAAAAAATATTTTTAAAAATCTGAAAACTCTGAAAAAAATAAAATCATGATCTGGGTGATACACTACTTCATTACAAAACTAAAACGAAAAAGCTGCTTTTACATCAGTGTAATAATATGCGTGCTAGTAATTTAAAATCCCCAGAGCTATTGCTTGATGTGATGCTTAGAATTACCATGGAGATAGTACATAGAATTACAGTTTACGCTACTAATCGCTCGATCTAAGTAAACCCTACAAACTGTTGAACAGTGATATTGTTCTGATATTGTTTGATTCATATCGGCATGCATAGTAAACTGATCCCATTGTCTTTAGAAGTTTTCGTTTTCACTCGTGTAACGGAAAATTTTTGCATACAACATGCAGGATGAGTATACTCCACCCCACCCCGTGAGCATGGTAATCAGATAATATACCCGGTACTCAAGTGTACAGCGTAAAATATACATGTACACTGCCCAAATCAGGGGCCGTCGCAAAAGCACGCAATGTTCCAAGATACAGTTCGTGATGGTTCGTAATGGTTTTGCTACCAAATGTATCATGTCCCGTCCTTTCGTGTTACGTGTAGGGGGTGGGTAGTCGGTTTTCATATCCAATACGAACTTCGTATTTTGTTCGTATTTTGGAACATTGCGAAAATAATCCCATAGTAGCCTACTTATTCAGACCGATATATATATATATATATATATATATATATATTAGACAGGACAATCATAGGCCTACTACCAACATTGTGATTCATCATGTTAATCATGTTCATGTAAAATATTGTTAAAATTAATGTGAAATATCTAATTTGAATCTTTACCCACTTGAAGTTGTGTGTCGCGGTAGCATGAAAATTACTCGCATTAATTTCAGAAAAAAATATTTCAACTCTCTACTTTGAGACTGACATTGTATTCCCAATAACCGAATAACTTTGATTTAAACTGTTAGTAAAGTGATTGTAGCAGGGAGAGGGTAACCGGTTTATTGCCAATTTGTGGAGTTGACATTTATATATAGTCACATCCCAGTCAACATAAAACGTTGATCCACTATTGGGTCAATATTGGGCCAACGTCGCAGACGGTGGGCCAACATGCATGCCAATATTGGACCAACCTCTCGTTTTGGCTGAGATGCAGAACGCTTTCCCTGTACACGTCAACCAAATGTTAGTTTGATGCTGGACCACCGTAGCAGACCGCCGGCCAACATTAAAATGTATCTATTGTGTGTGCGGGGATATAATGGATATGATCAAGGATATTTCTATTTTTCATATGATCAATAATGAGTAAATTTAAATGCTGTAAAATGCCACGCACGCCACGATGATAGAAGACATATCTATCCACTTATAGATTAGCATCTCGTCTACATAGAGAAAATATATCTTTGTCACCAGCTCATTCACTTAAAGCAGCCCCTTGGGATGACATCAATTTTCGTTTTTAATTCCCCACTGAAGTAGTGTATCCCACGGATCATGTTTTTTCAGAATTTTCATATTTTTACAAATATTTTTAATCATCATTTCTATGAAACCAGAAGTAACCCAAACAAACTATTTGTATACCTGAAGGACAATTGAATGTTTTCACAGCATTGGGCCACATGCTGATGGCATCGGCCCAGCGTTGGGTAGACAATCAGTGCTGCAGGTGTGTCCTCCCGTGTCCTGACTATGAGACACCAATTAGCGGCGACTGCTCTGATCTTACCGTCTGATACGTGGGAATATGTGATGTAGAGTGCTTAATATTGCTGACTTGTTTTGTTTACATGGCATTTTAGTTAAGATCAGTAGGCTATATAGCTTCATATAAATTAAATTTTCAAAATTGACAACATTGAAAATGTCTCATCCCAAGGGGTCCCTTTAAGAGAGTGGAGCGAAAGTAGACTGCTCTCAGCCGGTCATTCCGTTCTAATTTTTTTTATGTCGGACCGGTTTAATACCCTCATTCGGTATCCCCAGCTCCACTGAATTCTGCATGCCTAATTAATTTAGTAATCACACTGCTAAATCTACATGCGGGATAAATTAGCGGTGAACACCCTGTCGACAAATACGGGAGGATGGTCATTGACAAATGTCGTTTAAATTTTGGTCGACGTCGAAGACGGTGGTCCAGCATTAAATCGGCGTTGGCTCAACGTCGCGTGTGTGTGTGATGTACTGTAGATATTTTTTATATATTATACATTATTCAGACAGATTATATATTATCAGATTCTACTGCACTACAAAGCCAAAAGGCAGTATCTGCTTACTTGAGAAGTAAGCAGATACTGCCTTTCGGTTTTGCTCGTCAGTAGAGACACGATGAGGAAGTTACATTGTGATTCATCTGTACAGACAGTTAAAGGTGTAGTCAACTGTTAAAATTCACGGGACAAGGGTCCCCCAGAAGGCAATAGGGCCCGTGGGTAGGCCAAGTCCCTATTCCATAATAATACTAAATATGCGTTTCATACCTAAAGCCTCATTAAGAGCAAGTTCTCAAATCACAGCAAGTTCATATATACTTGAGCGACATCTATGAGTTTATAATTCAAAGATCTTGGCCCTTACCCCTACTTGGTCGCTTGCTTGCAAACAAACTGACTGTATTACTGCGGGGATTTTGAAACTGTTTGACCCAAGCTTGTATTGACATGTCCAGTAAACACAAAACATTTGTATGACTTTATGCAATGTTGGACCAACGTCGAAGACGTTGGGCCGACGTTGTATAATTGTTATACAAATGTATTGTGTTTGCTGGGCAGGCGGACTTTCTCTCAAACATTGTACATTTATTCAATGTTGGTTCAATGTTGGGCCAGCGTCGCAGACGTTGGCCTGGCATTAAAACAACATTGGATCAATGTCCCGTTTAAGTAGTATCTTGTATTCAGTTCAGTGGCTATATTAATGCCGTCAATCTGTACTCAATAGGCTACTGTTGGCCTACACTTGACCGTCCCAGGCATGCGCGTCTTGCAGTTGAATCATTCTTAAGTATGTTAGGACTTCGAAGCACGCAAATTACAATTTCATGCGTGGGCAGTCCTGTTCTGAAACTCCACTGTCACGATTGTAGTGCATCTTAATCAGGGTTAGAGTCAATTATAATTGTAATTAGTTATGATTGAGACATGTTTAGTGTAATTGAAGGCGTAATTGTAATTGAGGGAAATACGTCATTTATAATTGTAATTATAATTGTGATGATTTTTTTTATAAATATGGATAACTGTAATTATTAATTGTAATTGAAAAATGGGGTGTCCCCTCTATTTCTCTCGCCTATCTTCAGGGTTGACACTCGCTCATTGTTTTGGCCGTCTCGCTATTGCGTAACTATTTAGCCCCTAAATAATAAGATTTCAGTTAATCTCCCCAAATTATAAACATTCCAATACAATTGCTTTATTTCTGCACAGTTATTAAACCTGCTTGATTTTATTTCATGTATGAACAAGAGCGCTGACGCTAACGATATCTCCCGTCAATAATTAAAGTCAATAATGGCCTCAAAGTCAAAGGTTAAAAGATAGGTCAAAGGTCACAACCCCCCAAAAGCACATCTACACCCCTCTGAGGGATGTGTGTGTGCAGTATGAAAACAATTCAGCAAACGCTTTGCGAGATATCGTCCCGAAACTGAACTAATTATCCGCAATCAATTAATGTCGATAATCGCCTTAAAACTAGTTCGAAGGTCATAACCCCCAAAAGGCACATCTACACCCCATAAGGGATGTGTGTAATAAGAAAGCAATCCGGCTAACGATTTCAGAGATAATGTCCGGAAACAAAACATGGACGCACAGACGCACGTCCGTACGGACACACAGCCTAACATAGTGATGACAATATCCCCCGCCCCTACTTCGTGGGCGGGGGATAAAAACGTCAACTCTGCTCAAACATAATACATTTATTTTAAAGTTATGCCTCATCTCATTACATACTTATTAGCATGACATGATAATAGGACGATGCATTTACACGATATATATTCTGTATGCTGATGATACATTGCTTACAAAGGTATAATTTAAAAACCAGTATAAGATGAATATTGCAGATGACGCCCATGACGGTGCTTCCAGCTATGACAATTATGAAAATTAAAATTACAGTGAGTCTAGCGGTGTAATTTTAAGTATACTATAATATATAATATTTAAATTGACATAATTGGTGAAAATATTGAAATAATTGTAATTGTAATTGATGAAAATAATTATAATTGTAATTGACCTTTTCCAGTGTTTTTATAGACAAATAAGTATAATAATAATTGCCTTTTTTTAGGAAATCGTAATCATAATTGTAAGTGACCCCAACCCTTATCTTAATCCTTAAAGCGCTAAATTTAATGATGTAAATTTTAACCCATGTGAAAGTTCAAGCTGTGAAGTGGATGCAAATTCCCCATATTTGTTTAATTTAAGACTGAACATTTAGATATCTTGATGTTTAATCACACATTTTGTTCCAAATAAGTGATTTAATCGGCTGTTAAAACGGATTAAAAAAACATTAGCGATGCTTAGCGATAAAAGGGTTAAGTAACAATTTCATAATTTCTAATGAACATGTTACCAGCAGTCCATATCCTTTTGTTGTCCCCTAGCAGTGAAAGTGTCGTTCAGGCACTCACTAGGAGCATGCGACACTATGGCCGCTGAGGCTTGGTATAGTTTTATTAGCTCCCGCCGTCACCGTAGGTGAGACGGAGGGAGCTATGGATTCTACCTCCTTTTTTTTTGGCCTCTTCTTTTGCCTATAACTTTGTAAGAAAATAAGCTAGGATAACAATTTTTGGTATGTGGGTTACTTCCAGGTGGCTAATGGACAGGTTAAAATATTTTTAATCTGAATTCAATACGCAAGGTCGCAGAGGAGAAAATGATGATGTCACTGCGTTGGGCCGTCCGTAAACAATTCGTTTCCGGAGCATATCTCTGAAAGTACTTGTCCGATTGTCTTCAAATTTTACACACAACACCTCTAGGGGGTCTAGTTGTGCCTTTTGGGGTATTTGAACTTTGACCCACTTCTGGTTCAGAACTATGACCTATTTAGACGTTTTGACGCGCACTTCGTTTCCGGAGCAGATCTCGAAAAGTACTGGGCCGATGACAGTCATATTGCACATACATGTTCTCTAAGGTCCCTAGTTGTGCCTTTTCAGGTTTTTGGACCTTGACCTTGAAGTTGACCCAGCACTTTGACCTAATTTATAACATCGGTAAATCCGACTGAAAGATTTTGCGGAATATCATGAAAACCGCACAATATAGCTACACCATTAATATCAAATAAATTGTAAGGTTTCAGGAGAGGATGCATCTTGAAAAATTTGAAGTTGATAAAATTCAAAATGGCCGCCTATCAGCCATTATTCACCTCGACAGGCCTGATATTGTGGAATATCATGAAAACCGCTCAAGATATCTACGCCATTACTATAAAACAACTTGTAAGGCTTCAGGAGAGGATGCATTTTGAAAAAATTCAACTCGTCCAAGTTCAAAATGGCCGCCAATCGGCCATTATTCACTTTCACATGGCCGTTATTTGGTAAACCGTGCTAGATGGCTAGACCATTACTATAATACAAAATGTGTGATTTCAGGAGAGGATGCATCTTGAAAAAATTCCACTCGATAAAATTCAAAATGGCCGCTTATCGGCCATTATTCACTTTCACATGGTCGGTATTTGGTCAACCGTGCTAGATGGCTAGACCATTACTGTAAAACGAAATGTGAGATTTCAGATGAGGATGCATCTTGAAAAAATTTGACTTGATCAAATTTAAAATGGCCGCCTTTTCGGCCATTATTCATTTTCACATGGCTGATATTTGGTAAACCGTGCTAGATGGCTAGACCATTACCTGATTACTATAAAACAAAGTGTGAGTTTTCGGGGGAGGATGCACCCTGAAAATTTTTAACTTACGAATTCAAAATGGCCGACAATCAGCATTATTTACCTCGATAGGCCTGATATCAGGTAAACCGTGCTAGATAGCTAGACCATTACTATAAAACAAAATGTGACGTTTCGAGAGAGGATGCCTTTCAAAAACTTTCGACTCAATCGAATTCAAAATGGCCGCCTATCGCCACTATTTACTTTCACATTGCTGATATTTGGTAAACCGTGTTAGATAGCTGGACCATTACTATAAAACAAAATGTGAGATTACAAGAGAGGATGCATCTTGAAAAAAATTGACTCGATCAAATTCAAAATGGCCACCTATCGGCCATTATTCACTTTCACATAGCCGGTTTTTGGTAACCGTACTAGATGGCTAGACCATTACTATAAAACAAAATGTGAGATTTCAGGAGAGGATGCATCTTGAAAAATTTTGACTTGATCAAATTAAAAATGGCCTTCTATCGGCCATTATTCACTTTCACATGGGCGATATTTGGTAAACCGTGCTAGATGGCTAGACCATTACTATAGAATGAAATGTGAGATTTCAGCTGAGGATGCATCTTGAAAATTTTTGACTTGATCAAATTCAAAATGGCCGCCTTTAGGCCATTATTCACTTTCACATGGCCGATATTTGGTAAACCGTGTTAGATAGCTAGACAATTACTATAGAATGAAATGTGAGATTTCAGCTGTGGATGCATCTTGAAAAATTCTGACTCGATCAAATTCAAAATGGCCCCCTATCGGCCATTATTTACTTTCAAATGCCCAATATTTTGCACACTGTGTTAGATGTTAGTCCATTACTATAAAACAAAATTTGAGGTTTCGGGGGAGGATGCACCCTAAGTTTTTGACTAATTTATATCGAATGCAAAATGACCGTAAATCAGCTATTAGTTACCTCGATTGGCCTGATATCGGGTAAACCGTGCCAGATAGGTAGACCATTACTGAGATACTGATTAGGATCATTAATTTCAATGGAGGTTTGCAATCTCTGACAGACTGTCTAGTTCTTATCTTACTCTTACACTGGGCTTCTTAGACCTAGTTGTCTTGCGTCTTGATTTTTGACCTAGACTAGGACTACATTAATAACCCTATACAAAATTGCTTAAATCAAATTCTAATTCGGAGCGGGAGCTCCTGGACTTATGTAGTCTTGTATATCTGGCATTAAGAGTTCACGGTTTTGAAACTCTGATACCTTCATTACCGGTATTAATCCAGTGGCGGATCCAAGGGGGGGGGGGAGGTGTGGGGGTTTAACCCCCTTCCCCCCTCCAGAAAAAAATCATCACCTTATTTAGGTATTTCCTTATGATTTGGTGATATACTGAGTGAGATAAAGTGCCCAATATGCCTTAGATTGCATGAGAAAGCCTTTGGAAATCAAAAAATTCCCCTCGACCCCTTTACAGTAAAATATTTTCTTTTGTCAAATTGTAACCACCCCCCCCCCCCCATCACTGAAAAGCTATATCCGCCCCTGTAATCAGTGCTAGTTGCTGAGAGAATTCCATCCCTGAGAACATGCAGTGGTTAAAGGGCGTAACTGACGAAATTGGGCGCTGGGGTTTCAGTTGACATTGTTTCCCATACATTAATTAAATTCAGTGGCATGGATGATACTTGATTTTGATTTTCGACTCTCGCCATTTGCTGCGGATCCTACATTCATTTCACACGAATTTATACATCAATAGTACCATCGTCATCTATCAAGTTGTCTCCTACGGAGAGACTCCTTGATATCACGCATGCGATATGAGTACACAACCCCCCTTCTTCACTTGGGAAGCAGAATCTGTGAAATACGATGCTTTAATTGGTAGAAATCGCCAGAAATAGGTTTTCTGATCACGGACCCCCCACCTCCTTAAAGTGTCATTGCTAAAAAATGTATACGTTTCCGGTACAATCTGTTAATACCAAGAGGTGGTAGCTATAGTGATGACCAACTTGTATGCGTAATTTGTATTTTCTATGTGCCAATTTTTTTGTACACATGATTTAGTGCACAGCACGAGCTAAACTCGCAGATTTCGGACATTGATCTTACTTCCTAGGTGAGTTATACAATAATGTACCTTACGAAAACAACAAAATTGTCCGCCCGTTTAAAAACGCACGGGTGTTGATAAGCACTCGCCGGAAGTGCGCCACGACGACGGTTAATAAACGACTGAACCCGTACCTGTTCACATGATATAAAATTAATTTTCTAATTTTTCCCATCATATGAAAACTGTTGGCAAGTATTGACGGTGACATTTTTTGTGATTATCCCGTATGACCACCAGCATATTGTGCCGTTTATCATGTATAATAGATAAACTATAATTAGCCATTTATAATATAAATAAGATGATTATCTATGACCACCAGTATTTTCAGCCATATTATGCATAATAGATAACTATATATCTTGTCGTATATGATATAAATACCTAGCGCACATAGATTTTACTCCTTCTCGCTTAAGTGTTTTTAAAAGGTTATATACAATTGTTATTAACCAATAAAATATAATTCATTATACGTTTTTATAAGAACAATTCCTGCACTGACTATTTCCTTTATAATGACTAATTTAAATACTGACGAAAATTGAGTGCGTATAATCCACTTAATTTGGCACCCGGTGCTACGGTTGCTCTGAATGGGTGTTTGATAATTATCAGGGGGGACATGAGAACTGGACACTTTTTCACTGTCGTCATTATGGTCATTCGACCCTACTTTACGTTTTACTGTTCTGCCTTTTTAAGTGTCTATGTACCTACATTGTAGTCTGAGGGTCTTGACAAGGTCAGCACATGTATACATGTATTTCAACCAACCGAAAACTGGGCACGTGGAAATTTTAAACAGATGAATGAGGGAATAAATGAATGATGAACGAGTGTGGCTTTGAGCCACCTAACGTCCTGTGTGCACATACAGGCTAAACTGGGCCAGAATAATCTCCTGAGAATGGTGAGTTGAATCAGGAGGAGGCTCCCCACAGTACTGAATCCGGAGTGAGCGGGAAAGAAACATTTGTTTTGTTAAAACATGAATGCCAGGACGGCGGACGAACCCGCGATAAAATTACTATATTTTATACATACCACTGCACCAGGGCCCCCACTTACGGAGAGAAGTGGGACATTTTATGGGAAGCGATGCGACACTTCAGGAGACGCGGGACACTTTACTGGGAGAGTTGCTTCGTCTCTCTCAATGTAGTACGAAACTAAGCATTCATTCGTATCGTAAGCAGCAAGAATACCTCAAACACAGTGAATATGATATATTGTAAATGCTCAACTTGCTGTGGACACATTAATACAAAGACAGAAAAGTTAAACATTAAAAATCAGTTTTGTCGCTGTAGGATATACTTACAGAGGTTGTGATTATGGAAAAACATAATTCTGTTTACCCAAAGACTGGAGGGATGCAAATGTATCGCCAATATTCAAAAAAGGGGACCGACACCAAGCCCAAAACTACAGGCCTGTTTCTTTGACTTCTATTTCATGTAAAATTTTAGAACATATTATTGTGAAACACATTTTGAATCATTTCGACCTGCATAAAACTCTTACCAAATTCCAACATGGCTCCAGATCTGGACTTTCATGTGAGACACAACTCCTAGAAACAACTAATGATTTTTTGTTATCACTTGACGCTAGGGGACGGGTCGACGTTGCTATATTAGACATTTCCAAAGCCTTCGACACCGTCCCTCATCGTCCAATGCTGGCAAAGCTTAAACACCTTGACATAAGGGAGGATATTCACAGCTGGATCACCCAGTTTCTCCAGCACAGAACTCAGAGAGTAGTAGTAGATGGGGAGAGCTCGGAGCGGGTGCATGTAGCCTCAGGTGTGCCGCAGGGTACCGTTCTGGGCCCACTTCTCTTCCTGTGCTATATAAATGACCTTCCCCTGCATGTAGACAGTCATATCCGCTTATTTGCCGACGACTGTCTACTGTACCGAACAATTAGGAACCACGGAGACCACCTTCTGCTCCAGAAGGATCTCGACGCTTTAACACTCTGGACAAAAACATGGGGCATGAGTTTCAACGCAAACAAGTGCTACATATTACCCATCAATAAATCTCCGACTACCCTTCAACCATTTTTCTATCAACTGAACAACACCATTTTGAAATACGTCCAGAGTTACCCATACTTGGGAGTCACCATTCAGCATGACCTCAAGTATTGGGAGCATGTCACTAAAATTGTAAACAAAGCCAGTAAGGTTCTTGGTCTTTGCCAACGAAACTGTCCTCAGAGACTTAAAGAGTTGGCCTACTCTTCACTGGCTCGCTCCACGCTTGACAATTGTGCCTCCATATGGGACCCTTACCTAGCTGCTGATAAGCGTAAGCTTGAGACCATCCAAAGGAGAGCGGCTAGGTTTGTCACAAGGGACTACCACAGAACCACCAGTGTGGCCGGTCTCTTGTCAAGACTTGAGTGGCGAACCCTTGAAGAGAGGAGAAGGAGAGCCAGACTAACCCTACTCTTCAAAATAAAAAATAACCTGGTTGGTATTGATGCCAACCAATACCTTACTCCTGCAGACCCAAGGACCCGGGGAGGCAAATCAAACTTTAAACATATTTCGGCCAAATTAGAACAAGGACAAAATTCATTTTTTCCACGAACTATCAGAGACTGGAATTCACTCCCAAGCAACATCAGGGAGGAAACTAAATTAGACTCTTTCAAGAGAAATTTAAATTCCATACCGGATCAGCCAGGCCCTAGGTCTAGGCGTGACTAAATGTCGCTACTAGCCTGCACACCTCTCTACCACAGCGTGATACCCGAATGGGGTTTTTGCTGTGTAAAATATACAGATACAGATAATTATGTCGGAAGGTATAGCCAAGGGCCGCAGAAAATTGTTTCCTCATGGCTGATTGGCGTAAAACGTCTCCCAGTTCTCCCCTTTCCTAGTTCTTCCCTGTCCTCCCCTATACGTACGTTCCCATGATAACTAAATCAAATGTGAAGTATCGCGCAGCACGTGGCCCTGTGCGAAATTACCATACATACTCTGGGTTTCAACCTTAACTCGACGAGGCCGCCATTAAAGGGACAGGCCCAGACTAAAATCATTAAAAAATCGGTGATTTTATTTTGCCTTCTTAATATGCCCATATGACGTAAACATGTACATGTAGGGGACTACATAGACTAGAACTTCAAAAGTTTTTTTTACTTTTTCTGCTGCGCATTCACCAGTTATGCTAGATATAGAGACGAAATTCCTGATTTCTAATTCTGAACAACCATGGCAAAAAAAAAAAATACGGGAATTGCGTCTCTATATCTAGCGTAACTGGTGAATGGGAGCAGACAAATTAAAAAAAACTTTTGCAGTTCTAGTCTATGGACATGTTTACATCAGATGGTCATATTAAGAAGCCAAAATAAAATCACCGATTTTTTTATGATTTTAGCCTGGGCCTGTCCCTTTGACGTGATAACCTGGTCACATTGAGAAGGGAAAAACAAATGAGCGGGGTTCGAACCAGGGACGCATGTATGACTGGCGAGGCAATCAGGCCCTGTACTAATAAAGCGCCACGTTCACTTCTCTTGATAACCTTTCTCTTGATACTGTCATTGTTTTTATTATTACCTATGTTAATACCGACCACGTCGCTATTTATGTGTCACACTGACTTGAGGAAGCAGACGGATACGCCTAAGCATGGGACATTGACCCGATGTTGGTTTGATTTTGGGCCAGAATCTACGATGCTGGCTCTACATTCAGCCTACATTGGGTCAACATATCGCTTTTGCTGGGAGATGGTCACTTAGGCTTATAACAGTACGCTACTTGCATGTCTGGGGGTAAATCCCTCAGACATACCCAGTACCCCTTAATTAAAGCGATACAATCAGGCTAAAATCATTAAAAAAAAAAAAATCGGTATATTTTGGCTTCTTAATATGACCATAATTATGATGAAACATGTCGATAGGCTAGAACTGCATAATTTTTTTTTTAATTTTTGTCTTGCTCATTTACCAGTTAAGCGAGATATAGGGACGAAATTCACGTATTTTTTATTCTGGACATGATTTTAGCCTGATTGTGTCACTTTAAGCAATTGCCGCGTGATATCCGTGGAATTGAATGTACAGAAATTCCCATTAAAACAACATTACCGCATTTAAAACAATATATACATGTGCGTCTGAGGCTAATATGTAGTGAAATTTGATTTGATTTAATTATTCCGGAAACCACACATGTATATTGTAGTCTTCTATAATGTCGTGGCTTTAATATTCAACCGTTTGCTGACATTGTTCTTTATTAATTACAATTTACTTCAATATGCCTCGATTACAATTTTTGCTTTGTCTGCTAATTTAATAAACTACCGGTTGGATGTTTTGACAAAGCTACAAGTTTACATGTACATTGCACAGTATCAGAAATACATACATGATTGCAAATATGGCAATATCAATGGGCCTACACATATTACAAGATTGTGTGAAAAGCAGTCGATGTTGTAAAATAATGTTTTTCTATCCTCACAAGTTTTTTAAGCCTGTATGCGGTTCTGATTTATCAGATTTACAGTGGTACTGGGCCAGCTGATGGTGATTATGAAGATGTACGGTGCTTTCGAGATGCAGCTAGTAAAGGAATCAAGAGGTATATTGCTTTAGCCTGGTTTATGCAAAGGACAATGTATGATTAACCCTAGCTGTACTTCTGCACCCGTAGCCTAGATGCAAAGAAAATGAATTATCACTGAAATTTAGCCCCAACTTCTCGACCACTGGCCCCATCTTCTCTACCACTGGCCCCACCCCATCTTCCACTGACCCTAACTGCTCTACCACTGGCCCCACCTTCTCTCCCACTGGTCCCAACAGCTCTACCACTGACCCTAACTTCTCTACCACTGGCCCCAACTTCTCTACCACTGGCCCCAACTGCTCTACCACTGACCCTAACTTCTCTACCACTGGCCCCAACTTCTCTACCACTGGTCCCAACAGCTCTACTACTGACCCTAACTTCTCTACCACTGGCCCCAACTTCTCTACCACTGACCCTAACTTATCTACCACTGGCCCTAGCTTCTCTACCACTCGCCCTAACTTCTCTATCACTGGCCCTAAATTCTCTACCACTGGCCCCAACTTTCCACCACTGGCCCCAACTTCTCTACCACTCACCCTAACTCCCCTACCACTGACCCTAACTTCTCTCCCACTGACCCTAACTTCTCTACCACTGACCCTAATTTCTCTACCCCTGACCCCAACTGCTCTACCACTGACCCTAATTTCTCTACCACTGGCCCTAACTTCTCAACCACTGGCCCCAACTTTCCTACCACTGGCCCTAAATTCTCTACCACTGGCCCTAACTTCTCTACCACTGGCACTAACTTCTCTACCACTGGCCCTAACTTCTCTACCACTGGCCCTAACCTCTCTACCACTGGCCCTGACTTCTCTACCACTGACCCTAACGTCTCTACCACTGACCCTAACTTCTCTACCACTGGCCCGATTTTCTCTAGCACTGGCCCTAAATTCTCTACCAGTGGCCCTAACTTCTCTACCACTCGCCACAACTCCTCTACCACTGGCCCCAACTTCTCTACCACTCGCCACAACTTCTCTACCACTGGCCCCAACTTCTCTACCACTCGCCACAACTTCTCTACCACTGGCCCCAACTTCTCTACCACTCGCCACAACTCCTCTACCACTGGCCCAAACTTCTCTGCCACTGGCCCCCAGCTCCTCTACCACTGACTCTCAGCTTCTCTACCACTTGTTCCCAACTTCTCTACCACTGGCTCCCATATTCTCTACCACTGGCCTCAACTTCTTTTACACTGGCCCTAACTCATCTTACACTGCTCCCAATTTCTCTTACACTGGCCCCGACTTCTCTTACACTGGCCCTAACTTCTCTACCTCTGGCCCCAGCTTCTCTACCACTAGGCCCAGCTTCTGTACCACTGGCCCTAACTTCTCTCCCATTGGCCCCAACTTCTCTCCCACTGGCCCTAACTTCTTTTCCACTGGCCCTAACTTCTCTTCCACTGGCTCTAACTTCTCTACCACTGACCCTAACTTCTCTACTACTGACCCTAACATCTCTACCACTGGCCCGAATTTCTCTACCACTGGCCCTAAATTCTTTACCAGTGGCCCTATCTTCTCTACCACTCGCCACAACTCCTCTACCACTGGCCCCAACTTCTCTACCACTGGCCCCAACTTCTCTACCACTCGCCACAATTCCTCTACCACTGGCCCCAACTTCTCTGCCACTGGCCCTCAGCTTCTCTACCACTGACTCCCAGCTTCTCTACCACTTGTTCCCAACTTCTCTACCACTGGCTCCCATATTCTCTACCACTGGCCCCAACTTCTTTTACACTGTCCCTAACTCATCTTACACTGCTCCCAACTTCTCTACCACTGGCCCCGACTTCTCTTACACTGGCCCTAACTTCTCTAATACTAGCCCCAACTTGTACACCATTGACCTCAACTAGCCCTAACTTCTACACTACTGGCCCCAAATTCCCTACCACTGGCCCCAACTTCACTACCACTGGCCCAAACTTCTCTTCCATTGGCCCCCAACTTCCCTACCACTGGCCCCAACTTCACTACCACTGGCCCCAACTCCTCTTCTATTGGCTCTCCAACTTCCCTACCACTGGCCCCAACTTCCCTACCCCTGGCCCCATCTCCTCCACCCCTGGCCCAAACTCCTCTACCACTGGCCCCAACATCTCTTCTATTGGCTCCCCAACTTCCCTACCACTGGCCCCAACTTCCCTACCACTGGTCCCAACTTCTTTTCTATTGGCTCTCCAACTTCTCTACCACTGGCCCCAACTTCTCTAGTATACCACTGGCCCCAACTTCTCTACCACTGACTCCCAGCTTCTCTACCACTGGCCCCAACTTCTCTACCACTGGCCCTAACTTCTCTTCCACTGGCCCCAACTTCTCTACCACTGGCCCTAGCTTTACTACCACTGGCCCCAGTTTCTCTACCACTGACCCCAACTTCTCTACCACGGGCTCCCAACTTCTACACCACTTACCCCAACTTCTCTACCAATAACTCCCAATTTCTCTATCACTGTCTCCCAATGTGTTGTGCTTTTAGACGTATTAGATTAGTCAACATACAAGTCTCCTACAGACCCATATCATGATATTAGTTATGAAGTAAGTTTGAACTAAATAAAAGGCTACTAAAGTTAGTGAAGTATTTTCCAAGAGATACTATTTATTCAATTATTTCATTTTTGGATATTTTCATGAATACAAATCAGGGGTAGAATTAAAAGTTGATGGCATGCCAATCCACAGAACTGGCAAGTCAAGGAAACTGCCAATCCTGAGTAAAACTTGTCATTCCTAGAAATGGTCTTTGTCCTAGGATGGCCTTAAATTTGCCAGTTCGTCGGAATGGCTAATGACAAGTTTTACCGTTCCTGCACATTTTTTGGCAGTACCGGACCTTATTTCGAGCCCTGCAAATATATATATTAATCCAGAAGTACAGTGTTAAAAGACATACATGTATTCTCGATATTTTTACAGGGCTCTTGATGCAGGATGCAGATCGCCGCTGCTGATATGTACGCCACACACACGATTCCCAAAGGCTCGCCAAGCTGCCGTCCTTGGTGCTCTACAGACTCTCTACACAGTGAGTACTTACAGCAGCTGTAAGTCAGCTCCTAATTGTGCATTTTGTAGGTCAATTAAAGGTTGTGGGAAGATCTGAAAGATACATGTAAGGTTCTAAACGAAGCTTCTTGAAAAAATACAAATTTTGTCTTTTCACTCTTAGCCTGGTGATTTAATTTTCTTTAATTTTAATTGAATAATTAAACTATCATTTGGAACGGTACAACAATTACGCAACGCTTTTTAAGGGTAATTTGACTACGCTTCGTTACACACCACCTACCCCCCCCCCCTCCTCCCCCTTTTAAGCATGTCCATTCCAACAAACATGAGATGACTGACATTGAACCAACGTTGGTTTAATATTGGGCCACCAAGTGTGATGGTGGCCATAAAATAAACCAGTATTGGGTCAATGCCTCGTGTTTACTGGGATGTCAAATGTTTTTCTCAACGATCTTTATGTATTGAGTCGGGTGATAAAATCCACTCTTGCATAAATGCAGCACTTTCAAAGATTAAAAAAGGGAGTAAAATGACAATTGTTGCTGAAAAGTTTACTGGTAATTATGTCTAGATATAAGGGATCGACACAAACTGATTTCAGGTAGTAGCCCAAAGGGCAAGTAACTGCAGATAATTATTGGACCTTAGCCTTATCGTTCTAGTCCTTAGTGTACACAGTATCAAGGGGAGTGTAATTTTTTTCGTTGCCCCCAGGGCCAGTATCTCAGGTGATTTACTGGCCCTTGGTGATTTTTACTGGCCTCGGGCCAACGGGCCAGTGCTAGTGTCGATCCCTGCAGACATACATATGTCCATGTTGTTTGTCTGTTTTAGCCTCTAGAAATAAGAGAAGCCAAGCCAGATGACCATACCAAGGTGGACAGATTAGGTCTCTTCAAGTTTGAAGTGGCTGAAATTAAGCTTTTTACTGCTCTGGAATCTGGCAGGTGAGAAGGACTGAAGCTTCTGACAAGAAGATCATGATAGATGCAAATTCATTCTCCATCCATGAAAAAATAGACAAAGTTGTATGTGGGCATTTAAAAATAATACAATTTTACTAAATATTATAGTTTTAGGAAAAAAAAAATTTTCATGGTGGTTGGCAATTTTTGTTACCTTAAAATGGTTAAGTAGACTTGCCAATTGTTTTTGGAGGGTTGGTATTTCTTGTGAGTAGAAAAAAGTGTATCGTTCAAAATGGTTGTCGGTTCTAATTTCAAGTATAATTTTATATTTTATATTTTTCATGGTGGGTGGCAATTTTTTTGTTACCTCAAAATGGTTAAGTAGACTTGCCAATTGTTTTTGGAGGGTTGGTATTTCTTGTGAGTAGAAAAAAGTGTATCATTCAAACTGGTTGTGGGTTCTAATTTCAAGTATAATTTTATATTTTGGCTGTAAGAATAAAAGCACATTCTTCATAAAATTTACGTACAATTTGCACTTGTCTGTGTTCAAGCACGTGTATAACCTCCAAACAAACAGGAGACTTTGGACTGGTCAAAAGGGCTTTCCTGTCGAATACGAGACAAGTGAGCAACTTTTGATTTTTTTTTCTTGGGGCAGGGGCAGTTTTCCACGGACTGTTGGAGGACAATAAATGTCAAGTTTTTTGTCTTAAGCATGAGATTCAGATAGCTATACAATCACATGTATTATCATTACATGTGTCATGATTATAAAAACAGAAATCATCTGATGGGGCTGATATTTCTTCAGATGTTGACTGAATGCTTAACAGTTGTAATGCCGGCATTCACAAAATCTTGAGAGTAAAATTTGTCACAAATCACTAATTTATCTATAATCCCATGGTCAAAAATCATGCCAATATATGTAAATCTAAAGCGATATAAAAGTAAGCTATTTTTTTCCCATACCCAGCGAACACGAGACATCGAACCAATGTTGGGCCAATGTTGGCCTGCCTATAACACCCCTATAACACTTCTGCAATAACATTTTCAAGCAAGTTTCAAACCAGATGAAGTTCTATGAAATTGATAATTATTTCTGTGTAATAATAATAAAAAGTTCTTATATAGTGCAGTTCCAGTCTGTGGGTCTACTCAGTGCGCTTTACAGAATAAAAGTTTTAAATAAATGTGAGGCATGTTTAAAAGTCATTTATATGCTTGTTTAAAAAGCTGGGTTTTGAGGTCTTATTTAGATGTTCAGTTAACCCTTGAAGGGTGTGACACATCTGTACTCAAAACACACCACACTGATTACAGATATTATCAGCCGACCAAATCACTCTTATTGGGATTAAAAGGAGCGTTTAAACAGCAAGATTTGCAAATATTTGGTCTCGAATTGAACAAATATGAGTACCGGTAATCTTCACCCACTTGAACCTGTGGGTCACAGTATAGTGACACAATTTCCGTAGTGTGAAAATTTAAATTATTTAACATATTGGTTTAAGGGTTAATCTAAAAATTTATTATGGGAGATACTTAACACGCTTAAGAAGGAAATTTTCAGCAGTAGAGAAGGAAACCTAGAAAGAAACAATTCAGCAGGACAAGGCTCATTATGGCAATATTATCGTTTACAAATTCAACTTTTGTGTTTTATAAAACATGTTCATTATCATGATTATAGGATAGCATGCAGAGACATTGGAGGATCTGATCCTGAGAGAATGGCTGCTCCCAGGATCGCCGAGTATATCACCGGGCTCTTCAAAAATGATAACTCTGTCAAGGTTCGTACAGTGCTCTGCGGATTCTGTACGACGCAAATTGTCTGTGAGATGTCTGTCTAGCGTATTGTAGGTTCGCATAGTAAGCAGATGCAAATTTTTCCACTTACGCAAATTTGCTCAGTTTGAGAGCAGCATCAACCCTTACAGTGTGGGGATCGACTTTAGTTGTCAGAATCTGACGTCTATAGACGTCAGATTCTGACGACTAAAGTCGATCCCAGCACTGTAAGAGTAAAAATATTTTTAATGGCCGTAGACCCATAACATATGTATTCAAATTAATCGGAAAGAGCTGAATAAGACATTTATGATGATTTCAAATAAAAAAACCCTTTGGATTCCATGATTTTCATGAAAAAATTCAGCGCTTCAAGGGTTTAGTACGTATTGTCAGAATGATGAAATTATTTACCCCTCGAGAAAACCACTAAGCCTGTTTTTACGAGATCTCCCTATGCCGCATAAGGTCGGCATCGTTGAGTACTGTGTGATATACATTGCTCTATACTCCTCAATCTCCCAAGATGAATCACAACCAATAAATTTCTTGAAGGGCATATGTGCATACATTATTGCAATGTCACACGGAGTATTTCCTATGCGCAGTTACTGTATTTCAATTTACAGAGAATCATCTGCAAGATGATGTTTGTGGCCGGAGATAATATGCAATTTTCAGTAATGATGACACATATTTCTATTTCTATAAAATAACCATCTCCCACATTAAATTCTTTGATTAAATGAGCCCCTGGCACAAAATATTTCATCAGAATCTGATGTCTAAAGTTGATCCCTGCGCTGTAAAGGTTAAACTGTTTCCCATGGGACTTTGAACCAATGCTGATATAAAATTGGACCACTGTCTACGATGCTGGCCCAACATTAAACTAACATTGGCTCAAATGTCACGCTTGCTTCAGGTTAATTCAGAAGTGAGCGTTCTCAAAGTGTACACTTTTGTTTGGTTACAGGTAACTGTGACGTCCGATGTAAAGATATTTCGAGAAAAATATCCCCTACTGGAGGCAGTGAACAGAGCTTCAGAGAGTAGGTTAACACTGATGTCTTTTGATAAGCACATTGTAACCTGTTTTTAAAAATGAAATATATGTTCTATTGTTACAGTGATTATTATATGTTATAATGCCATACCTATTGTATAGTAATTTGCAGAAGTTTTTAGTTAATTTTTTGGTCTCTGTAAGACATCACTTATTTTTCTTGTTGGCAGAAAATATTCATGAGGGCTTCATTAAAATACTCTCCTGAAAAATTTTTGGAGAGCATTGAACTCTCCTTGAGATGTGCGAAAGCACTCAGATTTTTTTAGCTTAATCAGCTTTACCAGGAGCGCTGTCAATTGGACTGTTGATACATATGTCTTAGTGTCTGTATTATTTTTGGATTACTTTCAGATGGGTCACATATTTTTTTTCTCAATTGTAAATTATCATAACTCACCTGAATGTCCACTTGCTAAAATGACAATATCTCCATGATTAGATTCTAAAGTGTATACAACATTCTGTTACTTTTTCAGATGTGGACCGTCACACAGCTCGTCTTATACATCTGACCTATGAGGGGAAAGGTCCCATCAAAAAAACCTACATGTTTGTTGGCAAGGTGAGTAATTTCACAAAACTACCCAAGCCCTCAAAATTCAAATTTTTCCCACATGATAGATCTATGAAAATATTTTTCCTTAAAATATATTTCTGTTCAAGAATTGATATCTCGATCAAAATGATCAATGTAGAAAATAGATTTTGCAATTCAAACAGTATCTTTTTTTAGTTGAATCCTTTTTTTAAATGATAAAGGAAATTATGTATCATTCTATTTGATGTTGACAATTATTGTTCCACATTATAAAAAAATAACTTGGAACCTAAAACCTAAAAAAATACTGTACCTGTAAAATATCCTAACACATGTGGAATAACATAACCCTTAAGTCACAAAATTATCTACCGGGCAGTTAAATTTCGCAAAGTAAAATTTATGTCTTACTGTCAGAATACACAACTTCAGATAAGTAAACAGTATTTACATTTTCCAAATCAGAAGTCAAGCATTTCGAAATCCTGCCGAACAGAAGTCATCTTCCATCTTTAAAAGGTGCTATGTCAAGTGTTATTTAATATTTATTTAAAAAAATAATATATTCTAAAATTTCATTATTAATATCACTGGATTAATGCCTAAAGGATGCCAGATAAGCTCCTCTACCACTGGCCCTAACTTCACTACAACTAAAAATCTCTACCACAGACTACCTAATAAGTTTTAAAAATATAAAGTGCTAAATTAATTGTGGATGTGTGTTCACCAGGGTGTGACTTACGACACTGGTGGTGCTGATCTGAAAGTTGGCGGAGCCATGGCGGGTATGCATCGTGACAAATGTGGAGCCGCAGCTGTTGGAGGCTTATTTAAGGTCAGAATTTTTCACTCTAAATGTAAGTGCCATAGTATGCCCAGTTTTGTAAAATAGGCTTTGGTCATGAAAGGGTTAAACGATAAATAAGCTTATATTCCGTTGCTATAATGATATACATCGGGAGGTGTGACCTGCCTGGTTCAGCCTGGATTATGCCCTTGGGGCTGAAGTGTCAGTGCCATATGGGTGGTACATGACACTTAGCCCTTATTCTCCTACACCTGTATCAATACGGAAGGTGTTTAACCCTATAAGCTCTCGTGATGTGTTAAAGCATCATTTTACATCCCAGAAAACAGACTTAATTTTACTACAACCAAGGGTTTTTTTAACAAAAATTTCCATGAAACTCGTTCACCAATACATCAGAATTTTCCACCCACATCGAATCATCTGCATCCACTGCAAGTCAAGAATTGTGACAGCATTTCGCGGCTTGTAGTGGATGTAGATGACAAAGGTAATTTCAGGATTGAAAGGGTTAACTTATTGAAATACCAGTAAAATTGATAAAATATTTGATGATAGATTCTCAGTTAATCGAATGATTTAAATTAGGAGGTCTATTTGTCAGAATCTTTTCTCATTTAACAATGAAAAGTAGCAATTCTTGTTTCAAATATTAAAAAAAACTATATTACAATTCAGTAAGATAAATTCCTTTATAATAACCATTTTTAACAGATCCTGTCATTGCTAAAGCCAGAAGGAATCAAGGTGATGGGTGCCATGTCTTGTGTTCGTAACAGCATAGGCAGCAGTAAGTGTCCTTTTGTTATGTTTGAATACTTCCAGAGCTTAAGTGCTGAAATATTCAATAAAAAAATGCAAAATAAAATGGTATTATGTGTATATTAATTACTGAATTTATCCATGTTAGTTTTAATAATCAAAATATGGAAGTGCTGATATATAAATTAGTAATGACTAATTTAAATGGGAAGAGCGATTGACAATATCTTATTTGAATGCAGTCACTCAGATAATGGTAACATTAACTGCTAATTCATGATTATTCTTGTTTTTGTTTCAGACTGCTATGTCTTTTTGTTCCAGACTGCTATGTCTCTGATGAGATCGTGACATCTAGAGCAGGTGTACGTGTGCGAGTGAACAACACCGATGCTGAGGGCAGGATGGCTATGGCTGATGTACTGTGTGAGATGAAGGAGAAGGTGTGACTATCAATATTTGCCCACTTTGGAATCCTATGACACTTGTACAAATATTAATTTTAAAATGTCTCTCAACTAATTGCAGCAAAGCAGATATGTCTTTTGTGTATTGCACAGTAAACCACATTTAAACCAATCTAGCTGCTAGGTGATAGTGTGCAGGACTTAACAGTTTGTAGAATTAATGTTATATATATATAACTGAAAAAATATTTTCAAATTGTGGCCCAAACTTTGCGTTAACCCTTAGAACACTACAGTATGCATCATGACAAATGTGGAGCCGCAGCTACAGTAGACATTCTGTTTTTTTGTAAGCACCTGTAAAACAATTGCTAAAAATAAAATATGCTTTCAATTTTGAAGCACAGATATATGTTGGGATTTAAATTTCACAAATGACACAAAATTTCAGTCACTTGAAGTTGTGGATCGCGGTAGCAAACACAACTTCAAGCGGCTGAAAATGTATATTTCTTAGCTCAGTGCTCTAAGGGTTAACATTTTCTGGGCTGTAGTGGTGATGGGGAATGTGGAGATTTATAAAATGTATGTTCGTGGTTTTTTGCAGGCAGCTGGAGAGATAAATCCTTCTTTGTTCACAGTAGCCACACTTACGGGACATGTCATCATCGCCTACGGGAGCAACTACTCCGTAAGAATACTATCTCTCCTGAGCTATGTTGGCCGGTCTTAGTTATGAAATCTTCCACTTTAATTCGATGGTAAACACTGCTGGATATAATTATATTCTGAGACAGTGCCTTAGCCAGAGACCTGTTCGCCCATCTTTGGACGGACATTTTCTGAAATGGACGGCTAAAAAACACCAGATATGGAGATGTCCATTTATCAGTAAATTGAAATATTTTTCAGTCCTTTAACCCTTTCAATCCTGAATTTACCATAGTCATCTTCACCCACTACCAGCCGCGAATTGCTGCCGCAATTCTCGACTTGTAGTGGATGAAGATGATTTGATGTGGTTTGAAAAATTAAGAAAATTCCACGTATTGGTAAACCAGTTTCATGGAAATTTTCGTTCTAAAACCCTTAGTTGTAGGGAAATTAAGTATGTTTTCAGGGATGTAAAATGATGCTTTAATGCATCGTGGGGGCTGAAAGGGTTAAAGCTGTCATCAATTCCAGATTCAAAGAAATGAGAATTAGGAACAAACAATTAAACTGCCAAATTATTAAATTGGAATTTTTACCCACTTGAATTTGTCTCTCGCTGACGTGATCTACAACTTCCAAGATTTGACAAAATGGAGGTCAACTGTTTTCATTTTTTTGCTTATTGATGTCACGTTTGTTTAAAAGCTCAATAAAAATGTAGAAAAAGAATAAAATCGGCACCGGCAGTTTACCACTGACAGCGCGGGGTCTGACATCTAAAGTTGATCTTTGCTCTGTCAAAGTAAAACCCATAACATAGGTAGTCAAATCAATCAGGAAGAGCTAACTAAGACATTTATGATTATTTCAAATTAAAAATAACCCTTTGTTCTCCATAGTTCAAGTGAAAAATATTCAGCGCTTTCAGGGTTAATCAGGACTATTTTTTATTATATAAAATTAGTTATCTTCAACTATTGTGTGATTGTTGTAGGCTGTGATAGACAATGGTCCCGCTCGTTCTGGGGATAGCAGTATGGCACAGCGTCTCCACGCTGCCGGGACTGAGATTGGCGAACCATGTGAAATATCCAATATGAGGAAAGAAGTAAGTACATGCAGGGAAGAAATGCATTTGTATTATTATGCATTTTATGTATTAATGAAATGAAGCCCAAACACTTCTTCCACAAATACTATGCTATGCTATACGAGTGCTGAAGAATTTAGCCATCTGGGATAGAGCCAGTGGATATTATATACTACATGTTTGTATTTATACACATTTCTTTTCATCCCTCAGAAGAAGTATATCTGTTGACCTCACACGTTTGGGCATTGCCTCAATTTTTTGGTTGAATAGCTCGATGGCCACTGTAACTGCTTTCGACCCACAATTGTTCTTGTTAAGTTTCTGTAAAATGGGGTGAATAGGAACGGGGTTTTTTTCCAATTAAAACTGCATTCTGATTCACCCCCGAGATGGGGTGAATGGGATATCAACAATATGCATACCTCAGGTCCTTGTAACCCCAACAGGGGGTGAATAGGTACAGACAAATCACTTCAAACAAATATACTGATCATTTTCCATGAAAATATGTAAACAAAATCTATTTTAAAAAATATGCCATTCTCAAATGGGGTGAAGAGGAAAGATTTTGGCATTTTGATGTGTGTGTAGTGTTAAATACACAAAGGAGCTTTCATTTTCTGAGAATAATTTTACAACCTGAAACCTTCTGGATATTATTTCCGATACATTGATTGGCTGGCAGGTGTATTATGGTGTATTTCATTTCACTAGGTGGTACCTGTTGTCAAAGTTTTGACCACCTCACGATTTTCAACTTTTTTCCGGAAAAAGATACTTACTTTTAAATGACTACTTAATGGTAAATTTAGACTAGACCTATTCGCAGAAATCTGGGGTGCAATATTTTCTGTGTGCATATTTACATCGCTAGAAGTTGAAGGGTTAATTGCTAATTTCATGTACTGATATTGTAGGATTTTGTGCCTCACACAAGCACAACAGAGTACGACCATTTGCAGCAGAGTGTAGGTATGGCATCCACCCGAGCACCCCGGGGGCACATAACTCCTGCTGCATTTCTACTGATGGCTTCCGGCTTGGATAAGGTGCTATTTCTGTGTTTTTTTGCACTGTATAACCGGGAAATATTAGCTTCTTTAAACTGAGCGGTTTGAGGAATGAATACAATTTTAAAAGGCGATTTTAATTTAAGAAGAAGAGAGATACCATTGAAATGAAGATAATTTGACAATCCCTTTTTACTTTTTTATCCCCTGCCCACGAAGTAAGGGCCGGGGAAATTGTCATCACCATGTCTGGCCATGCGTCTGTGCGTCCGTGTTTCGTTTCCGGATGATATCCCTGAAACCGTTAGCCGGATTGCTTTTATATTGCATACACACATCCCTTAGGGGTGTAGATGTGCCTTTTGGGGGTTATGACCTTTGACCTAGTTTTTTACCTTTGATTTTGAAGCGATTATTGACTTTATTGATTGATGATAAGTTCAATTTCCGGACGAGGTCTCGCAAAGCGCTTGCTGGATTGTTTTCATATTGCACACACACATCCCTCAGGGGGTGTAGATGTGCCTTTTTGGGGTTATGACCTTTGACCTAATTTTTTGATTTTGAGGCGATTATTGACTTCAATTGATTGCGGATGATAAGTTCACTTTCCGGACGATATCTCGCAAAGTGCTTGCTGGATTGTTTTCATTTTCATACTGCACACACACCTACATGTACCTCAGGGGGTGTAGATGTGCCTTTCGAAGGTTATGACCTTTGACCTAATTTTTGAACTGTGATTTTGAGGCGATTATCAAATTCAATTGATTGCGGATGATAACTTCAGTTTCCAAACTAGTAGATGTGCCTTTTGGGGGTTATGACCTTTGACCTAATTGTTGACCTTCCATTTTGAGGCCATTATTGACTTTATTGATGGCAGATGATAAAATCATTTTCAGACGATAGTTCGGAAATCGTTTGCTGGATTGTTTTCATATTGCCACACACATCCCTTAGGGGATGTAGATGTGCCCTAAGGGGTTGTGACCTTTGACCTATTTTTTACCCTTGGACTTTGAGGCCATTATTGACTTTAATTAATGGCGGGGGATATTGCTAGCGTCAGCGCTCTTGTTATTATTTTAAACAAATTGAAAAAAAAGATACTATAAGCCACACAAATTTTATCGAAAATATGTTTCCTATTTGTACTTAACAAATAGTATCAGTCTATTTATTAAAAGAAAAAGAAAAATTGAACATATTATAATGCCCATTGAGGAGGTGATTCCAGAAATGCCTCGTTTGCGTGCTGAAAAGTCGCATCTTAATTTATTTTCTACAGAAAAATGCACTCACAAAAACATATTTATATTTATGAATTGATTAACAAGATCTATTCTATACATTTCAATGAGGCCTTGTTTGACATTTCTGAGAAACGGTCCTTATGTAGAAGTCAAATGTAACGTTCGAGGTCACTATGTCAAATAGTTGTTTTTAAAAGTATTAAAAAAATATATATTCACTATTATATTCATGATTAGAGTTTAAAGGGATAAAGTTAGAATAATGTTGTCCCAGCCTCACAGACAGTGCCCAGCATTACATCAGCATTGGTCCAATGTATCGTGGGAAAAGAGTCACCTGCATAGTAATGCAGCAGTACCCCACCAAACATGGGATAATCACCTCTATGTTGTTTCAATGGCGGGCCACCATCGAGCACGTTGGGCCAACATTGAAAAAAAACATTGAAACAGTATTGGGTGAATGGACGTGTTTGCTGGGTTGCTGCCGCTAAGAATACAGCAGACTCTGTGTTAGAGTGGTTTGGGCCAGCGTCGTAGACGATTTGTCGGCATTGAACCAGCAATGGGCTGCGACGCTGGCCCTACATTGTACCGGAATTAGGTGAGTAGTCCTACATCGTGTGTATGAGGCCTACATCTAACATCTAGCGACAGGTGGCAGCACGATTCACTGGAAAGTATTGAGTGGATGTTGGCCAGCATCGATAGTGGTGGAAGAAATAAACGTTGAAAATATATTTTGATATTCTAACTTAAGTATTTCCTTGGTTCTTTCCTCAATCATATCCTGGACATTTAGGATTCTGGCCCATGAGGAAGACCAATACAGATATGTTTTAGGCCTATTCTTATTTCCTGTGCTCTGTTAACTTGCCTAGGTGACATTATCACGTAGAAAGTTCAAATAAACACCAGTTACAAGGATGAGCTGCAGTGTCATTGATACTTTTATTTTTCATTGAAAAGCAACATTTAGTTGTAATGATAGATAAATGATTAAAAATGTTAACTTGTGTATTTGTTTCAGCATGGCTGTAACTCAGCGCAGCCTCTGCCGTACACCCACATGGACATCGCTGGATCATCTGGCCCATTCCCCGGAGTGCCCACCGGAGCACCACTACTCGCCTTGTCTCAAGCACTGCTGATGTAAAGTGTGCAGCCTCATCATGTGCATTCCACCACGTCCAAGGAGAAATACAATAATCCTGTCTAATATACTCATATAGGCTAATAAAATTGTATAATAACAATAAGAAAGGAGAGTGATGCTATATTTATCCTGCCTGTGTTCATCAACTGATATTTTGAGCCAGTTAGTTATACATGTATAGCACACAGCCATTATGATATAGCACACAGCCATATAACAAATAGCCATATAATTTATATATCTCACTGTAATTTTCAATCATTTTTTTGCACTGCACCGATTGAAAATGTTTGTGCTGTTGTGAAATTAGTTATGAGCTGATTATAGTAGGCGAGCGGGTGAGTTATGCATACTCTATAGCCCGGTGTATTTTTCAATCAAAATACTTTATATTAATCTTTTTTTCTATCCTTATGTTCATACTACTTTTTTAAAAAGGAAATGTGAGAACAATAGGCTTGCTTGATCTGATGTGAAATAACATGTAGCCTACAATGACAAGTCTACGACGTATTCTGTTACTAGTTGGTGTTACAATGAATTATTTAAAAATCTCATTTTCTGAGAAACGAATATTACATTAGAGAACAATCAAGCCAATTGAGACGACAAATTTTCTAATTCAAGCATTTACGCATGATTATCAGAACTGTGGACAGTAATTGTAAGATAACTAATAAATTGCATATGCAATTTCCAGCATAAAATGATGGATAAAAAATGAAATATTTCATGGATTGAATTACTTGATTAACAGGGTATAAATATACGACAAACTAAGAATCGTTAATTTTGGTGGTATTTTCTGCACCTATCTTAAGTGTTGCATCTAACCTTTCAACCGCAAAATTGTTTAATTAATCTTGCAGATTGATGTCAAGTTTCATCTAACCTATGAATTACATAAATGTACTGCAATATTACCAAATTATAGTGACAGAAACTAGACAATGATTGAATACAATTATATAGATGCTTGGTTAATTTGGCAAAGCCAAACCTTTTGTTTGCTTTATTTAAGTTCTACAAATGCTCAATAAATATCTATTTTGTTCATGACGTTATTTGTATATATTGACACAAAAGCGGCAGCCTGTATTTTTGAATTATTTATTCCAATATTTTCGGAATGATTATCCTTGTGTAGTTATCACACAATTTTCAAAGACCAGTACATTTTAATCTTAGCGAGTTCCGCCGGCCATGTAATTTGGTAAAATAAACCTGGTCCGTCTGTCTATTCGACACGTGGTCTCATCATGTTATCACAAAAGGAAGGTGGAACCATGGCTTTGTCAGCTGGGTAGGACTTTATACCCCAACCGACCCAAACCAACCCAAACCGACTTGAATCAACCCAACCGACCCGAAATAGTAGCGATAACGTTAATTATAGTCAATAGCATAGGCTTTTATTGATCTCATTCTCGCAGTCTATGATATATTGTGTCATATATGTCCGAAATTAAAGATAAGATATCCAAAAAAAACGTATTTAAAATAGACTAAATCTTAGTCAAACCGGACCCAACCAAGAAACGAAAGTGATCAACTGACAGTCACCAGGTAGTGCTATGATCGGCATAGCTAAACCAAGTGAGGTCGACAGAAATGACACAGAAGATCATCATGAATAACATAGACCTACATTCAATTATTTATTATCAAAGCATAATATGATAATAATTAAAATATAACAATTGTGTAATTGTATAATGTATTAATGTAATGTGATCTTTATTAAATTGCTGTTCATGATCGAGAATGACACCCCGTGCCACGCTGAGTTGTAATCTTTAATTGCTATTCATGGTCAACAATGACACAGGTGAACTCTCAGTTGTGACCATCAATTGCTGTTAGGCCCTAATGATCAATGATGACACAAGTTGAGTTGTGAAGAAAGTCACACCTCGGCAGTAGGCTGATGACAACAGTTGAGTTGTGAAGTCCGGAGTTTTTTTTTATTATTATTGTTCAATTTTGTTCAATAAAAAATATATTATTTGCATATGTTACTATGTATGATGACTATATTATTCGTTTCGTCATATAGATATAAAATATTGTTGTTCGATTTTGTTTAATTTTGTGAAAATAGGCCTTTTATTATTTATTATACATGTGCGCCGTACCGTCTGCAAACATGGCTTATAATTCAAGTTATGGCCGTCAGTCGATTCCCGGTTGGGTATTATATTTCGGCAAAATAGTGTCTATAGGGATAAATTATAGTAGGCCTACTATTCCCGGGATTAAATATAGCATAATGTACAACATTAGCCCAAATTAAATCACTTATATTGAATATAATGAATGCATAACGGCCGGTTGGGTTGATTCAAGTCGGTTTGGGTTGGTTTGGGTCGGTTGGGGGGTGTGCAGTCAACTCATCCCCTATACCAACTCATCCCCCGGTATATCAGGGGATGTTGGAGGGCTGGAGATGAGTTGGTCATGTGCGTTGCACCTTAGGCTTTCTTTGGGGATGAGTTTGTATTAACTTGTCTTTAATGATATTTGATTATTTTTTATGATGATCACTTAAATGTATAAGATATGTTTTAAAATCTGACTTGAATAAAATATAATTTAAGCATATTATGCTTACGCCTAACAATATTGTTGTTGTTATAATAACAGAATAATAACATAATACAGTGTTTAAAAACGTATATTATATATTATTTGCTATATTTATTTCGCCTGTCTATTGTTATAAATAGGTAATAATTCTTGATATATATTTTTATGGTCAACCCTTTAAGTCTTTAGCGCGGCTATGTTACTTTTTAACATTAGCCGGTTAATAAGTCAGTCGTGTTCTTATTTCGCCAGTCTATTGCTATAAATAGTTAATACTTCTTGATATGTATTTTTATTATCAACCCTTCAAGTTTTAGTTATCTTACCGTTTGATCCACTGTTATACCTAATTGTACTTCACAGACTGCCCCCGCTATAATAGTATAGTGTTTCATAAACTGTCATTATGAAAACAATTGCCAGCACTAAATTCCTAAATCCTTTTAACAGTGACCCTACCATCACACCTCCTTTGATTTGTGAACAGCGCTAAAAAAATATCCGCGCTGATACCAGGTGACGCATATAACACATTCATGCGAACACTCACGGCTTTCACAAGTCAGCGTTTTCAGGGATTATCACTTATACAAATATTTTATATTTCTTAAAGATTATGGTTACTTATAATACCAAACATCCGATATTCCAAGAGATATACTTTAACTGATAATAACCATTTTTTCTGTTTCCCGTAAATGTGATATCGGCGGCTTTCACAATTCAGCGTTTTCAGGGAATATCACTTATTACTTCCCCAAATATATATACCTTTACTGATATATAGTTACCTTTTTCTTTTTGTTACTCGTAAATATAATTGAATATATTTGTGATTGTTTTATCTATTGTTCGTCATCAACATTTGTGAAGGGTAACAACTCGACAGAGTGATATGACATATGATATACTGCTTATTTGTTAATTATTATCAGTTATATACCGGGTATGTCACTTGTTTATTTGCTATAAAATACTAAAATTGCAATCGTATCTGACCCCTTGAACGCATTAGATTTTTGTTGACATTTAGCGAGTATTAGTGGAGCGGATTAATCAAAGACTCACAACTCATCAAAGCCGTTGACATTTCACGAGCGGCTCTCGCTGACATGTCTGAATTAGCACAAGAATCCTCATCACAACACCTGAGGTGCAAGGGGTGGAGCGGGTGAGTTCACCAAAGACTCACAGCTCATCCAAGCCGTTGACATTTCACGGCTCTAGCTGTTAGTTCACAGTTAGACTCCTGGATATATTTCAATATTGTCATTGAATACGGACCATAATGTTACAAGAAGACCCCGTATTCCTTGTTAAGATCATGTGCTCACCTGAATGCCTCCACACTGTAAACTGCTCACACAAGACTTTTTAAGATATACATTATGTATCTTTATGTATATTTCATATATAATCATGTGACCTGCTATTTTTAATTTAATGTTAATAGGCCTATGTCTAAATGTTTTTAAATGAATTATATGTTTTATATTATGTATATTTCATGTTTTATAGCCATGCGACCTGCTAATTAAATGTTAATATGTCTACATGTTATAATATGTTTTTTAAAATAAAATATATTGCTTTTAATAATAAATGTGTTTTATTATACTCCCAAAGTATGAGTAATCGCTGGCTGTCCGTATGTCTAACTTTAAAACAGTTCAGATAGCCTACAATATAGTCATGAGTTGGGGATGAGTTGGTAACACTTGGCCGATGGCTGGGGATGAGTTGGTAAGGTATTGACGGCCGGGGGGATGAGTTGGTTATAGCTGTTGGAGGGCTGGGGATGAGTTGGTCTACCCAGGTGTGAACTGGGGTTGAGTTGGTATGGGGGATGAGTTGGTAGGGGGGATGAGTTGACTGCCATTCTGTTGGGGTATAAAGTCCTACCGTTGTCGCTTTATGTAATTGGGGTGTGAAAAAAAGCAGCTCAACGTGAACTAATATATAAGTCACTTTATTGGTATAATAAAGACGTCTGTCTCCTCATCAAACACATAATAAACCAGGCGTTTAATGCCACAAGCTGATTGTGAATTATCATTCTATAATACATACATCCTACACAAACACAGCTTTTACCATACCAGTCCATCAATTAGTATAGTTTACGTACAAGAGTAAACTTAAATGACTTCTCACAAATGTCGTGAGGTATAATACAAAAATAATAGTCTTACAGGATATCTTGATGTCAGTTCAGCCTCGATAAAATGAAGGTCCACCCTACAAAAGTAGACTAGGTACAAATCGCTGTAAATGTTGGGCCACTATCAGTGACTCTGGCCCACCATTAAAGCGGTATAGGATCAAATCTGTGTTCAATGGACGTAGGCCTGTATGCCACATGTTGTACGTCCCATGACGAGGTGTAATGGGACCCTGGTTTGGTGGTCAAAATTAACCCTGATTTATAGAATTTCCACCCACTTGAAGGTGTGTGTCGCTACATGGTGACCCACAACATCAAGTGAGTGAAAATTACTCGCAACATGAGTTGTGATCAGCGGTGATTTACGCCTTCAACCGCAGAGCCGGGAGTCAAGTCTCCCGCTCTATGTGTTCAAATTCGGTGACCGTTAATACACTTTGAGGTGGTGGCCGACTTCTGTCACCGAGGGGTAGAGTGGTTGGCATCAGACAGCCAAGAGCCAAGATCGAATCCTGTGGCTAAACGGCAGTGTCATTCGATTCATCTCGCCATTTGCGGGAGATTTTCCTGCCTGAATTAGTCCTGTATGTGCACACAAGTGGCATAAAGTCAGCTTCATTCAAGGTGCAGAGAAATACAAAAGATTGAGCTGAGAAGATGCTTGTAGACCAGAGGTTTGCTATATTCTAGAATTAATTAGCTAATGTCATCATGCTAGCGGAAATACTGCTGTGCAAAGACAAATGGCAGTAGCCACTGCTGATTGCGCGGAAGAATAACTTGGGAGTGGTGATTCGTCGAGATCTTTTCCCTGAGATAGCTCGCACAGAAAGTGACTATTTTGGTGTAAATTCAGCAGTTATTACAGCGGACCGTAAACACATTTGATGTTGATTGATTGTAATAAACACGGGGGGGGGATCCTCAGTCTGTGTAGTCATAATATACACACACTCGTCACTATCAGAGTGAGGATCATATCGCTACTCCTCTACTAACACTTTAATCGCCAAATTATTCAATTTGAATTTCCACCCACTTGAAGTTGGGTCTCGCTGACGCGATCCACAACTTCAAGTGAGTGAAAATTATTCAGATTTGACAAAATGGAGGTCAACTCTTTTCAAATCTTGCTGGTTGATGTCACATTTTTTCTTTACCATATTTAAAATGTGGTACTTAATGTGCTAATAAAAAATGAAAACCCGAAATCATGCGGCACCGGCGGTTAAAGGTCCGTACCTGTCACTTGACAAAGTGACAGATACGGCCCTTGAATACAGAGGTGGGACATATTAATGGCGGTGGCACAAAAACGGCAGATTAATATGGCATTGTGATGGCAAGTGCCATCTCAATATTTTGTGTAATGTTATCTACATGTAACTATTATAATTAACCAGAAATAGATAAGTGTCTTATCTATTTATGATATAACCTAACATTTGCCTGGATTACACATCCAGCATTTTCATGTCAAAGTTAACATACATGTACATGACACTAATTCATCTTAGCAGAGTATGCTGGAGATTATTCACTTCATAGACCTAACAACAAATCTGTACTTTCAATACAGTTTACGACTGAGTGTCTCATAAACATTGACTATAGAAACATAAATATAGTAACAGGTAAGCCGCAACAATTCGGCGTTGGTTAGTCTAGTAATATATACTACTACAAGAAAAGCAATTGAAATTCCTGATAGACAAATATAAGACATAATAATGACATCAAATAGTACATATTTTCCATGTTAGGATCCACAAAATACAACCTTTTATTCAAGATATTATCACCATTATATTTAAATGTAAGTAATCTAGTCATTTCACTGGAAAAGAATTGTGTTACTCCTTTCCAAATAGTCATTTCAATTACGCTACAAAATAACATAGCACATGTCATGGCTCATTTCAAAGCACTTGTCAAGCTATATGAATCACGTTTCATTGTGAACTTCAAAATTCAAGCACTTGTCCCGTCTATGACAAAAATACAACTGTAAGTTAGCACTTAAAATCAATATGTTTAATATGGCACAAATATACCTCTTAAAAAATATATTTTAACTATTGTATATGTGTAAGCACTTATTCCTCCAATTAACAACACCTGGGTGTAAAACAAGAAATCATTTCAGGCTAGCACTGTTTCTTGTGCCTAAAACCTACATCTGATATCATACCTCTAAAAATAAAAGACATATTAAAGACATTCCAGCAAACACCGACAACCAATGTTGTTTTATTGTTGTACCACTGTTTTAACATTGGTTCAGCTAGGATTGGTGAGTGGTATTTCAGCAGTTAGTCTTGTTATAGCGAATGAGATAAATATTCCATTGGTAACATGTAAGTCGTAATCACATTTCCGGACAATACACATTACAATTTAATAAATTATTTTCCTGTACCACACAGATACAAGGTGAACAAAACAGATTCACCACAATAATGAAGGGAAAGCCAGTTTCAAATGATTACAAATGTTAACCCTCAGCTCCCAGAGCTGTTCAATTTAAATTTTCAGTCACTTGTCTCGCCACACACAACTTTAAGTGACTGAAAATTTATGTTATTTTTGAAATTTAAGTCCCAATATATATCAAGTGTTTCAAGATTGAAGGCATATTTTACTGTGAACAGCTCGTTATCAGGGGTTATAGGGTGCTAATAAAAACACAGAATATCTACTGCAGTCGACATCAGTGATCTAAGGCTAAGGAGTGAGGTGTTGCTTCAAAAGATAATAATAAAAGAGCGTGATGTGGAGACTTGATGTGTCCTTGGATCAATTTACGAGAGCTAAAATGTATGTGTACACAGCTGATTTGCCCAAATAAAACTCTTATATCATAAACGTTCAAGCTGGTCCACCGTAGCTTAACCTTAAAGTATTGAAATATTTTTATATAAACAAAGAGACCAAAGAGGTTTTTTTCAATTTGAAATCATCATAAATGTCTTTCCGCTTTATTTAAATACCTATGTTATGGGTCTTCTGTCATCGTAGATATTTTACTCTTTCAGTGCGGGATCAACTTAAGATGTCACATTCTAAAGTAGGTCCCCCAGCTGAAAGGATTAATAAATTAGGTCTAAAAACAGATGACTAAAAGCTGTGGTCAACAACACATGACTAAAAGCTGTGGTCAACTTTCCACCATGATGTGCCATATAAAAACACATTACATGTATTGAATTCTAATTAATGAATACATAAACTGAACTGTTAAGATAAAATATTACAAAATGGGACAGACACAAATCATGCAAAAATGAATATATCAATATTCTTAGATCAGCGAAGGTAATTGTGTATTTTTTGGAACATCAAATTATTGAGTCGACTGATAAGTAAGTTAACCTAATTAGACCACCACTATGGTACAGTGTGTTGTGAGACAATGCAAGTGCCATTATCACATTATATTGGGAATAAAATTGAAATTTCCGCTCACTTGAAGTTGTGTCTCGCTACCATGATCCACAACGTCGAGTGAAAATTAATCAATTTGTTCATTCTTAGTCCCAAATTATATTACGTTTGTAGACTTAACACAGAAATCACTTTGAAGCCTATTATTTAAAACATAAATATTATGTTCAAAAACAGCCAATAGTGCTATCCAGCACACTTTAACCAGAACATCCCTCTATTAAATTATCAGCTTAGACAAGAACCAAGGGCACTCCCAGCAAACACGACACGTTGAAACAATGATGTGTTAATGTTGGGCCAGCGTCGGAGACGTTGGGCCAACATTAAATCATCATTGTTTCAACGTGTCGTGTTTGCTGGGCTGTGACTCACACAGTACTGAGTTGGCTCAACTCAATATTGGACCAATGTCGGAGACAATCATTTTTTTACAACATTTGGCAAAACATTTTTTTTTTCTATGATCCTGTTCCAGAAAAATTATGGCACACAATTTTAACACAATGCCAGTACCTCTTTAACAAAACATGTATATTTGTAATAAAATCCAACTGTTTCCCATATTTTGTATATACATTCCATTTAAATTATTTTTGTGTACATATTAAGCACTGTAAATTACTATTAGTTATTATCAGTTGCTGTACCCTCACGTCAAATTGCTTTGGTGATACATTGTTAAGAACGTTACAGCAATCTGGTGTAACATTCTTTATAAACAAAATGTGTGTGACTACTTTTTGCCGAGGTAACCATCATATGGTGACACCACTAATTCTGTACAACATAAATAAATTTCAAGTGGTCACTCTTACAATGTTTCTTTACAAAGCCAAAAGGCAGTAACTGCTAAGTTACTGTCTTTTGCTTTTCACAGCAGAGTGGTGGTCATACACCAACGTTTGCGAATCAGCATCAGATTCACAATCATACATGTCTCAGTGGTGTACACACACACACAAACACACATACAAACATTATATATACAAAAATAATTAAACAATTCCATTGCGTAAATTAATAACAGTCATTGTCTGGTCCAATGTTCTCATCATCCAGCGCCATAATACATGTTTTAATTGAAGCATTGATAAATTAATCTGTATCCCTTAAATAAAGACTATTGTCATTTGTTTGGACATGAACAACAAAGCTGCCAACATTTAACTTTGCAACCTGTTATTTTGTTGCAGCAAACCCTGTATTTCAGCAGCAAAATCTATAATGATTTGAATCAAAATCTGTAAATATGTTATGATTTTATTGCAATCTTATAATGCATCTGCATCATGAAATATGAGAGAAGAAGAAAATATGTGTGTCGTTTTCTCTCATTTGGTTTGGGGGAGAACACAATCTGCTGATGATAAGCGACAGCTGATTGGCCAAAAAAAAGGGTTTCCCTGAACAAATAATAGATACCATAAAATTGGGATTGCAAAAAATCTATTTTGTATGTAATCCATATAATATTCACCAGAATCCATACAATTAAAGATGTTAAAAAAAGGTTGGCAAGTCCGCAATACTACAAAAAAGGAAATTTGGGGGTTTGGGAATGAAAAAATTGGCAGAAATTATTATTGGTGGATTTATCCCCCCTGGTGGAAAACCTTAATAACACTCTTCTTGGTGGAGAGAAGCATTGGAACTTTTTATCAAACCTCAAAAAACGCCAAAATAAAACGGACGACATTATTTCCAGCTTTACAGTATACATTTTTCATAAATACCTGTATTCAAAAACAAAGAGTAAACTTAACAAACATATTTTCGCACATTAAGTGATATGATATAACTTTACAGAAAAAAAACATCAAGGTGAACTACTAATCATGCTATCTTTCTACTATATACTGATGACATGGTTTATACCACAGAGAAAAGTATGAGGTAGTATAATTATGGTATATGTGACAATTCTTGAGCTGCAAATCATGTTAATGAGAAAACATGTAATGAATTGGTAATTTTTGAGAGCCAGGAATTCCAGTACCGATTCAGGACTCGATGTTTGTGAAGGCATACTCATTTTATAGGATAATATTCTGATCTAAAAATAAGCTGTGAAAATGGGCTGTCCACTAGCAGCCGAAGTGTTGTGTCTGCCACTCAGTGGCACACTTAACACTTTGATTGCTAGGGACGATAAGACGCGGGAAACTAACTACGGTATAATGTGTTATCTCAATTTAGTGTCCACCCGCATAATAAATGTATCTCTTATATATACATATCACAGTGAATATTACACCCATGAAATGCCGCTGTGAATATATCCCTTGTACTGGGCACTGAAGTGTTTCCCGGTTAACACCACTGTATATAGGCATGTATATAATTGTATATCCATAATTATCTGCCAGACTATGAACTGCAACACAATACTGCGGGTAATCATTTGATCACTTTGGGAATAAAGAGTGACAAGTGGAAAAGCTGCAGCTGGATAAGCAAACAATGTTTTTTGTTGAAATTTGGTGTGGAAAGATAGAACACTGGCGAGCTTTTCTTTCATGATAAAATTTTCTCAAATGATCGACATAGGTCTCACCCCCAGCACTGTGTGAGTGTTGTGTGTCAATTGTTTGGGGACACATATAACATTTCCTTTGTTACGAATATCCACCAGTGGGCCATAGTGCAGCCTGTCATGTGAATATGAGTTGATTCAAAGTTTGCCAATGTTGGGCAATGTCACAGAATCTGGGCCAGCACTAAGCCAACCTAGGGTCAATGCCCAATGATTGTAATACCACTGCAAACTAATATAAATCAGCAAAAGACAGTGGAGAAGTAAATCATCATCTCTTGAATTTGCAAACTTGAGAGCTGAGGGTCATAATTAGGTTACACAATTACTATCTGTTGAAAAATGATTGTTGATGCAAGATCACAACGATTAAGGAGGCTGAACATGATGAGCAGATACCGATTTCACTTGGCTAGGCACACACGTTAAGGCTTGTGAAGGATAGAGAAAGTCATCTTATGATGAAGGACGCCAAGGCGTCTCAAGTCTGGTACAAAGGAAAACAGCTCCTCTAAGCGACGATTATTCGATCCATACTTTGCTGAAAAACAAAAAGTGCAAAGGATTGGTTAGACATCAAGCATCAGTCCCATCATATTTGTAACTCCTAACCCTTTAAGCTTTGAACTACTGGTACTGATTATATTCATTTTTTAACATTTTTTATAAGCACATAACCTATCAGTTTTAAATATGTTGAAAATAAAACAGGACACCAATCAGCAAGATTTAAAAATAGTAGACCTCCATTTTGTCATATCTGAATAATTTTTACTCACTTGAAGTTGTGGATCGCGGCAGCTCGATACAACTTCAAGTGGGTGAAAATTCAAATTGAATAATTTGGTGGTTAAATGATTAAGCGCTAATCACAGATATAGTCGCGCTAATCACAGATATAGTCGTTTTTGATCTGTTTTATTAGCAGGTTGAATCACAATTCTTAGGAATGAAAAGAGTGTTTAAACAGCAAAATTTGTAAATGTTTGGTCTGAAGTAAATAAGAGTATTTTTCAGCCACTTGAAGTTGTGTGTCGTGGTAGCGAGACACATTTTCAAGTTCTATGAAGTATCCTTAGATCTATTGAACAAAACTATCACATAAAAAATCCATAAAGAATTGACGGCCTAGATGTATTTAGTATGATCTGAGACCTTAGTGATCTAAATTAGCTCATAAGTTCATTAGTAATTATTAGTGACAGATGACAGACACACGAAATATGCATCATGATCGCATAAGCATGACAAGGTCATCTCTGCTAAGGCCAGTGTTTTTATATTAGTTGGTTGACAGAAGTAATTTTTTGAAACCTAGGTCAGGAGGATGGAAAAAAAAAAATTAAATTACTTTTTTTCAAAAAATCCTGGTCAACTTTATCGTTCACTAACTCGGGTAAAAAAAATGAGACTAATTTTTGTACCGGTCAACTAATTTTCTATATAAATTAGTGGTCATATGATAGAGAAAAATACAAATCCAAAACTGGCAGGCTGTAGAGAAATATTTTTTAATTAAAACAATCTGTGTACATCTAAATCTACTTACAGGTTTAGCTATTTACCGGCAAACACAGGGTCAGGCGGCAATACAAAAAACTGTTTTTTCTCAGCGGTTTTGTCAACCAACTTATTTTAAAAAAATCGCCTAAAGCACGAGTCGTTGAATATTTTTTGTTAGAATTCAATCACTTTTTTAAGCAACAGTATGTACCATGAATATTGCACTATAGGGGTTTTTGTCATCCCATGGGGCAGAATGTGCGCCACATACTTCTCAAACATTTACAATGCATTCTGATTCAAAAATAAATTTTCACAACAAAAATGTAGACTGAATTTATTGTGTATAAATGTCAAATATGCATAAATATTTTTGCAAATTATAACAGGGTAATTACACATAGGGCTATTCAATATTTGAAGCTGGCCATTGAGTCAACATTGCTAGCGGCAAAATTATAAAAAATAAACTCCCTATCCCTTTCAGCGCGAGGAGAAATATTTATGATGGCCGTAGTGCCATAACATACATGTAGGTATTCAAATGAAGCGGAAAGAGCTAACTAAGATGCTTATGATAATTTTAAATTGAAAAAAAAAAATTACACATGAAAACAAATTTTTGACTGAACAATAATAAAGTGCATCACATGTCGTTCTCGATATGAATTTAGGCTATTTTAAAATCAGGTTCACTGAGGTGTGAATTGCGATAGCAATTTATGCTTCAAAGTGAATGAAAATGAGAGTGAATAAAGCTAAGTAGGCTACTAGAAGATTCAAATAGATGGACACGTTGAGGCCATATTGCCATTAACCCTTTAAGCCCTCACGATGCATTAAAGCATCATTTTACATCCCTGAAAAGAGACTTTGCCTACAACAATGGGTTTTAGAACGAAAATTCCCATGAAACTGGTTCACCAATTCATGGCAATTTTCTTTAATTTTTAAACCACATCAAATCATCTTCATCCACTACAAGTCGAGAATTGCGACAGCAATTCGCGGCTTGTGGTGGATGAAGATGACAATGGTAAATTCCGGAATGAAAGGGTTAAGTACTTGGTACAGAGAGAAATATTTGACTAACCTGTTGTGTAAGCTCTGAAGGCATTCATCACGTGTCCCCTCATTGTTTCAATGACACCCTGATTCTTAATATCAGGATAATCTAGAAATATCAAGATTTCAAAGATAAAGAGTTACTTCATCAACTCACACAAACAAACAATTGCTTAAAACATGGTATTGGAAACGAAATGATCAAATTTAGTCATCAGAATCTGACGTCTACAGACGTCAGATTCTTATGACTAAAGTCGATCCCCGCGCTGTAAGAGTTAATATACAGTAATACACAGGCATACCTTGATAAACAGTAATACACAGGCATACCTTGATAAACAGTAATACACAGGCATACCTTGATAAACAGTCATACACGGGCATACCTTGATAAACAGTAATACACAGGCATACCTTGATAAACATTAATACACAGGCATACCTTGATAAACAGTAATACACAGGCATACCTTGATAAACAGTCATACACAGGCATACCTTGATAAACAGTCATACACAGGCATACCTTGATAAACAGTAATACACAGGCATACCTTGATAAACAGTCATACACAGGCATACCTTGATAAACAGTAATACACAGGCATACCTTGATAAACAGTCATACACAGGCATACCTTGATAAACAGTAATACACAGGCACACCTTGATAAACAGTCATACACAGGCATACCTTGATAAACAGTCATACACAGGCATACCTTGATAAACAGTCATACACAGGCATACCTTGAAAAACAGTCATACACAGGCATACCTTGATAAACAGTAATACACAGGCATACCTTGATAAACAGTCATACACAGGCATACCTTGATAAACAGTCATACACAGGCATACCTTGATAAACAGTAATAAACAGGCATACCTTGATAAACAGTAATACACAGGCATACCTTGATAACAGTCATACACAGGCATACCTTGATAAACAGTCATACACAGGCATACCTTGATAAACAGTCATACACAGGCATACCTTGATAAACAGTCATACACAGGCATACCTTGATAAACAGTAATACACAGGCATACCTTGATAAACAGTAATACACAGGCATACCTTGAAAAACAGTAATACACAGGCATACCTTGATAAACAGTAATACACAGGCATACCTTGATAAACAGTAATACACAGGCATACCTTGAAAAACAGTAATACACAGGCATAACTTGATAAACAGTAATACACAGGCATACCTTGATAAACAGTCATACACAGGCATACCTTGATAAACAGTCATACACAGGCATACCTTGATAAACAGTAATACACAGGCATACCTTGATAAACAGTAAGATAAACAGTAATACACAGGCATACCTTGATAAACAGTAATACACAGGCATACCTTGATAAACAGTAATACACAGGCATACCTTGATAAACAGTTATACACAGGCATACCTTGATAAACAGTCATACACAGGCATACCTTGATAAACAGTAATACACAGGCATACCTTGATAAACAGTCATACACAGGCATACCTTGATAAACATTAATACACAGGCATACCTTGATAAACATTAATACACAGGCATACCTTGATAAACAGTTATACACAGGCATACCTTGATAAACAGTCATACACAGGCATACCTTGATAAACAGTCATACACAGGCATACCTTGAAAAAAACAGTAATACACAGGCATAACTTGATAAACATTCATACACAGGCATACCATGATAAACATTAATACACAGGCATAACTTAATAAACAGTCATACACAGGCAGACCTTGATAAACAATAATACACAGGCATAACTTGATAAACAGTAATACACAGGCATACCTTGATAAACAGTCATACACAGGCATACCTTGATAAAAAGTCATACACAGGCATACCTTGATAAACATTAATACACAGGCATACCTTGATAAACAGTAATATACAGGCAGACCTTGATAAACATTAATACACAGGCATACCTTGATAAACAGTCATACACAGGCATACCTTGATAAACAGTCATACACGGACATACCTTGATAAACAGTAATACACAGGCATACCTTGATAAACAGTCATACACAGGCATACCTTGATAAACAGTAATACACAGGCATACCTTGATAAACAGTAATAAACAGGCATACCTTGATAAACAGTAATACACAGGCATACCTTGATAAACAGTCATACACGGGCATACCTTGATAAACAGTCATACACAGGCATACCTTGATAAACAGTCATACACGGACATACCTTGATAAACTGTAATACACAGGCATACCTTGATAAACAGTAATAAACAGGCATACCTTGATAAACAGTAATACACAGGCATACCTTGATAAACAGTCATACACGGACATACCTTGATAAACAGTAATACACAGGCATACCTTGATAAACAGTCATACACGGACATACCTTGATAAACAGTAATACACAGGCATACCTTGATAAACAGTAATACACAGGCATACCTTGATAAACAGTCATACACAGGCACACCTTGATAAACAGTCATACACAGGCACACCTTGATAAACAGTCATACACAGGCATACCTTGATAAACAGTCATACACAGGCACACCTTGATAAACAGTCATACACAGGCATACCTTGATAAACAGTAATACACAGGCATACCTTAATAAACAGTAATACACAGGCATACCTTGATAAACAGTAATACACAGGCATACCTTGATAAACATTAATACACAGGCATACCTTGATAAACAGTAATACACAGGCATACCTTGATAAACATTAATACACAGGCATACCTTGATAAACATTAATACACAGGCATACCTTGATAAATAGTTATACACAGGCATACCTTGATAAACAGTAATACACAGGCATACCTTGATAAACAGTAATACACAGGCATACCTTGATAAACATTCATACACAGGCATACCTTGATAAACATTAATACACAGGCATAACTTGATAAACAGTCATACACAGGCAGACCTTGATAAACATTAATACACAGGCATACCTTGATCAACAGTAATACACAGGCATACCTTGATAAACAGTAATACACAGGCATACCTTGATAAACAGTAATACACAGGCATACCTTGATAAACATTAATACACAGGCATACCTTGATAAACAGTAATACACAGGCATACCTTGATAAACATTAATACACAGGCATACCTTGATAAACATTAATACACAGGCATACCTTGATAAACAGTTATACACAGGCATACCTTGATAAACAGTCATACACAGGCATACCTTGATAAACAGTAATACACAGGCATACCTTGATAAACAGTCATACACAGGCATACCTTGATAAACATTAATACACAGGCATACCTTGATAAACATTAATACACAGGCATACCTTGATAAACAGTTATACACAGGCATACCTTGATAAACAGTCATACACAGGCATACCTTGATAAACAGTCATACACAGGCATACCTTGATAAACAGTAATACACAGGCATAACTTGATAAACAGTCATACACAGGCATACCTTGATAAACAGTAATACACAGGCATACCTTGATAAACAGTCATACACAGGCATACCTTAATAAACAGTCATACACAGGCATACCTTGATAAACTGTAATACACAGGCATACCTTGATAAACATTCATACACAGGCATACCTTGATAAACATTAATACACAGGCATAACTTGATAAACAGTCATATACAGGCAGACCTTGATAAACATTAATACACAGGCATAACTTGATAAACAGTAATACACAGGCATACCTTGATAAACAGTCATACACAGGCATACCTTGATAAACAGTCATACACAGGCATACCTTGATAAACATTAATACACAGGCATACCTTGATAAACAGTAATATACAGGCAGACCTTGATAAACATTAATACACAGGCATACCTTGATAAACAGTCATACACAGGCATACCTTGATAAACAGTCATACACGGGCATACCTTGATAAACATTCATACACAGGCATACCTTGATAAACATTAATACACAGGCATAACTTGATAAACAGTCATACACAGGCAGACCTTGATAAACATTAATACACAGGCATACCTTGATAAACAGTAATACACAGGCATACCTTGATAAACATTAATACACAGGCATACCTTGATAAACAGTAATACACAGGCATACCTTGATAAACATTAATACACAGGCATACCTTGATAAACATTAATACACAGGCATACCTTGATAAACAGTTATACACAGGCATACCTTGATAAACAGTCATACACAGGCATACCTTGATAAACAGTAATACACAGGCATACCTTGATAAACATTCATACACAGGCATACCTTGATAAACATTAATACACAGGCATAACTTAATAAACAGTCATACACAGGCAGACCTTGATAAACAATAATACACAGGCATAACTTGATAAACAGTAATACACAGGCATACCTTGATAAACAGTCATACACAGGCATACCTTGATAAACAGTCATACACAGGCATACCTTGATAAACATTAATACACAGGTATACCTTGATAAACAGTAATATACAGGCAGACCTTGATAAACATTAATACACAGGCATACCTTGATAAACAGTCATACACAGGCATACCTTGATAAACAGTCATACACGGACATACCTTGATAAACAGTAATACACAGGCATACCTTGATAAACAGTCATACACAGGCATACCTTGATAAACAGTAATACACAGGCATACCTTGATAAACAGTAATAAACAGGCATACCTTGATAAACAGTAATACACAGGCATACCTTGATAAACAGTCATACACGGGCATACCTTGATAAACAGTCATACACAGGCATACCTTGATAAACAGTCATACACGGACATACCTTGATAAACTGTAATACACAGGCATACCTTGATAAACAGTAATACACAGGCATACCTTGATAAACAGTCATACACGGACATACCTTGATAAACATTAATACACAGGCATACCTTGATAAACAGTCATACACGGACATACCTTGATAAACAGTAATACACAGGCATACCTTGATAAACATTAATACACAGGCATAACTTGATAAACAGTCATACACAGGCAGACCTTGATAAACATTAATACACAGGCATAACTTGATAAACAGTAATACACAGGCATACCTTGATAAACAGTCATACACAGGCATACCTTGATAAACAGTCATACACGGACATACCTTGATAAACATTAATACACAGGCATACCTTGATAAACAGTAATATACAGGCAGACCTTGATAAACATTAATACACAGGCATACCTTGATAAACAGTAATACACAGGCACACCTTGATAAACAGTCATACACGGGCATACCTTGATAAACATTCATACGCAGGCATACCTTGATAAACATTAATACACAGGCATAACTTGATAAACAGTCATACACAGGCAGACCTTGATAAACAAAAATACACAGGCAAACCTTGATAAACAGTAATACACAGGCATACCTTGATAAACATTAATACACAGGCATACCTTGATAAACAGTAATACACAGGCATACCTTGATAAACATTAATACACAGGCATACCTTGATAAACATTAATACACAGGCATACCTTGATAAACAGTTATACACAGGCATACCTTGATAAACAGTCATACACAGGCATACCTTGATAAACAGTAATACACAGACATACCTTGATAAACATTCATACACAGGCATACCTTGATAAACATTAATACACAGGCATAACTTAATAAACAGTCATACACAGGCAGACCTTGATAAACAATAATACACAGGCATAACTTGATAAACAGTAATACACAGGCATACCTTGATAAACAGTCATACACAGGCATACCTTGATAAACAGTCATACACAGGCATACCTTGATAAACATTAATACACAGGCATACCTTGATAAACAGTAATATACAGGCAGACCTTGATAAACAGTAATAAACAGGCATACCTTGATAAACAGTAATACACAGGCATACCTTGATAAACAGTCATACACGGGCATACCTTGATAAACAGTCATACACAGGCATACCTTGATAAACAGTCATACACAGGCATACCTTGATAAACAGTAATACACAGGCATACCTTGATAAACAGTAATAAACAGGCATACCTTGATAAACAGTAATACACAGGCATACCTTGATAAACAGTCATACACGGGCATACCTTGATAAACAGTCATACACAGGCATACCTTGATAAACAGTCATACACGGACATACCTTGATAAACTGTAATACACAGGCATACCTTGATAAACAGTAATACACAGGCATACCTTGATAAACAGTCATACACGGACATACCTTGATAAACATTAATACACAGGCATACCTTGATAAACAGTCATACACGGACATACCTTGATAAACAGTAATACACAGGCATACCTTGATAAACATTAATACACAGGCATAACTTGATAAACAGTCATACACAGGCAGACCTTGATAAACATTAATACACAGGCATAACTTGATAAACAGTAATACACAGGCATACCTTGATAAACAGTCATACACAGGCATACCTTGATAAACAGTCATACACAGGCATACCTTGATAAACATTAATACACAGGCATACCTTGATAAACAGTAATATACAGGCAGACCTTGATAAACATTAATACACAGGCATACCTTGATAAACAGTCATACACAGGCACACCTTGATAAACAGTCATACACGGGCATACCTTGATAAACATTCATACGCAGGCATACCTTGATAAACATTAATACACAGGCATAACTTGATAAACAGTCATACACAGGCAGACCTTGATAAACATTAATACACAGGCAAACCTTGATAAACAGTAATACACAGGCATACCTTGATAAACATTAATACACAGGCATACCTTGATAAACAGTAATACACAGGCATACCTTGATAAACATTAATACACAGGCATACCTTGATAAACATTAATACAGAGGCATACCTTGATAAACAGTTATACACAGGCATACCTTGATAAACAGTCATACACAGGCATACCTTGATAAACAGTGATACACAGGCATACCTTGATAAACATTCATACACAGGCATACCTTGATAAACATTAATACACAGGCATAACTTAATAAACAGTCATACACAGGCAGACCTTGATAAACAATAATACACAGGCATAACTTGATAAACAGTAATACACAGGCATACCTTGATAAACAGTCATACACAGGCATACCTTGATAAACAGTCATACACAGGCATACCTTGATAAACATTAATACACAGGCATACCTTGATAAACAGTAATATACAGGCAGACCTTGATAAACATTAATACACAGGCATACCTTGATAAACAGTCATACACAGGCATACCTTGATAAACAGTCATACACGGACATACCTTGATAAACAGTAATACACAGGCATACCTTGATAAACAGTCATACACAGGCATACCTTGATAAACAGTAATACACAGGCATACCTTGATAAACAGTAATAAACAGGCATACCTTGATAAACAGTAATACACAGGCATACCTTGATAAACAGTCATACATGGGCATACCTTGATAAACAGTCATACACAGGCATACCTTGATAAACAGTCATACACGGACATACCTTGATAAACTGTAATACACAGGCATACCTTGATAAACAGTAATAAACAGGCATACCTTGATAAACAGTAATACACAGGCATACCTTGATAAACAGTCATACACATACATGGGCATACCTTGATAAACAGTCATACACAGGCATACCTTGATAAACAGTCATACACGGACATACCTTGATAAACTGTAATACACAGGCATACCTTGATAAACAGTAATAAACAGGCATACCTTGATAAACAGTAATACACAGGCATACCTTGATAAACAGTCATACACGGACATACCTTGATAAACAGTAATACACAGGCATACCTTGATAAACAGTCATACACGGACATACCTTGATAAACAGTAATACACAGGCATACCTTGATAAACAGTAATACACAGGCATACCTTGATAAACAGTCATACACAGGCACACCTTGATAAACAGTCATACACAGGCACACCTTGATAAACAGTCATACACAGGCATACCTTGATAAACAGTCATACACAGGCATACCTTGATAAACAGTAATACACCGGCATACCTTAATAAACAGTAATACACAGGCATACCTTGATAAACAGTAATACACAGGCATACCTTGATAAACATTAATACACAGGCATACCTTGATAAACAGTAATACACAGGCATACCTTGATAAACATTAATACACAGGCATACCTTGATAAACATTAATACACAGGCATACCTTGATAAACAGTTATACACAGGCATTCAAATTCAAATTCAAACGTCTAAAATATATTCCCATACAGGTACTTTAAATTTACAACTGAAAATTTAAAGGTGCAAATTGCCAAGGTGCAAATCTTGGCAATTTCTTATGCAGATGAGCGGGCCTTCACAGCAAACACGAGATGTTCACCAAATGTTGGTTTAATGTTGCTCCACTATCTGCAACGCCGGCCTAACATTAAACCAAAATTGTTTCAACATCTCGTGTTTGCAGGGATTTATCTCCGACGAGGGGTGGTAGATTTACCTGTAGCTATGAGAATCAAGGCATTCATTAGCGCTGCTTCGATACTGTCCATACGCACTTGTGACACCTGCTGACAATAGCTGACCAGCTTCTTCTTGAAATCGTAGGTTGGAGCACGCCAGCTGAGAAAATCTCTGAACTCTTGTCTTGCGGAATCAAACCAGTGAACTGCTGCCACAAGGATACGACTCTGTGACTGACCGAGCCGCACAATTGTGTACTGATCACGGAGGTCAAACTCTGAAAAACCTAAAACACACACATTAAATGACAATTATTAAACACTGGAACATAAGGGGAAAAAAATGACTTAAGCAAAACCACACTGTATGTGGCCTATCCCCTGCACATAATTTATGACAATATGCAAATCAGAAGTCTGAAACAATAACAATTAAAAAGTTTTGCATCATTTCTATTTACAGTTATGCGGGTACAGATCTGCAATTCAATGGCAATCAAATGTGAAATCTAAGGAATCAATATACAGTTGCAAACCACCATTGTGCCTAAGAACTTTCAAAAATTTGTCAAGATAGAGATAAATAAAATGACCTGATTTAAGTAAATATATACTTAATATCTCAAATGAAATCTAAAAGTGGCTTTTATTTTAATGGATTAAACCATTTTACAGGCAATTAATTTTCTTCAAAATATGCCATGCATGGCATAAATGTGACAAGGGAGCTAAAAGGGTTACTTACTATATACATGTAGAACAATAACCATTTAGGTACTCATGACTTGTTTCTAACATTGCACAAAAGTACACTTGATATGAGCAATGTCACGTTTTGAAATCCTTGGAATAGAAATTTCAAGGAAATATGTGAAAAAAATGTGCACATATAGTGCTACCCAGCAAACACGAGACATTGGCCCAATGTTGGTCTGATGTTGGCCCATCATCTACATCGCTGGCCCAACATCAGACCAACATTGGGTCAATGACTCGTGTTTGCTGGGTATGCGGCACCAGCAGGTGAATGGTTTGGTGAGGGTGTAGTGTGGGAAATGTGGCCTACCTGGAAGTCCTTGGCAGTAGAATACTGATGACAAAGTGTAAAGCCTCACCACTCGTTCCTCTATCTCGTCGGCCATCCGCTGATCATTATTTGATAGCTTCTGGATAACAACAAAAAAACATTAAACACACACATAATACTTTGTGAAATCTAGGGCAGTCATACTGCTGATAACCCAACCTAATTACACCAGCAAAGCAGAACAGTCATATTAAATATGGTCAAAGAGGTGAAAAATCATTCAGGAATTTTTTTTTTCAGCGAAATCCAAATAATGAGTGTGATATTGTGAAAGGAAGTGTCGAGTCTCATGATGGGGAGATGTAGGTTGAGTTTTCATATATAGCAGAAAATTGTGATGCAGAATCTCTCGACAAGTAATTCAGATGATTTTAGAATACCTTTCTCACAAAGTAATGTTGTTACTAAACATCTTTCTACTTATTTTACTTCATTGTTTTGCTCAAAAGAGGCGATATCTGGGAAACTTTTCTTCTGAGTTTAAAAGGAGTGAAATTTTCAACTGAAAAATAAAAACTGATAAATCATCTAAACTAGTAAATGTGTGCACACTTTTCACATGCCCCAAAAATATAGAGTTGTTTGAATTTTCGAGTGGCTGGTTGCTTAATCCATTTCGTATTGATGTTTTTAATTTTCTCAACTTTGCATTTCACTGTAAAGAGAACATTTTATCCAAAAATTACTGATTAGCAATTGTCTCCTTCAAGCCACGACTCACCCTACAACCGCATTATATGTTATCATGATGTATACATATTTTGATTAACAATTGTGCAGACTTGCATAGCTTTTCACGACATGTACATACCCCATAATGAATAAAAACTGTGATGTCTGTCAAATATCAGTGTAATAAATGGCAAATCTATATAAATTCATATTAGCTAACAATGTTACATTAAATGTTTATAATCTTGGTGATTTCTTACGTCCTGACTTTTTTTTATGTCCTGACTTTTGTGAAACCCACTTGAAGTAGCGTCTTGTTGGTACCACGACACACAACTCCAAGTGGGTGAAAATTTGTCATATTCGTTTAATTTGAGACCAAACATTTGCAAATTGTTATGTTTAAACACTCATTTCATTCCCAATGTCAGTTATTTAATCGGCTAATAAAATGGATTAAAAACGACTATAGTCGTGCTTAGCCGTGTAAAGGTTAAAAGTATAAAGGGTGCTCAAAGGGTAAAATAAGATGAACGCAATGAAACTTTTAAAATACACTCCACAACCTCGAAAAAATTATTATTTTCTCCCAACCTATATAATTACAGTACTGTGCAATTGTAACATGTGTTACTTGTGGAACAGGATTCCCTTTTGTTCCCTTTTCCCCACTTGTCTCACACAGTTTCCCTAAAGGAGAAATCAGTTTCTCCCATTTTCCCACTTTTCTCCTTTGGCTTGTGAAACTCGTTCCACTACAGGGGAAATGTGTTTTCTGAGTAGAGGAAACAGAATTCATCAGGGGGGGGGGGGGGGGAGGGGGAGTGTAAGAAATGAAAATTCACACAAATATGATATACAATGTAGTCTAGTTTTTCCAAGTAAGCATGTGCATATAGCAGAGGAGAAGTGCGAGAATTTTGAACAAATAATGTGTATGTGGTGATACAGGCATTTCACTCTTTTTCCCAAGGTGTGAAATACATTTCCCTAATGGGGAAATCCAGTTCACCAATTTTCCCTGCGGACGTAATGAAATCTGATGATAGCTCCAGTGAAAAGATGTGAAGGGGAACTCCCCATGAATGGGAATTCACTTTCCCTTCCCCTTCATTCTCCTCTACCCCCTACAAGTTACAATTGCAGAGTTACTGTGTGTACATATTGTTTTATTATTTGTAAATAATAACAGTATTTGTAACAGCGGCGCTAAAACAAATGACAGATAATCACGTTACAAAACAACACACAATCAGGTTAGACTATCACTAATTCATGACAATCATAACGTGAGCGGTATAAAATGTGTACACGTATTACATGTACACACATACATATATACAAATACAAATGTATGTATATGTGCGTATATATATGTATACCATGACTGTACTACATGTAGGAAGGTTTCACATGTACATGTAAAAATGTTAGGAATGTGAAATATTAACCCTTTAACCGCCAAATTATTCAAATTGAATTTTCACTCACTTGAAGTTGTGTGTCACTGACGCGATCCACAACTTCAACTGAGTGAAAATTATTCATATTTGACAAAACGGAGGTCAACTGTTTTCAAATATTGCTGATTGATGTCACATTTTATCTTTAACGTGTCGAAAAGGTGGTAATTATTGTGCTAATAAAAATAAAAACCCGAATATATGCGGCACCGGCGGTTAAAGAATATTACCTCCTGAATATATCCAGGAGTAACATGTTGGTCAAGGTATCACAGCAAGTTACCAATTTTAGTTAGGAATCCGTTGCTGCAATTTCTACTATAGGTTATTCCTTTGCCAGCTAAGAAGCTATCTAATTCAAATTTTCACCCAATTTAAGTTGTGTCTCACTGCAATGACCTACAACTTCAAGTGGGTAAAAATTACTCACATTTGTTTAAATTGAGATCAAACATTTGTGAATCATGATGTTTAAACAAACATTTCTTCCAATAACAGTGATTTATTCATCTAAAAAAACGGAATAAAAAATTATTAAGTTATACGCTAGCGCTTAAGGGGTAAATACAATTTAGATGTGCTGTAGTATGCCATCTCACACCTTAGAGATATAAGTTCAAGTTGACTGATATGCTACAATGTGATCACAGACATTGACAAGGTTTTATTGTATTTGGTATGTTGACTGAGTGAAGTTAACAATGATCAGAGATGATGGAATAGGAAAGCATACAGTTAAGCGTACCAGTATACCACAAGAGCCACAAAACAGAAAAGCAAAGACATCAGTGATCGGTGTTGTATATACAGGAGGCGTCCAGTATGCAAAAGAAAATGGCCCAATGTTGTTCACCACAATGTTGTTCACCATTGTTCATCAATGTTGTTCACCACAACATGTATCTTAAGCCAGCATTGTGCCAATGTCTTGTTTGACCTATTGGTGGTTCAATATTTGTCCACTGTCTGTGACACTGGCCCAACATTGAACCAGCAATGGCCAGAGCTGGAGCTGGATGAGTCTGTAGTAGAGATAAATACCTCTCTCATGTTAACCCCACAGATGTTCTCCCCAGAGTTGGTGTCATAGTGACATCTCTTCATCATGTGCTGCATACTTGGAGGCTGGTGTCCCAAAAAACACAGAAAAGTACCATTTATATGTGCAGCAATCCCCAAATTGTAAAACAAAATGAGAATCACCCCCCATAGTACAGTAAGAAGAAGTCACTCCACCACTTTTTGACCAGCTCAAGAGTTTGTACACCTTTCAAGTTATATACACATTTGAATTCTGTCTAGAAATTTCAACAGTCAAATTTTTCAGAAAGTCCAAACAATGCAGTTTTTCAGTATATGTGTGGGTCATAGGTGATAATGGTCAAGGGAATGTAGCTCTCACACAGGTCTCCAATTAATATTCTTAACTGGATGTTGAACTTGATTTATTAAAATCACTATAATTTTTGGTTTTCAGGCTCACATGAAAACAAACTTCGCCAATTTGTAGACATGTAGATTTCAAGGCCTTATTCTAAAAAAAAGAAGAAAATCAGGTCGGGAAAAATTGTTGGTAAGTGACGGCTATTTTTAACATAATTAGAAAGCTGAAAATCACATCATCTCCATACCCATGATAGGGTATTAAAATTTGTAAAACACAAACAGAGAGTGAAATAAAGCAGGTGAATATGCTAAAAATGTTTCATGCCTGAGGCATGCAGTGCTCACAACTATTTTGCTTTTCTGACATTAATTCTGAGGGTCAGCAAAGATCAATTCCTACAGAATGAAGGGTATCATTCTCAGAGAAGAATAAAACAAAGGTAAAGCAAAATAATTTGAAAAAGGCTTTTTTTTTAATCCTAAATGATGAACAGTTGGCCTCAACAATAAGGATTCTACATGACTTATCCCACAGACAAGTCACTAAAGAAATGTACTTGTCAGAATCAAAACTGTACTTGTCGAAAAAATATATAATTTGAAACATAGATCTAATCACTCAAATTCACATAACTATATATCAAAAGGTATATATAATGTATATAAAAAATTACAGCCTATAAAACTTTTTTAGGGTATACAATATTTCTAACAGCTATACTGAGTGAATTCACAATAAACATGATGTTTTCTTGTCAGAAATTATTGCTGTATTTATTCCGAAACGAAAACCGCACAGTACTTGCAAACAATTCTTATAAATTGGGTGGTTTGGTGACATTTTTGCTGGTTCTTTACACATCTGAATTTTTTTTTTTTTTTCACATTTTTGATGGTTCTTCGCACATTTAATTTAAAAAAAATATTTTATTCACATCTACACATAAATTATTTACATGCTAAAGTAAATAAAAAATTACATGAATGTGCAAACACAAAAAAGTAGGCTACTTCTAAACACGCTTACATTGTAAAATCAATACACATACTGTATCTGGCATCTTTCAACAATTGATGAACGGTATATAGAAAAATAAAATAGTTTGAATATATCAATTGCTATTTTTCCCAATACCTGAATTAAATAGATACCATTTATTTCATGAATTAAATTTAAAAATAACCGTTACATTGTTGTTGGAAGATTTAAAATAGTGCTTACCGGTAGATAATTTCATAAAAATTGTGCTAAATATTTATTGAATCAGTAAATTTTAGTAGGAGACCTGCAGCAATAGATTAGTAATTGAAGTGGACTGTGAGAGAAAGACATCATTATCCTATAAGATTAAGAAGAAAAACCAGCGACAGAGCCGCTGACAGGGATATCGCCTGCTCAAATTTTAGTTAACATATGGCATAAAGCATGTAAGTTGGTACCACTTTGTTTCACCAATATTGACAAAACAGCCCAAAATCAACTTCATCTTAGAAAATTAAAAATGTTTGTATCATATAAGGCATCATTCTTAAAAAAATGACCAAGGCTTAAACATTTATAGTTTTTTTCCAATGAAAGACTGAACTTAGCATGTAAAGGGTGTAAATGAGTGGCTTTAAGGTGTATTTTCCTATACAAACATGATATAAAGCACAAAACAGAAGATAAACACTATTTCAAACAATATATTATATGATTACCACTACTAAAGTAATTAGAAAAAAATCATTTTCAGTTTGTAATGTGTAAGTGGTAAGTGTAAGGAGTGAAAATATGCGAGGTGGGAGAAAATCGAATGACCAATTATTAAATTATTGAGAAATTTTATGAAAAGGATAACCACAATTGTGCATGAAGAGTACCCTAATTGAGGGGCTTCAAGCCCGGCTTATAGTGCTGTGGCAGCGTCAAGGATCTTTTGATAATGCAAATATTTAAAAGAAACGAAAATTGTTAGAATTGAATAAATTCAGTCTGCACCCAGATTCAGTTTGTTATCTGATAAATTTGGGTCAAGTATACAGTAACTCATTTTCCCTGACTACAGACCAGATAAATTCACATAAACTATCATGAAATATGACGTTACTGGTGACTATATAAGTAAGCCTACTGCAAGGTATTTGACAAATTATGATCTTGCTACCTATCAAAGAATATAAACAAGACTACATAAGTCCAGGAGCTCCCGCTCCGAATTAGAATTTGATTTAAGCAATTTTGTATAGGGTTATTAATGTAGTCCTAGTCTAGGTCAAAAATCAAGACGCAAGACAACTAGGTCTAAGAAGCCCAGTCTAAGAGTAAGATAAGAACTAGACAGTCTGTCAGAGATTGCAAACTTCCATTGAAATTAATGATCCTTATCAGTATCCCAGTAATGGTCTACCTATCTGGCACGGTTTACCCGATATCAGGCCAATCGAGTTAACTAATAGCTGATTTACGGTCATTTTGAATTCGATATAAATTAGTTAAAAACTTAGGGTGCATTCTCCCCAGAAACCTCAAATTTTGTTTTATAGTAATGGACTAACATCTAACACAGTTTGCAAAATATTGGGCATGTGAAAGTAAATAATGGCCGATAGGGGGCCATTTTGAATTTGATCGAGTCAGAATTTTTCAAGATGCATCCTCAGCTGAAATCTCACATTTCATTCTATAGTAATCGTCTAGCTATCTAGCACGGTTTACCAAATATCGGCCATGTGAAAGTGAATAATGGCCTAAAGGCGGACATTTTGAATTTGATCAAGTTAAAATTTTCCAAGATGCATCCTCAGCTGAAATCTCACATTTCATTCTATAGTAATGGTCTAGCCATCTAGCACGGTTTACCAAATATCGCCCATGTGAAAGTGAATAATGGCCGATAGGAGGCCATTTTGAATTTGATCAAGTCAAAATTTTTCAAGATGCATCCTCTCCTGAAATCTCACATTTTGTTTTATAGTAATGGTCTAGCCATCTAGTACGGTTACCAAAAACCGGCAATACGAAAGTGAATAATGGCCGATAGGCGGCCATTTTGAATTTGATCTAGTCAATTTTTTTTCAAGATGCATCCTCTCTTGTAATCTCACTTTTTGTTTTATAGTAATGGTCCAGCTATCTAACACGGTTTACCAAATATCAGCAATGTGAAAGTAAATAGTGGCCAATAGGTGGCAATTTTGAATTCGATTGAGTCGAAAGTTTTTAAAAGGCATCCTCTCTCGAAACGTCACATTTTGTTTTATAGTAATGGTCTAGCTATCTAGCACGGTTTACCTGATATCAGGCCTATCGAGGTAAATAATGCAGATTGTCGGCCATTTTGAATTCGTAAGTTAAAAATTTTCAGGGTGCATCCTCCCCCGAAAACTCACACTTTGTTTTATAGTAATCAGGTAATGGTCTAGCCATCTAGCACGGTTTACCAAATATCAGCCATGTGAAAATGAATAATGGCCGAAAAGGCGGCCATTTTAAATTTGATAAGTCAATTTTTTTCAAGATGCATCCTCATCTGAAATCTCACATTTTGTTTTACAGTAATGGTCTAGCCATCTAGCACGGTTGACCAAATAACGGCCATGTGAAAGTGAATAATAGCCGATAAGCGGCCATTTTGAATTTTATCGAGTCGAATTTTTTTCAAGATGCATCCTCCCCTGAAATCACACATTTTGTTTTATAGTAATGGTCTAGCCATCTAGCACAGTTTACCAAATAACGGCCATGTGAAAGTGAATAATGGCCGATTGGCGGCCATTTTGAACTTGGACGAGTTGAATTTTTTCAAAATGCATCCTCTCCTGAAGCCTTACAATTTGTTTTATAGTAATGGTGTAGATATCTTGAGCCGTTTTCATGATATTCCACAATATCAGGCCTGCCGAGGTGAATAATGGCCGATAGGCGGCCATTTTGAATTTTATCAACTTCAAATTTTTCAAGATGCATCCTTTCCTGAAACCTTACAATTTATTTGATATTAATGGTGTAGCTATCTTGAGCGGTTTTCATGATATTCCGCAATATCAGGCCTGTCGAGGTGAATAATGGCCGATAGGCGGCCATTTTTAATTAATTTGACTTGAAATTTTTCAAGATGCATCCTCTCCTGAAACCTCACAATTTGTTTTATAGTGATGGTGTAGCTATCTTGAGCGGTTTTCATGATATTCCGCAAAATCTTTCAGTCAGATTTACCGATGTTATAAATTAGGTCAAAGTGCTGGGTCAACTTCAAGGTCAAGGTCCAAAAACCTGAAAAGGCACAACTAGGGACCTTAGAGAACATGTATGTGCAATATGACTGTCATCGGCCCAGTACTTTTCGAGATCTGCTCCGGAAACGAAGTGTGCGTCAAAACGTCTAAATAGGTCATAGTTCTGAACCAGAAGTTCAAATACCCCAAAAGGCACAACTAGACCCCCTAGGGGTGTTGTGTGTAAAATTTGAAGACAATCGGACAAGTTTTTTCAGAGATATGCTCCGGAAACGAATTGTTTACGGACGGCCCAACGCCGTCACATCATCATTTTCTCCTCTGCAACCTTGCGTGTTGAATTCAGATTAAAAATATTTTAACCTGTCCATTAGCCACCTGGAAGTAACCCACCTACCAAAAATTGTTATCCTAGCTTATTTTCTTACAAAGTTATAGGCAAAAGAAGAGGCCAAAAAAAAACGGAGGTAGAATCCATAGCTCCCTCCGTCTCACCTACGGTGACGGCGGGAGCTAAAAATGTTGAGCTCAACATTATCTGAAACATGGAAAATCCTTTTTGTGAATTTTTGGGATTTTACGACCGGTATGCAAACTATATACGAATGTCCATTAATATGACGTTGTTACTGTTACTGTAGGCCAATCATACTAATGTAGTATGCCTACAAATAATGGAACCGTTACTGTGTTACGACAAAATTTATGTGAATTTATATTGATCTAATAACTTCATAGTACCATTTCAACATAAGTCTGTTGTGATTTCTGGCGGATTTCTTCATCTGTAGCACACAATTCTAAAGCCTGAGCAAAAAAATATCTGCAGAATATTATGAATTCCTGTACATTTGTTTTTATCCCTCTATAATATTCCTGAGCTATTTAAAAGCATTCAAATTATTGTTTAGAAGACATGAGGTAGGTAAATTAAATCTACGCTCGACATTTTCTCAGATTTTCAACCTTTTCAAAAACGTGACGTACAGTCGGACAAAATATAAATAGCTATAATTTGTAAATAATTCGGATAAAATTCACAATTTTTCCAAATGACACACCTTTTGACACGTTATTTAATATGTGAAATATCTGAGGCACTCGCTTCATCATAACTTTATAAAATTATCGAAAATAAAAGCGTGACGTACAGTCGGACAAAAAATCTGAAAATCATCCATTATTTGCCACGCAGCCAAAAACCATGTGATTTACCCAGACAACGTACCATATGTTAACTGACACCAGGGTATAATCTTGGAAATGTATTTTTTGTTATTCATACCAACTTGTCATTTAAAAATATGTCTGCAAACTTTAATTATCATTTTTACAATAAAAATGTCAAAAAATGCTTTTTGCTCTTTTATGGTCATATTTACGGTTTTTTTGTTTTTCTGTAATGGGAGATCGCTGAAATGAAATATCGCCATATATTTTGCGCATTTTAATTTTTTAAATCTTAAAAAACACCATATTTTTTACTATGTTATTATGTCTTTCTTTGCTCAAAATACCAGTGGAACAGGAAAAATGGTCTTTTTTTACCTTTTCAAATGTTTGGCGGGCTATAGGACCAAAAATATTGAGTAAAATGCACTAAAAGTGCACATTTTAAGCTTCTGCAAGGCTTCCTCTATAACTTAGTATCATTTATAATTCTCTTAGACCATTCAAATTGATGTATGATGAAGCAGAATATGGGGATACGTTGAAATCATGGGTGGTACCAACTTACATGCTTTGTGCCATATACATTTCGACCCTCTCGAAATTGTGTCTCATTACCGTGGATCCACAACTTTAGTGGGTAAAAATTACGTAAACATTGTTACATAAACATGTACAATTTAAATTAAAATATATATGCTAATATCCCGGATTTACCCTTACAGCGCGAGGATCGACATTAGTCGACAGACTTCAGATGATGAAGACTACAGTTGATCCCCGCACTGTAAGAGAACAAATATTAGGGTTTTTTGCGCCCACAAAAAATTATGAAGTTATTTCATGGCAGCCATTTTAAATTTCAGTAAAACCATGAAATGACATGCACATCTCCATATCGTGGGGAATGTGATTGTAAAATTTTAATAATATCTGACTTTTAGTTTTGTGTCCACAAAAATATGAAGTTGCTCAGTGGCGGTCATTTTGAATTCCAGTGGAATCTTGAAAAAATCACCTCCACATCTCCATATTGTGGGGGATGTGATTTTAAAATTTGAATAATTCCCGACTTTGAGTTTTAGAGTTGGCACCCATTTCCAATTTTGATGCGATCCTTAAAAACGACTTGCACATCCCCATGTAGCTGGGAATGTGATGTTAAATTTTCAAAAAAAATGACCACTAGTTTTTGCAACTAAATAACGCCTTTCCCTAAGAGTGGGGGGATAAAAAAAATTGTTCTAAAACCCCCAGGTAAGTCATTCTTGAGAGATGTAAAATGATGCTTTGATGTATTGTGAGGGTTTAATCCTTACAGCGCGGGGATCGACTTTAGTCGGCAGAATCTGACGTCTGCAGACCTCAGATTCTGATGACTAAAGTTGATCCCAGCACTGTAAGAGTAAAAATATATATAATGGCCGTAGACCCATACCATCCCAGCACTGTAGGAGTAAAAATATTTATAATGGCCGTAGACCCATACTCAGGTATTCAAATGAATCGGAAAGAGCTAACTGAAACATTTATGATGATTTCAAATTGAAAAAAACCCTTTGCCCTACAAGGTTTTCATAAAAAAAAACCAGAGCTTTAAGGGTTAATGGGTTAAAATCTCCTGACATTCTGATTATGTGTTTGTGTGCAATGTTTTAATTAAGGTGATCACATTTTCTGCACATGTTCATGTACACGTATTAAAAGCCTAAATTCAATTTGACGAGTAGAAGCAGCATAAAGTGCAATACACCACAGCAGCATGTAGTGGTTAGAGCAGTGCGTACAACATTGAGAAGGTTATGCATTTTAATCCAATCCAATGGATTTGTTAAGCCACTGACAGAGATTTATCCACTAAAAAGATGCAACATTGGTGCTGTGACCCATTTAGTGAAGATTACATGTACCGTAAAATTTCTAATTGTAGCCGCATCTCCAATAGAAGCCCCCCCCCAAACTTTTCAAAAATTACAGTTTTTTTACAAAAAGTTTCCTACTTTGAAAACCTCCAATTGAAGCCGCATGGCGACTTTTGAGAATTGTCAAGAACCAAAAATATTTTCATATCTTATAAAAGGACAATGACCAGGTGTTTATCAAGACGCCGGCCGCTAGCACGCTAACCGCGCTAATAGAGCACACGCTATATAAGCCCAGATAGCTTCCAACCCTTTACAAACATGAGGTGTTATATTCACATACAACATGTACAATGTGTGACGATAGAGAGGGCAGGTAATGTAACCCTACAAGCGCTATAGCCTGGCCTAGTCACAGTTGCCATGTTAAGCCTACTTTCTCAGTCTAACAGATTGAAATATTTTTTAGTCGACTGTTTACGCCTACCGGGGTACATATATGTAGTAAATGTCCTTTAAAAAATACAAATGGCAATTACATATACCGGTAGAGACTACAATGGTTATTTGTGGTCTTCACCGTTAAGCCAGCATCACCTTGTGTGGACCAGCCATGTCGGTCTACACGAACAGTGTATGGCTAAAGTTAATATTTTCCCACGCAGCTTATCAACATTAGAAGAGGGAGGTGGGCGCGTGATCTTTTGCTTATTTGGGCAACGGCAACTCCTGGTTCACCGTAGACATCATTTGTCAACATTTAGCCGCCTCTGCATCGACATCTCGTGCAAGCTGTAGTCAACAACTGGTCAAGTGACGACGCGCTCGCCTCTCCTATGACTGACAGCTCACGTCTGGAGAGGGGAGTTGTTGCCGACTGACAGGCTGTGTTGTAACACAATTATCAGATTATGACGGTGTCTACCACTGTCTACATGGCGCCGCACTGTCTATACAAACGCAACATACCGAATACCACACACCGACATTCAGTGTGCTATAGCCATGATATACATTATTATTTATATAATTAGGCATGGTGTATCTTTTTATTAGATTCTCTGAACGATTTGCAATGTAAAACATGTTTGATTAGCGCTATGTAAAATAAATTTCCCGACTAATGTGAGCATCAAATCGATTCATATGGCATATCTTTTTATGAGCATTGGACATGAAGGGTTGGGTGATCGCTACAGGCAGTTGAGATTGATAGCCGCACGCGGTGATTCAATTTTTCACGCAAAACCTCCAATAGAAGCCGCAAGTGAACTTTTGACATTGGGCACAGGAAAATTATTTTTTTCATTCTAATTAAAGCCGTGGCTACAATTAGAAATTTTACGGTAGCTACTGATTAGGACCCGTAGGTGGTTGTGATTGCCGAAACCACGTAACTTTGGGATATATGTCTGCTGGTCAGTTGGATTGAGGTCAGGCTATTACAAGTGACAGGAAGTTGGTCTCACAGCCTTGTCGAATCCCATGACCAATAGCCACATAAAAATAGACTTACCCCGGTAGTATTCGGCAGTACTTAGTACTCGCACTGCATTATTATAATAAACCTCACCCGACAATAGCTCGCCGCCATTATTGAAATAAATTTATTGCGCCCACAAGGTCAAATTATTGACGCAAATGCAAAAAAATCAAAATAAATCGGCGATTTTGATTTATTTTTGCCCTTATTAAACTTGTCCGAGAACTGGTGATTAGTAACATGGGTAGCAAATTTGAAAAAAACTCTCACAAGGTCAAATTATTGATATAAAAAGCGAAAAATTGCAATAAATGAGCTTTTAGAATAATTTTCAGCCGTTATCAAACTTGTCCGAGAACTGGTCATTAGTGACATGCGTAACAAATTTGGGAAGGATACATGAAGATTTGTTAATGTTATCTCGCCTACAAGGTCAAATTATTGACATAAAATGCAAAAAATTACAATCTATTGACCATTTAAAACAAAATTTCAGCCATTATCAAACTATTCTGAGAACTCCTTCTTAATATTAGTAACATGCATAACAAATTTGGAAATGATACATGAAAAATTGTTCAAGTTATCTCGCCCACAAGGTCAAATTATTAACGTAAAAGGCAAAAAAATCGCAAAAAATCTGCCTTTTTTTTCTCAGTCCATTATCGAACTTGTACGAGAATTCCTTATCAGTAACATGCATAACACATAAATTTGAAAAAAATACATAAAAAACTTTTTACAATGTCAAATTATTGGTGTAAAATGCAAAAAATCGCACCTCACCCAGGGCTCGTCAAATTTCTAGAATGGTTGGTAGCCCGCTGGGCTACCAAAATTAAAAGTTTGATAGCCCCAAATGCATATCGGTAGCCCAGATAAAATTGTTGCTCTCGTAGTCGGATATTAAAGTGGAGGGTATGAGGCACCCTCTCTCATGATTGGTTGGGGTCTGGTGGATTTCAAGTATCATGATTAGTAGACTATCTAAGGCCTACCGTAGGCCTATTTATATTATAATCAGATTTGTATAGTTATTTAGAGCCTATAGCTATATTATATATAATAGACTAGCCTTACTTTTTCAAAACATTTAATTATTTAGATTTATAAGCATGTCCATTTAGACGTTTGTTCCTCGTAATTCAATAAAAATGTCTTGTTATCACCATGATCACATGATTATTCTACATATTGTGTGTGGGTTGTCTTAAAAAAATATATGCAAGTTAATTGACTTGCCACTGCCAGCATATAAATATGTTGTTCAAACTTTTGTTGAAAGAGGTGACAGCCAGGAAAACTCACAATAATACTACTACTCAGCCTACTGGTAGGCCTATATGTAGTGGGACTTAACCAGTAGGCCTAAGTGACAGTCTTTGAATAACCACGTCCACGTGGGACAATGTGTTTACAAACAAAGCTGAACATGCGTACATGTATACTGTGTTGTACTTCAGTGTACCTTGCAGAGTTGATATGGTTTTGCATACTGATTACTGTAGCGCTAAGCAGTTTTATGTGGGCCTACACATCACCTGGTAATACAACAAGAGCACACTCGATAATAGCCCGCCGCCGAATTATGATAAAGAAAGTAAAGACGAATGTCATCACGTAAATAACAACCCAAGATATAAATGGTATGTTAAATAAGATAGATACATGTATAATATGATATACTATATAATACTTGCATAGACTATTCAAGTTATCGCGCCCACAAGGTCAAATTATGGACGTAAAATAAATGTGAAAAATCGCAATAAGTCGACCATTTTGATTTTTTTACCGGCCATTATTGAGCTTGTCCAAGAACTGCTTATTAGTAACATGCATAACAAACTTGAAGAGGATACTTGAGAAAATGTTGAAGTTATCGCGCCTACAAGGTCAAATTATTGACGTAAAATGAGAAAAATCACAATAAATCGGCCATTTTGAATTTTTTTCGGCCATTATTGAACTTGTCCAAGAACTACTTATTAGTAACACGCATAACAAATTTACAGAGGATATGTGAAAAACTTTTCAAGTTATCGCGCCCACAAGGTCAAATTATTGACGTAAAATGAGAAAAATCGCAATAAATCGGCCATTTTTTTTTTTTTCGGCCATTATTGAACTTCTCCAAGAAATACTTATTAGTAATATGCATAACCAATTTGAAGAGGATATGTGAAAAACTTTTGCGCCCACAAGGTCAAATTATTGACGTAAAATGTGAAAAATCGCAATAAATCTGCCATTTTTTTTTTTTTCGGCCATTATTGAACTTGTCCGAGAACTGGTCATTAGTAACATGCATAACAAATTTGAAAAGGATATGTGAAAAACTTTTCAAGTTATCGCGCCCACAAGGTCAAATTATTGACGTAAAATGCAAAAAATCGCAATAAATCGGCCATTTTTTTTTTTTTGGGCCATTATTGAACTTGTGTGGAGAACTGGTCATTAGTAACATGCATAACAAATTTGAAAAGGATACGTGAAAAACTTTTCAAGTTATCGCGCCCACAAGGTCAAATTATTGACGTAAAATGTGAAAAATCGCAATAAATCTGCCATTTTTTTTTTTTTTTGGCCATTATTGAACTTGTCCGAGAACTGGTCATTAGTAACATGCATAACAAATTTGAAAAGGATATGTGGAAAACTTTTCAAGTTATCGCGCCTACAAGGTCAAATTATTGACGTAAAAGGTGAAAAATCGCAATAAGTCGGCCATTTTGAATTTTTTTTTAGCCATTATTGAACTTGTCCGAGAAGTGGTCATTAGTAACATGCAAAACAAATTTGGGAAGGAAACATGAAAAACTTTTCAAGTTATCGCGCCCACAAGTAAATGTTAACGCCGACGCCGACGACGCCGAACTTCAATTGCAATAGCCCACCTTTTTTAATTAAAATTAAAAGGCAGGCTAAAAATGAGGGCAACGTAGCCTACGATTAAGAATACGTAAAGTCCCGTATGAAAAGACACTTCGTCGTCATATAACATGTATAAGGAAAGGCGATCAGCTCTCTGCTGATCAACACGTGCGTGTATGACGCCCCAGAATGTGGCGTTGTGCTAGTTTTGTGACCTCCCCCCACCCTCCCGGTGTCTATTTTCCGTTTGCGATGCGATATCACTTATGGATGGAAGGAAAATAGTATCTGACTTAAAACAGCCTATTCTACCTACAATAACTTCCCCAAAGTTCCCCATTCATAAAATTTTATACTTCTAGGTTCTACTGCTCCAAATTTAATTTCTCTCTGATATTATTATAATTAGGTAGTTTGCTTGACACAGGTCAAAGGACATGCAAATATTGACCAACGGCGTTCTCGAAATAACTTAATTTATGCAACCGAGTCGGATCGTTAATTTCCGTGAGAAACAAGATGGCGGAGCTCGGAATTCACGCAATCTCAACATAAACAATGGTCGAATCGTGTACAAATATGAACGTTGTGACAGAGATAAATCGATTCAAACTAGAGCAAGTGAAAGAATATAGTCTTTAGAATATACCACATAATTTTCAGAAACATCCGACAAGAAAAAACGCTAATAGCAAACCAATAACAAAGTGTTGTTTTCCTTATAGAAACGGATGCATGGCGCACAGCGTCGTAGGCCTAATTACGATGGCATTGCTACTGGAAGTGGTAGCCCGCCGGGCTCTGGCTGTTACCGTTGTGGTAGCCCCCCCAGCTCAACTGGTAGCCCCGGGCTCCCGGGCACCCAATTTGACGAGGCCTGTGTCACCTGCACATCTCCATATCGTGCCCAGGGAATGTGATAGTAAAATTTGAATATTTTCTGACTTTGGGTTTTAGACTTTTTGCGCCTACAAAAAAATTTCGAGTAGACCTCTGGCGGCCATTTTGAATTTTGGTAGCATCTCTAAAAAATCACTTGTACATCCCCATGTTGCTAGGAATGTCATGTTAAAATTTCAAAAAAAATTGACCAGCAGTTTTTGAGTTTTTGCACCCACAAGAAATCATGACGCTAAACGCCGGACAGAATTCTGGTGCGACTAAACTCCCCCTTCCCCTACGTGCAGGGGATAAAAACGTTTATACTCAGGACCGGCGGTTAAAGGGTTGACAAATTGAGCATTCTGCTCTTCTCACATTTGATGCACCACATGACATATTTTAAATTATATTCATTGAATAAAAATGATCCAAACCATCACAATAAGGTCATTTTCAGCTCTCATTTAATATACAGACTTACACAGCCAACAGGATTTTTTTTATAATCTGGACATTTTTATCCGCTTTGATATACATGTATGTACATTGTGCTAGTAAGATTTTACAGAAACAAATCATTGGAAAAGTAGTCCAGTACTTGCCTACATGTACATGTAGTTTTTGTGAATCATACCATATTTTCATTTAAAAAAATATATATATTATTCTAGCTCCTGATCCTTGCCCGTCAGACTTGGAGAAGAGCCATAGGCAGTAGCCCTGGGTCATTTCTATGATGTCCCGGGCATTGGGCAGTATGATTTGTAAAGCCCTGTCTAGCATGTTGAGGTTGAAATTGTGGGATCAGTTTAAATCCCAAAGTGAATGAAGATGAGAGGCTATGCCAGGGTGTTACAACTTTCAGCGCTAATAACGATTATAGACGTTTAAACTTGCTCTATTAGTCGATCAAATCAATGGTAAATTGGGAATCAAATGTTTGTTTAAACATCAAGATTTGCAAATGTTATGTATCAAATTAATAGATATCAGTAATTTTCACCCACATGAAGTTGTGGACTGTAGCAACAAAACACAAGTTTAAAATTTAAATTAGATGTATACATTAGCAGGCAAATTGTTAAAGGAAAGCTACTGTAGGGTAATACTGATCTAACTAATCCATAGACCGCTTAGATGAATGTACCTCAGTCTTCCCATGAAATATCTACAATATGCAGTGAGAGAGAGAGAGAGGTCTAAAAGATCAAAGCAGAGAGAGTAAACAAAGATGTCGATAGAAGAAATAACACTATGCATGACTCAGATTAAAAAAAAAAAACTCGGGTAGAGAAAACTGGAAAAGCTATTCATTTGTGGCCATTTGCTGATCAAATAAAAAATTAATTGAATAAATATTTACTGTAGTTCAATATTCAAATAAGTGGATTCAATATTTATGATTGTTAGATATGTAAATGTCTATCTATGATGTTTGGTTTATACCGATATATATATATACAGATGTATGCTAATTATGTTGCCCCATCATAATACATATATGCACCGTATGTATTTAATCGTCTTACCTATCTATTTATTCAATATATGTTTCCATATAGTCATCTTTATTATTTGTAACTGTTAACATGATAAAAGTAATGTTTTATTGTTGGCAAAAAAAAATGTATATATGATTTGTAGGTATAATACAATTATAACTGATTATAGGTGTGTATAAACATAAATAATTTTTTTAGTTCTCTAGATATATTAGTGCATATGATGTGGTTATGCATGCTCTATTATGTGTGAGTATATATACAGGGCACCAAATAAAGTTTGTTAGCCTAGTTGTCCGCCGGACCACCAGGTAAACTTTTCAGGTGGTCCACAAGATTTTTTAGTTGTCCGTATTTGGGAGCTAAAGACATAAAAAAATAATATTTATTTTGCAAAATAAAATAATTTTAAAGCGATAGCTGGTGATTCCCTGCGAATCTCCTGCTTATTCAAGGTGTTAACCCTTTGAGCCCTCACGATGCATGAAAGCATCATTTTACATCCCTGAAAACAGACTTAATTTTCCTACAACCAGGGGTCTTAGAATAAAAAAATTCCATGAAACTGGTTCACCAATACATGGCAATTTTCTTTAATTTCTCACCCACTTCAAATCATCTTCATCTGCTACAAGTCGAGAATAGCACCAGCAATTCGCGACTTGTAGTGGATGAAGATGACAAAGATAAATTCAGGCTTGAAAGGGTTAGGGTTAATCTGCCGTGCACAGAAACAATTTGCATATTTTTTAAATCTTTATCAATTTTTGACTGCTTGTCCAACGGAAACCCTGAGATTGATGCTGGGTTGTCCGACAGCAAAATGGGTTGTCTCGGATGCCCAGAATGCCCTTATTTTGTGCCCTGATATACCGGTATAGCATGTATACATGTATATTAGTTATAGTTTTTTGCCTGCTATATGATGGCACCACAAGTTTGATACATGTAGGCTACATGTATATATGAAACTGCCTATCTTCACGAACAATTTGTACAGGTATGTATACATGTACATTTTTATCCATAACTTCATTAAATAAAGTTTTTATTACTATTATTTTCACTTGTAAAGTGAGCAGATAGGCCTACTGACTTTGTACGGCTGTATGAGTGTACTCTGATGACACTGCAAACTCTTGACACAAAGACATCACTGAGAAATGAATTGTTTGTAATGTACATGTTGTATTACCAGATTACACATGTTTCATTCTTTAAATTCATAAACTGTTCCTGGCCCATACACATCTATGACCTTAAAGTTACTTACACTTGAACTTACTTACCGAAAATTCTTGCTTCAGTTTTATGTTGATTTCAGATCCCTTTTCAACAAAGGTTTTATAGGCACTCAAAATTTGCTCCACAATTCTGCGATGCGACTCTAAAAAAATTATGTTTTCATCTGGAAATCTACTGCATGTCCAGTAGCTACATGAACGTAATATCTCGCTATTGTCTACCTCCTGCTCAGAGTCATCTGTGTCTACGCTATCAATAACAATTGGGCTGGACGATTCCTGTCGTGATGATGATGGTTTCACTGGGCTGCTTAAGGTCTCGACATCTGTCTGCTCAGCAGGTTTACTTGGAGATCTACTCTCGCCACCAGAGCTCCCCTCTGATAAACTCTGAGATAGTATTTGAAACACTTGGTAAACTGACCAAGCATTAGATTTATTCACCTCCTCACGCTTGCTTTGGGACTGCTCACCATGTGGAAGGGAGGCCAACGAAGAATTCAGCCCAGATCTGTCTATCACTGCAGCCTGGGCCATATCAGGGTCTGGAGCATTATCTGCGGGTTGCCTACTCGAATCCTGACGAAAATCATATGGCAATAGCCGCTCTAGCTGCTGTACACCTTCATCTACCAGGGTCTCAGAAGTAATCGCACGAGGCACTAATTCATCCTGGAGATTATGAAAGCAGTCTAAAATGGCGTTAGTCGTGTACAAGTCCTGGTTATTCTGTACCGGTGTTATAGGACTAGCAGTAGAGTTCTGTTGTAAGGACTGAGGTGAGAGAGCTTCAGTCTTAATATTCACTGGTGTGTAGGCAGCGGGTGATGAGGCGGGCATATTATCTGGCTGATAGGGAGAGCAGATAGATTGCCGAGGTGATTCAACAGATGTCTCTATAGGACTGGAGCCATAGCGCCAACTGGAGCTAGAGCTATTGGTACGAGGTGGGGCAAACTGAAGATTAGGATTTGTCTCGGTCATCTGTGGTGCAGATGGTGTATGTTCTCCTTGAGCTGCTGCTGGTGAAGTGTCCACATTACCACCACTACCATATCTCTGCTCAGGAGAATTGTCTGTATTGCTTTTAAAACTATAACTGCCTTCTGGAGATTTATCTGTGTTACTTACAGAATATCTTGTAGATACGTGATCACATATGGTAGGCTGTTTTTCTCTTCCATCCATTAGGCTGAATTGTTCACCAGATGTATTATAAGCCGTCATACTATGAGAGGTTTCTACATCTGGTTTCTCTATCTTAATCTGAACAGGAGAGACAGCAGTGAATGACACGGGCGGTAGAAGAGTAGAGACATAAGAAAATGGCGGAGAAACTCTTTCTTCCCTCTGCACACCATCTGTCAAGTCATTTTCGGGAGATTTGTCTTGTCTCATAATCTTAGGCCTGGGAGGACCAATAGAGTTTCCATCTGATGGATAGCGAATCTTCGATGGTCTTCCCATCTGAATTGCTGGAAAAATAAAGTAGAAGCACACAGACCTCATTATCGAAAAGACATTTACAAATCGATCTGTAAACAAAGCATGCAATTTAAAAATATAATCATTCAGGTTTCAAAGTAGTATTTTTCATAGTGACATTAAAAAATCATCAACAATGACAAATTGCAACAGATGAGCTGAAGTTTACCACAGATATATATAATTCGATTATATATTTTCACTAGTGTGAACATTTTGTATCTTCGACATTCGACTCATTTGAAAACACTATGCACAAAACAAATTAAGAGTGATTGAACTGTTGTGACCTTGGAAATTTAACAAGTTAAGTTAACTCATCTTTAAACTTGATTTGCAGTAGCCCCGGCGGCTTTAGTGTGAGTGGAGGGTAGGCAGACAGTATTAGGTCAGTCCAGAGTTTCATCCAGCCATCTCCATTAGGCACTGTGCCATGCTGCCCTTTATATGTTCCATGCTGCCCTCAATTTTTTTCTACACTTAACTGGCACTTCTGAGTTTATAATATAATCTTAATGGGGGAGGGTGGATTATGAAAAATATGTTACCGAAAGATCCCAAAATAAAAATGAAAACACCTTCGCGGAGTAAAATATCAATAACAGATTGTACAACTAGTAATAGTAGTACAGTAGTCCCCCTCTGATACGACTTTCATACTGCCAGAGAACCAAAGTCGCATCCAAGGGGTAGTCGTATCTGGGAGGGGTGAAAAAAACTCTAGAAAAAAACGTTAAATGGGCCGAATTTGATGTTTAAGACAGCCCCCATTTCAACACCTCTATTTTTGTTGTGACACGATCAGCGCAGTTGACAGTCTGTGTTAATTGCCTGTTCTAACAGTAACACGTAATTCAGAAGTACTGGAAGTGGCTTGTGTTTTCATAAGCATCGAGGCAGTGTTTTTTCCACATTTCAATATAGGCCTATACTTTACAGTACAAAACATGTGACACTGACTGTGACGGCTACTTTCAATGTCAACGTCAAAAGTTAAGACTACAGGTCGAATACTGAGTCATGGTGTCCATTCTAGCCCAGCATTGAAACAATGTACCCTATTATTCCTAATAAACGTGCCAAGTAGGGAAACCCAGTTGGGTCTTGTTTATTATATATGTGCATCGATATGTGATCAATATAACATTTCCAAATAAAAATTTAAAAACAAATGTTATGGATGATGCCAGTTAGTAGACTGTATTCTCATTGAAATATTCAATGGCAAACAGGCGAGGCAGGCGTCTTCTATGTTGACTAAGATGTGAAGTTAAACAGACAATACCAACAACACTAGCACAGATATTATCGTCACGTGTATCCACTCTCGTAATGCACGTGGTTGTGAATATGGTCGGCGCGAGACGTTGGCGCAGTGTTGTTCTAATGCTGAGCCATCGTCGTCAATGGCGACATCGGTTTGGAGTCTCGTGGCGGCGTACCGCGTTTACGTCTATTCCCCATGATGATGACTGTTACACCTGCCTCATTTTCCAAATCAATAACTTCGCAAGTTTAGGAGCTATCATTATCTGATTTATATCATTATCTTCAGCGTTGAATAAGCTTTCTGGTGATATTTATTACATGTCCGTGCGACCATAATTGAAAAAAGTTAGGTATTTCAAGTGGGATGTTTATCACAACTAGCCGACACACTGACACCGTTGACGTCCCCTGCTAATTGGTGTTGTAATGCACCTTGTAAAGCCAAGGGTGCACTGGATGTTAACTGCACCGTATGTAAATACGTATCTACAATGAAAATCCCATTTAAACATAGTTTTAAATTATTAACAGAAAAAGTATTCAAGATACAGTAAAAATAGTTATATCTCAGGAAAGCATTTTTCAGCCACTATAATCTGAAATGCGTTCCCAACGATGTGACTAGTATATTAAAGTCGTTATACATTTAGTCAGCTGGAAAATTATTATAAAAAGTCATCTCTTGTCAGTGTAGGGCTGACAGACATCTGCAGACGTGACACAGTCTGGGAACAGTTAACTTCAAAAAGTCGTATCTTTAGAAGGATATCGCTATCTAGTGCGGTGATTTGAAGCAACCAGTACACATCTTCGCAGTGTATTGACCAAGATTGTGTCAATGCTGGCCCACTTCATACAACGCTGTACCAGCCTTAAGCCGACAGTGGCTTAGCATACGTATCTACTGGGCTGTAATCGACGGTATGTACACACAAGCAATATCTTCAGACCGGCAGCTCATGCCAGGCTGACAGTGCCACTGAGCAGCTAATTTCAAAAAGTCGGATCTTTAAAGGGAGGTCGCTAGGTAGTGCCATGATTTGAAGGTCGCATGTCGTGGGAGAGGGGAAGTCGCATTCAAGGGGTGCTTAACAGTGTAAAGCACGTTGGTGCTCAGAAAAAAAGTCGCATAATAGGAGAAGTCGGATCTGAAGGGGGTCGCAACGGGAGGGACTACTGTAGTAGCTATACGATGTAATGATTTGAGTGTCCTACCTTCGCGAGACATGCCCGCATCAGTACAGCGTTGATATCGACAATAACGACAGGCATTACGTGTGCGTGGATTTATAATGCAATTTTTGTCATTCTTGCAGATGTAGGATGAATTTTCCATCAAACCCCGTCGGAAAAATTTCTAGAAAAAAAACAGAAGTCATTTGTGGTCAACCACTTATGTATCTAGAATTTTTATCATAATTTCATTCATTGAGTGTGATTTTCTACCGCCTGCTCTTTTCTCAAAAATATTATTAATAATTTAACTAAGCACAGGGATAGTCCTATGTTCAGTGATGCTAATGTAATCTTACCAATACATTCAGATTTAATACTAGAACCACATCAAAATGTGATATTAAAGTTAGTTATCTTATTTAAATGCTCACCAAGTTGTTTCAAGAAGTTGGGTCAATTGATGCTATTGAGAAAGAGTAACATCTCTTTCTTAGAAAATATCTTATTTCAAATGTAAGTCAGGGCTGTAGTTGCCAACCAAAAATACAAGGTTGTCCGAAAAATAAATCATACAAAATTATTTTTTAGTCCAAACAATAATAAGTAAAAAATTGTCTTTGTACTTCGTACTTTTTGTGCATCATTAACTTGATCATACACAAGAAATAGATAATTCAGAGTGCCATATTTTCAAAATATGTATTTATAAATACTCGCCGTCGCATTAACTTGTAGTGCATGCTTCTCATCAATTTCTCTGTCAATTCTCAACCGATTTTCAGGATATCTGGCGGGAGACTAGAAAATAGTCTTTGTAAAATTTAATAAAAATCTGCAAAATGTCCAGGAAATCGGTTGAGAATTGACTGAGAAATCGTTGAAAAACATGCGGTACAAGTTAATGTGACAGCGAGTATAGATTCTTATCCTTGCTTGACGGATATAGTACAGAGCTACAGGCAGTAGCCCTGAGCCATTCCCAGCACCGGGTGATAGGGTTTGTAAAGCCCTCTAAGTCATGTTACTATAAATCTTTCATGAGTTATATGACACCACACCCCTACCTTGCATCCTTCACAGGTGATTGCTCCAAAATGAACACCATTTGCGAGGTCTTGACAAACGACACATAGCTGCTGCCCGTCATTAAGCTGTACCTGTGTTGGTCGTTCTAAAATGAATCAGTGCTCTTGTTTTATGAACAGTTTTTGAGAAAAAATTCTGAAATTCCACTACTCAACTGTTACATGATATACTTTACATAATTAACCCTTAACCACTGAAGCCCGTTTTTATGTGCTGAATGCTATGGCATTCAGCACATAAAAACGGGCTTCAGTGGTGAAAGGGTTAAAACGCACGTTTTGTTTAAATAAACTATGGAGACTAAATAGTTTTGTTCAATTTGAAATCATCATAAATGTCTTAGTTAGCTTTTTCTGATTCATTTGAATACCTATGTTATGGGTCTACGGCTAGTAGAAATATATTTTATCTTACAGCGCGGGAGTCGACTTTAATTGTCAGAATCTGACGTCTACAGACGTCAGATTCTGACGACTAGAGTCGATCCCCGCGCTGTAAGGGTTAAAGAGGGAATTGCAGGGTTCGTAATAAACTATTATCCCTAATAAACGCGCCGGACGCGAAGACGCAGGTGGGGGCACGCTTATTAAGGGGGTGCGTTTATTAGAGATAATACAGTATGTATGGTTGTGTAACATCCACAAAATGTGGTCCAAAGGCTGTAAACCACCACACTGCTCAGTTAATTCATTTTAGTCGTCATTTGTCTCCAAAATTTTTCTATAGAAATAATTTTAATTGACGCAAAATATTCAAATATCATTTTTAAATAAAACCACAAACCTTTTCTGCACATGCCAACCATCAAACACTTCTGATAACGACAGAATTTACAATGTGTACGACTTGTTATAGAAATCTCACAGTTACGATTTTTCTTACACACAAATGCAAAGTTGTCACCAGCATACCTCAAGAAAAATGTCTGAAATAGAATTATTACAGATGTTAAAACTTTCATTGACATTGTACAGGAAAACTTCAATCATCTTAAATAATTATTCCCCTTGAAATTTTAAAAGGTAGCACTGTCTCTACTGGGGCACAAAAACAAGAATACTGCAACCCTATTTTTGAGAAAGTGAAAAAAATAAACAAAAGTGAATGAGATGATGAGAAATATTTTGAAAACAGACTTTACAAAGATATCATATTTACTTTAGTATTTGGGCCACCACCACATTGGAAAATACACTTTTTGGGGTCTTTGCCATTAACAAAGATACATGGCTATCCACATGAAACATGTATGTGAGAAATAAAAAAAAAACATTGGTTCCATTTTAAGCAAAACTTTACAAAACAATTCACTTAAAAACACTATGCTGAAGTATGAACTTCCTCACCTTGCATGGGACACAGACAAGAGCACCAAAGTACATGCCTGTAGCTTCATCACCACAGACTTTACAAGCACCCAAGCTGCGCTTGATCGTGTCCTGTTTCTGTGAGCTATCACCCCCGGTATTTTCAGCCGAGCCTGAGTGATTGTGAGGTACAGGAACTAGATCTGTCAGCTCTCCTTTTACTTCATCAGGGGATCCTAATCCACTGTCATTACCTGAGAGGGAGCGTACAACAGCATCACAAGCTTTCTTGATGAGTCCATCAGTAGCCATTGACACAACGGGGATGGGGATCTTCTCGGCGATGGATGTGCAGGAATCTGCCACAGGTGTAGCAGGTACATGCAGCTGGATGGGCTCCAGCTTGCTCAACTCCATGGCTGACAACAACAAAAACACAGAAAAATTACAGATCATGCTTCAAAGTTTGTCTTTCATGATCACTAAATATGCTAAAGTACAAAGTTTGTCTTTCATGAGGCCTAAATTAAAAATAAGCTTGTTTCGGATTTTCCGGCCGGGTGAGAATAAATGCTGCGGGTGAAAAACTTTTTTCAACGTTTTTCACAAACAAATATTTTTTTGGAGTCTTACCCAACGCGTCCCACCATTTTCCGAAAAAACTAGATCAGTCGGTTACCATGCAGTGATCGGGTTTTGTCTAAAAACTCAAATTGTCCAAGCATGGCGAATTAAATTTTGCAAAATGGCGCTGGCAGAAACGTCAGTGGTCACCTTTTCGGTGTTTTCCACCAATACCAATGGAAGATCAGACCTCATTACCTACCTATGGGAACGGGACAAACTAAAATTTCGTCCCACTCAAAAAGTGTTTTTAACACCGTTACATTTTGTTGCCTTTCTGGTCTGGCAAGCGAAAAAAAAAAGTCCCTCCCTCATGACTTTTTTACCCACTGCGAAATCCGAAACAATTTTTTTTCAAGGTCCGACAGAAATTTTTTTATTATACAAAAGTCTTTAATAAAAAGCTTTTGTTTGAAACTTTGAAACTTTGAACTTTGAAATTATATCCAGCAGCACCTCCTATTTGGAGTATCAGGCTGGAGGGGGGAAAGAGCTGGTGGATTTAGTCAACCAGTTGACTCTTGAACGCTGCCACAGTTTTGAACGCTGCCACAATAACATTTTGTTCACACTGGAACTAAAATAACATTATCACATGACACAATTATAAATAACTGATACTAGATCTAGTATCAGTTAGACACTGACTGACTCAGTCACTGAAACTGACAGTCAGTTGACTCAGTGGCACAGCTGTCACTGAGTCTGACTTGACTGCCAGTGTCACAATGCCAATCAATGCCAATGGTCATGCACTGACACAATCAAAGTCTCACACATCACCATCGGCATCGATCACTGCATCTATGACTGTTTGACACTGCGAGTGTGACTGTGAGTGTGATTGTGTCACACACTGTCACTGAGTGACTGACTGACATGTGCACTCCAAAGGAGTGGCAACACTCCCAAGTGCTGTGACTGACAGTGACACTATCAGTATCACTGTCAGCACTGGTCAGTCACAGCATTGCATTGCAATGTCAATGAGTGACTGTGTCAGTCAGTGGCACTGTCACTGACACTCAGTGACAGTGCCACTGACTGACACACTCATGACTCACACACAGTGACACTCACTTAGTCTCAGACTCGAGTCAAGACACGCAAGAGTCAGTGACACACAAATTTTTATAATTATTTCACAAATTTTACCTGATTAGGCTTTAATAGTTTTTCACTAATCAACCAGCAAATTCCTGACATAATGCGCAAAAATTGTCTCTGTCATGTCTGTTAAACATGGTGGAGGAGAAACTAGGGCATTATTTTGGACCCTGCTCTGTGTTCAGCCTCAAGTATGGGTATACACGCTGATCTATAGACTAGCGTGTACAGAGGATTAGACGTGTATACAGTAAAGGCTTTTTAACTAGTCACACGCGATGATGTGTACATGACCTACACAGCGTCGACAGCATACAAAACCACTATACTGCCGTGCAAAGGCAAATGGTAGTATCTGCTTACTTTACAAGTAAGCAGATACTGCCTTTTGCCTTTGCAGAGCAGTATAGACATGTGTACAAATCTATCGGTATAGACTTTACGGTAAACGTATTTAACATGATAATCTGATAACGAATATATATATCGTGTACGTTACGTACAGATAAGACGCGCACCGCTTCGCGTACATGTATACAAAACTATCCGTACAGCACCGCTTCGCGTACACATACAAAACTATCCGTACACAACATTTTTTTCTAGTATTACTACGATTATAACATGATAACGACAATATCGTATATAAAAACGTACAAATACAAGGCTTTGTCAAAACAAAAGTGTGCACGTCCGGTGCACTCTAATAATAATAAAGACATAAAGAAAGTCTTATCCACCCACATTGTATTGTTTATAATTATAGCCTACCGCTTAGATACGGTTGTGACAATTGCCCGGGAGGGGGGGGGGGAGTGCTGGATTTGAAATAAATATTTTTCAAAGCTGAATTGTCTGTCAGGAACAATAAATATTTGTAAATAAATATTTATGTTAATGCCAAACTTAAAAAACGTCATTTTTGCTCGGCATGATTAAACAAAATGACTCTTAAATCTATCTGTGGGGTTCGCTCGGCTCCCGCGGGGCTTGACTCCAGGTCGTCCCACTTTTTTGGATGGGGAATTTTCTACATGTTTTCATAGTTTAGAAACTGTTCCACATCACATTGAGTGTTATGATATATATATCGCTGGGCACCATGAAACTAAAACGGTAATGTGACGTCACAATGATAGGTAGACAGTGACTTCACAGAGCATTAGGTTTGAATATAAATTATGACGTCACCAATATATAGCACCCTGGCTCCATGGGCAGGCCTACTACAAATTATCATTCAGATTTCTCAGTGGTTTTAGTCCTAGACAGAAATTCCGTCATCAGCTTAATTAATGTCGAGGTGTGACTTCTATCACAACTCAACTTGTGTCATCGATGATCATGAACAGCAATTGATGTGTCATTGTATCATCAGAATCATAATTATTATGTTTCCGTACTTCTCAGACATACAATTATAGTCGAATATGATTAGATTTTTTTTTATAGATATCAAATTAATTCGAAAACACATTTAGCTCGCTTCCTATGAATAAGTCACCTAACTGTCATTGTCATCATGACGTAACATAATCAGATCATTCACGCTAATCCCTTGATATGTCTAAAAAAGTGGCTCGTTAACCTTATCAGCCCAGCAGCCTGTAATTAAATTAATTTTCTAATTTATTTTAGTGTTGTTTTTTTCCAAAGATTCAATAGCGTTTTCGAAGTCGATCCATAAATTATTTTTGTGGTAGTTACCACCGTCATCAAAATAGAATAGAAAGCAGACTTGTTCTAAGTAGTAAATTATGTGCAGTCTTAATATGTTTTATATTTAGTAGGGCCTATCGCTTTCTCAGCAACAAAATACGGACACGGAAATACATGTAGGCCCCTACATATAATGGCATGTTTCACGCTATGGTACCACTTTTGCATGTTATTAACTGGAAAGTCAAATAAAAAAAAAAAAATATATATATATTTGGCGACAACACGTAATCTGAGAAGAACAAAACAAGACATGTGACTGGATACACCTCAGTACGTGTCAATGTAATTCACACCTACGTCTAGCGTGACTAGCTAAACATGTTAAAATACCGAGTTGTGATCACGCTTGCAATCATTCTTCCCGTCATAATATTCTCCTCGTTATGTTCAATTATTTATGTTGTTTTGGGCAATTGTTAACAATTACAGGGTTATTATAAGGTTATTATAAGGTTATTATAGGTTATTTTTTTGTTTAAAAGGATATTCTGGGGTAGGCCCTACTATTCCGTGATTTCAGTTTGTGCACCATCTTGCGATTGTCTGCTGAGATACCTGATATCAGCGCAAATTTGCTCTCAAACATTGATTTATGCTATTATTTGGGCTAGCCATGGCTATTTCCTAACGACTACAGGGTTTTTGTAAGTTATTATGGGGTTATTTAGGTTATTATGTGGTTATTATGGGTTATTCCGGGTTAATATGGGTTATTCCGGGTTATTATGGAGTTTTGTCGCACCCCTGAAAAACATAAAAAAAATTATCCTACTTTAGGAAAGTAGGCCTAGACTACTCAAATTCAAGATGGCCCGCCAAAATTCAGTTTGAAATAAAGAAAACACATATTTTTCATGTGCATGGCGATCATTGGTGGCAAAAAGTATGCTGGCTAATTAACGTAGGCCTATATTTGTCAGTGTAGGCTAAATGAGGTAGGGAGTTGAAATATTTTGTTTTTGTTTTAATAGACCTACCTGCAGCCTACCGGTAGGCCTACAAATTCAAGATGGCCTCCAAAATGCAGTTTTGAATGAGCAAATCACATATTTTTATGTGCATGGTAGCACAAATTAGGCCCCCCTATGCTAATTAACGTATATTTGTCAATGTGAACATGGTGAATGAGGAAGAGATTAAAAATATTTTTTTTGCTAAGGTTAAAACAGTAGGCCTATAAAATTGTCAGTTCTTGTCATCTTCCTGACAGCAAGGCTCGCTGCTCAAGAGGTCGCAGACCGAGACCTTGCTGAATCAGTCATATGAACCACCTATTGGGGGTAGGAAGGATGATTTAGATTTTTCAACAAAATGTCAATTTAATGTTGGCCCGCTGTCTGCGATGTTAGCTCAACACTAATCCAACCCAGATCTGGTTATTAAAAGAAATTAAATACAATCAAGGAATATTATCAATATGATAAATCCTCTGTAAATAGCTTTATTGTTAGATTAAATTAACCTGTCTGAAAATGATACGTTTGTTTGAGCAAATTGACTTCAAAACGTCCACGACAAAAACAGCCATTCGAATGAGCATATATATTGCTTCAATATAATCGAATTCAAAGTGAAGCCTATTGGACCTCGATAAAGTCTTACTCAATCCTAGCTGGCTACAGGTACCGCAGTAATCACTGGTAATAGATGACAAAATGATCACAGTATTGAACGATTGTTAGAATTGCATATTAATCCTTTAGGCCTATGTATTCGTTTATTATAGCCTACAGATATTAATTTTACAGATACATAATAGGCCTATATAGATACGGTCCATTGCAGAATTCAATCTCCAGGGGGGGGGGGGGGGTGGAGTATAATATTTTGTGACTGATACGTTGGACGGCTTTGTATGTCAACTCAATAGTTTTTATTATTTAAAGTATAAAAACAGTTTTAACCCACGAGACCGTTGCTCTGGTCACAGAATGAGATAATGTTTGCTCTTTGACAGTAGGCCTACTTGTGGATGTTAGGCGTGCGATTAATATTTTAATTATCATAATCACCATATTTGATTAAAGGGACTGGCCCAGGCTAAAATCATGAAAAAATCGGTGATTTTATTTTGGCTTCTTAATATGACCATATCATGTAAACATGTCCATAGACTAGAACTGCAAAATTTTATAATTTTTGTGCTGCGCATTCACCAGTTAGACTAGATATAGAGACAAAATTCCCGATTTCTAATTATTGACAACCATGTCAAAAATAGGAAATACGGGAATTTCGTCTCTATATCTAGTCTAACTGGTGAATGCGCAGCACAAAAGTTATAAAATTTTGCAGTTCTAGTCTATGGACATGTTTACATCATATGGTCATATTAAGAACCCGAAATAAAATCACCGATTTTATCATGATTTTAGCCTGGGCCAGTCCCTTTAATATACAGGCCCACCCAATAAGACCTAATTAATATGGTATATCATCGATACTACCGCATCACCGGTATGGGTACTCGCCTTAGAAATGGGTAGGGGTGTGATTTGATTTGATTTAAACTCAATCAGCTTTTCAGCTTATTGACGGGCATCACTGTGTTAATACAGGAGCTCAACTCTCTCTCTAGAAAGAGGAGCACACCCTCACACTATAGTTCCCATTTACATGATTTATAAAATCTTGTCATTCTCCATATTTCTTTTTTCCAATTTTTCAAATACATTATACTTTTCAAATATTTTTCCCATTTTTCCTCCGGCATGTTCAAAACCTGACCCTGTCGCCATTTGCCTCACGGCTAAAAAGACACCCTGTCCCAATTTTGAAATTAACACCAAATTTCTTTGATTTGTTTATGGTGTAATCAGTCACTACCAATATGTTTTATGATCTTTTTAAGCTTTTTAATATTTGTTTAGAAATATATTGAGGCTATTTGCTCTTAGGCTAGACATATGTGATGGAATTCGGCTGATAATGGCCTGAAAAATCAGCAAAATATATGGGTCCGGTCACTCTAAACTAGGCCAAAAGTGGTAAATGATAACACAAAATTAAAACACATTATATATTATTTTTTTTTGCATTTCCTATTAGTACAATATCTGTAGTTTGTTGTTGAGAAGTTGCAAGTCAATTAGCTCGACGTGGAGCTCAGGAAATGTTTTTTTTTCTGAGCCTGGTGCTTTCAGGGTCACGTACGTGATGCTTACATAATTCTCGTTTGAAATGGGGGATATAATAGCTAAGCTGGTGAAATTGATGTGAAGAGATGATCTGATACAAGGGTGATATGTTAAAACAAACAGGGTCGACAGAACGAGACACCAAGGGGAGAAACATACCTTTGACACCTCCATCCCAACTGTACTCAAATGTGGGACGTAAACTTTTTTTACATGAATACTATGTTACCTTTGATATATTGTAGTTTTTCATATAATAATGTTGCCAGTAGTGGGCTGATCTGGGCGACCACAGGTGAAGATGGAAGCAAATTACTGAATAAAACAGGGAGTGTATTGTAAGTATGTGATGTTTGACAAGTCACGTACGTGATTCTTCTCAGTACGCAGAGCTCCAGCTAATTTTTTGGTTTGAGGAGTATTTCACTCATTGAAATGGGTGATGAGGAGTGAAATATGATAAAAAAATAAACGAGGAGTACTTTTCATACAACAACATGATCATGAAAGCTTTATTTACATCATTTTTTTCTTATAGTCACATAGTTCTCTTCACGTAAAAAATACAACAATCCTTTCATTTTTCTGGGGGTTTTTTTAATAGTTTTTATGAGTAATATTACTCCTCAGATTTTCTATCAATGAGTATTTGCTGTTTTTACATGCGTATTTTACTCATATACGCATGTTATCTGGAGCCCTGAGTACGTGACTGTTGACATGATTGTGAGCGTCAGTATCAGAGCTGTACATTTACTCTCCACAAGTGACTTAAAATGTCAATAATCACATACGTTGCTAGCAGTAAAAGATCACGTACAAGACTCTTCTGTTATGTCAAGTGTCACATACGTTTTTGACCTTCCTGGACTTAACCTTTCATAAAAGCAATAATTATCGCTCAGGCATAATAAAAAAATACCTGTCATTAGGTTGTTTGTCCTTGAACTGATATATCCAATCTGAACGCCACACTTTTGACGTACCAAGCAGTATATGAACAAAAAATAAACGTACGTTTTTTCGGTAACGTAGGCTACGTGATTTATTGACACCCACAACTTAAAACCTACATATCTCACACATGGCAGCACGTTTTGATTTGGCAGCAAGGCTGCTTCAAAGAAGCTTTCGCGAAGTAACTTGCACACCATTGCATAGCAATTGACTCATGTAAGAAATGGTGATGTGTAGTTAATGATCGTGGTAACGTACGTGATGCTCAAAATGGTTTGCATCCCTTCAGAAACAAATAATTATTGAAAAGCCAAGGCTTATATAATACAGATGACCTTCCATCGAAATAAAACTTGAGACTCCAGAGTACAAGTTTTTATATCTGTTATCTAATTTCAGAGAAATTACACAAAATGATGAGTACTTTCTTGGGTGATCAAAAATCTTTGACTGAACGTCACGTACGTTACCTTTGTGTTCAGAACGCATAAAAACTATGTAAAAAACAGTATATTACCCCCCCCCCATTGTGGTCCTAAATTCAACTCTGATCATTTTTGCACATAATTTGATGAAAAACAGCTAAGTATGCGGTAAACAAAGACCTTTATTCATCCTCTCAACATTGCTCAAAATGAGATGTCTGGTGATGTAATGTTTGACATAGGGAAAAACGCACTTGTCAGGACTACTCGAATAATGCATTATGATATTATTATTAGTGTATATTGTCATGATTGTATTATAATGTTTTTTGGTGTCATTATTAGTAGCTTGTATAATGAATGTTGTGAACTGTTCTTGTGTAATGATATTATTTTATAAATTTATGTTTTTAAAAATATTCTACTTGTAGGCCCTATTTATTGTATAGTTTTCTACGCTTTCCAGATATCTTTTTTGTTATGATTTATAATAATATGTATACTTATTTTATCTCTGTTTTTTTTGCGCGGGAAACATATTATATGTCAGCCTGTGCGAAATTAACGTCGATACACTGGTTTCAACTTTAACTCATTGAGTTCGCCATTAACGTGATCGGGTAGTCACCTTGAGAAAGGAGAAAAAAGGATATTTATCAGAAAAATCCACGCAGGTTCCACGTGGGGTTCGAACCCGGGACGCATGCATGACTGGCGAGGCAGTCGCTCTACCAAGGCACCACGCCCCTTTCTTTAGGATACACATTCATTAAGCTTATATCTTTTATCAGGCTCCAATGGCTGCTCATTCGATCCGGTTGTGGCTCAAAACTCAGAGGTAAGGTACGGGTCGGATGTTTGACATTAGGGTTGTGTATATACAGTACGTGCTTCAAAATGTTCAAAGGCCTGAAGTCTGCAGTGATGTCTATGGTACTCTGTCCTATAAAGAACCCTTAAAGTATTTCGATAAGAGTAGGGCATAGTCGCGACTTGGGGCTTATGTATGTCGCGATGGTCATGATTGTGCAGAAATCGACGTAATAAATTTACACTTTAAATTAAAAGTCTAATTATCGTGTTTATCAATTCCATCCTGGATATCAAATATAGTAAGGGTGCTGGTCGCCTGTATTTGACATCCTAGCAGCCTAATAATGCTTATTTACAATTGCATATTTTGTACAATTATTGTATATACATTGTTGTATTTGTGTATATAAAGCCAAATTAATAAATAAATGAATATATATTGTGTTAATAAATAATTCCGCCACGTGGTGTCGTCACCAAGAGGTACGTTTGTTTGTAAATTATGCTGTTGTATGAATCTGATGAAAGCTCCGAATATGTTATGCAATCATATTTTTATTTAATTACAATAAAAAAAACAAGGTACTTACTCTTATCTTGGCTGATGATAAGGTGAATTCGTATAAATTGTATTTGATTATTTTCAGAGTGTTATACTTGTCTCGCAAACGTGAATTGCCTATGCAGCAGATAGATCATCTGGATCAAATGGTTCGAAAAGTGATTCCATCCCATACACTTTATGAAATACATCACATTGTATATACAAAAAAAATAAACAACATGTTATTATCTGACAACACGCATAATCTATTTCAATGATTCACTGATGATTTAAGTATTTTTCATTCAATATTAGTTTAGCTTTAAATTTGCACGATACTTATTTATTTATTTGTTTAGTTGCATCTGATTGATTTACTAATTATATAAAAATGTTCTCCCACATAAAATGTGTTGTTTATTATTCTCACAATAAAATACCTTGCGCCTAAACTCAGATAATTTTATAGCATATTAAAAAAGTCCGGAATTAGAAAGGAATTAGAAATTAGGAATTGGAATGTGAATTGGAATTATAAAAAATGAAAAAAAAGGAATTGGAATTAGCCTCGGAATTAAAAAAAAGGAATTGGATCAGGAATTGGAATTAAAAAAATGGAATTGAACCCAGGTCTGATATATATTAAGGACATAATAAGATAATGCAACAATACAAAACTAACCTCAATTCAGTGAGCAGGAAAATGTTTTATTATACTTGAATATAAGCATCATAAACTATGTAATATTACATGCAGCTTCGATTTTTGTTGAGTTTTCACCCACGATATGGTGGAGAGTTAGACTGTCTTCACCATTTATGCCTAATGGGTGGGACTTTTATATTTTATAACCAAAGTCCCAGGGTGACACTACACAATGTGTTCAGTGTTGGCCGGCCCACTGTAGTCTTATTTTTAAACTAACGATAACAAGCGAAATACAGTATACGTATATCATCGTGATCAATTCATGATCATAGCAATATATATGATAATAGCAATATATGATCATATCATAGCAATATAGGCTATATTTCTATTACATCAGGTTATGTAGCTTTAAATGTCTAAATAATTCAGAAAGCTTGCACGTAGATTCTAGTCATTATTATTTTAGCACTAGTTGATGGATAATAATTACATTAGTCATCTCATACACATGACACAGTACTACCGTGTGTAAAGCCAAAAGGCAGTATCTGCTTACTTTAAAAGTAAGCAGATACTATTTTTTAGCTTTCAGCAAAGTACATTGATGTTGATAATTATGTTTATTGATAAACACTGCGTATATATACATGTATATTCCTATGACAAATAAGTCAGCAATGACTTCGAATTATGTCAATAAAACATCTATCCATCTATCTAATGCCGTTACAAATTTTTCGAATGTTCACTAATCGTTGAAACAACATTGGGTCAGTCTCGGAATCACCTCAAATTGAGATTAAGTAGGCTACACATCAACGGCTAATTGACCCAACGGTGTGCCAGCATTTTATAACCGTATGCCTATAAAGTTCACTGGGTGGATATCTCATAGATGACTAAACATACTGGTTCAATTTATGCAAACGTGCCAAAACCACCAATCTGACCACAAAACGGTCAAGTAGGAGGTGCTGGAGACATTGTCTGGTGGTTTGAAGTACAGTACATCAGCCTAGAGTCCCTGATCCCCTTCAGCTCACTGAATTACGATATTTGAGGCTATATAAGTGGACAGATCAACATCCTGGACATGCACACTGAATGAGTAATACTTCACTGCAAAGCCAAAAGACAGTAACGTTATCTAAATACTTATGGATGAGAATGTACAGCGACAGACAGAGTAGGCCCTAGCTGCATAAGGTTGAAAAAAAATGAGGAAGTGCACGTCATGGAATGTAAACAGTGGTAAACAACAGCTGCACAATCATGGTGTCGGTCGTCGGCGTCAATTTAAAGCAGCTCCTTGGGATGATATCAATATTCGTTTTTAGCTTTGTAATCAAGTAGTGTATGTCCCAGATCATGATTTTATTTTTTTTCAGAGTTTTTTAGATTTTAAAAACATTTTTCATCAAAATTTTTATGAATTCGCGTAAAACCCAAACAAACTTTTTGTATACCTAAACACTTTCTAAAGGAGGGTAGAATGCCGTCGGCCCAGCGTTGGGTAGACAATCTGTGCTGCAGGTGTATCCCCCCATGTCCTGACTATAAGACACCAATTAGCGGTGATTGCTTTGATCTTACCATCCAAGACGTGGGAATATGTGGTGTATATTGCTGACTTGTTTTGTTTACATGGCAATATACGACCTGGAAATATAACTATTTCACTCTTTTTCGGTGCTTTAAAATTGTTTTTTGACCTTTTTGTATTTTTAGTTAAGATCGGTAGACTATATAGCTTCACATAAATTAAATTGTCAAAATTGACAAAATTGAAAATGTCTCATCCCACGGGGTCCCTTTAACACCTCTTCATTTAATAATATTTCGGTATCAGTTATTTCGAATATTACCATGATTATCGGATTTATAGTTCTGTATAGGCCTATATGGGCAATATTAGCCCCTATACATTGTACCTGTTAAGCATCATTGTCACATTTATGAATTTTAAAACACGAGCGATGGCGCTTACGAACCCACCCCCACCCCCCACCCCCCCCCCCCCCCCCTTACACACACACGTAAAAGTGTGTGGGAGGAGGCTATATATCGAGAATACATGGCTAAATAACCACACAATGCACTTAATTTGAACTTTTATGGTAACAATCCGATGTAAACTATGTACCGATGTAGGCCTACACCGCAAAAAGCCTATCTAGATTCCCTGCCGATCATTGGTAGGCCTATACCAAATTTGATTAAAATCTTCAATGGTATTGCCCGGAAAGAACGCAACGACAAAAACACCTAACTGGGTCAACGTACAGTACAAGTACACAAGTACTTTGGTGTAATTTTACTGTACTTTAAAAGTACAGTAACCCCAAAAAGCATACTGTTCAGAACTAAGTAAGTGAATATGTTGTCGATTACACGTAGCACTGAATCAGTAACGTTATCTTGTTTTAATAAGATTTTGTATTTGATTTTGAATGTAGAGAAAATGCGTCTGTTTCTGGATTGATGCGTGCGTCGCGTGATGGGAAGTAATACTGCGTTTTTTTGCAAATCGTATGATCATATGTTGTATTGGGAGATGCGGCATCGTTCGACGTCATCTATCAACGTTTTCGCACAAGACAATTGATAATAGCGTCATACTTGAAAACGTTGGCGGTCTGCCCAGTCATTCCTTAACACACATATTAAATGTTTATAACACAGATGATGCTGAAGAATTAAACGTTATTAAGCATTCATGTTATTTTGATCAAGAAAAGTGTATAAAAATATTTCAGGAGGAGAAAAACGAAATATAAACTGTAGTAAGCTTTAACACACAGTCTATTAAACTACAAAAACTCCAAATTTTACTTTATTGGATACAAGAAAATAACTATATAAGCGTTATTTTTGTTACAAGAAACATGGCTCAGAGATGAATCTACTATCCCTCTAAAACTATAATTTAATTTCACAAGGGAAAAATGTTCTTGTCGTGGAGGTCCAGCAATATATCTCCATCAAAAATATAAGTTTAAAACTGTGTCATATCCTATTATATCTAAACTATTTGAAGGACAATTTATTGAAATAAGCGAGTTGGACACACATACACACATATTAATATTAGGAAACATGTACAGCTCCCCCAGAGATATTTTATTTAATTACAAATCTTTTACAAAAGAACTAGCCCTTACACATCATACATTTAAAGAGGTGGATATTGACATCATAATCATGATAACAGATGGCGATATGAATATTGATCTATTGAAATTAAATGAATGAATTAATGAATAAATGAATGAATGAATGCATGAATGAATGAATGAATAAATGAATGAATGAATGAATGAATGAAAGAATGTGGTTTTAGGCCACCTTTGTTCACATATAGGCTAAACTAGGCCAGGAGAACCTTCTGAGGATGGTGAAATAAATGAGATGACACTGCCGAGGCCGAGCACACTACCTCTCGGTAACAAAGGCTCCTCACAACATTGAATCTTTGCGAGTGAGCGGGGAACATTTTGTTTCTGTGCAACTTGAAGGCCATTTCGGTACTTATATATAGGCTAAACTCACCCTGTAGAGACTTCAGTTGTAATCGTTCTCACTCTACCCCTGAATGCGATGAGGCCTTTTCCACCTATTTGAGCACCCCTCTCCACGCGACTCCAAACAACCGGCCCCTCCCCTAAATTTCAAACTCTGCCCAAAATTGTGAAAGTGGTACATGTAGGACAAATATAGCTTTTATTGCAATAAATATGTTACCCATATATTTCTAATTCAAGTATGTCATAGCATACATATTTTACTATAAATAGAGACACATATAACGTTCTGAATTATTTTCTTGACTTTATATGAGCACATTTAATCTCGAAATTACGTATTATTTTTCAAAATGAAACCACATATTTTGCGTGCGTTTTCGTTCATAAGTAGATAATTAGGGGGATTAATATCGACACAAAATCACAAGAGTTTAGCCACTGTTTAAACTGTTTTTGATTTATTAGCTGATGCAATTCCCCGTTTTAGGCTCTAATTATTCAATTTGTAATCAGAGGTGACAATATTTGACTGTATAATCCAGTTGTACACACTCTATAATTGAGTGATAGGCTGTACAAATAACAGTTCGCAGATGGCAAGGATACAGTGTTGCCTCAATGTTGGGCCATTATCATCGACGCTATCACAATGTTGGAACAGCGTTGTCACTTGGCTTGATGTTCCCAGGCCAGACGGTGCCGTCTGATTGCCGGCGCGTTGCGATTAGCTTTGATGTCTAAGCTTGGGGGGTGTCGCACGAGAGGCACGTGTGTCCTCCTGGAGTGGGGTCCCAAATATGTAGACACAGGCTCATATCGGGCAGGGTGTAGTGGGAAGACAAGTACACCCTGCACGCAGGATGGTTAAACTAGGCCAAGAGAACCTCCCACCCTTTAAATAATTAATGAACTGACAAATAAATATAATACAGGTTTTGATGATATTTCTATGAGATTAATAAAGACAATTAAAACAGAAATAATACGAACCCTCACATGTATGTTTAATCAATCTGTATATACTGTCTTTTTCCCATAAAAAATAAATATATCGAAGCTTATTTCAATCCATAATGTTAGGAAATAATCAAGGGTGGCGGCCGCTGACTGTACTAGGCTCCTATATAAAAAAGGCCAACCATGAGTATTCCACTAATAATAATAGGAACAATAGCGAGTGGACATAACAAAGCCATAAGTCTCCACCACATAGTAGTTGAATTACCGCTCAATCAAGATGTGGGCATCTTAGCTCAGAATAGGACGATATAATACCATAATCTGAATTCGTGTTCACTGGCATTTAACATGTTTAACATGTTTATGTTTAATGCACTTACCATTCCCTTTTCAAATTATACTATACAATTAAAATGTCATGGTTCAGGCACATGACACGATGAACGGGTGAACGAGCTGGCGCATTCAACTGTCACTATATAGACTAGACGGGCACCTGTCTGGGACTTCCCGGGGAGCTGGATGTTGTTTAGGGACGCACCATTAGATATCTGGGGGTGGGGGGGGGGGGGGCTAGAGTTTTTGTTGCTTGCAAACTTTTTTTTACCTGCGAGAGAAAACAATCTTTTTTATGGCGATCAACCTCCGACTATTTTTTTTTATGTTTCGTCAAAGAAATTTTTTGTCGTATGCTTTCCCTATTATGTACGTTACCATTTAGTGTTTTTTCTGGTCAACATATTTTTCATCAATTTCGACAACAAACTTCTTTTTTTCTGCCCACATTTTCAACAAACTTTTTTTTTCTCACTTTTCTGGCGACAACCCCCCCCCCCCCCCCAGATATCAAATGGTGCGCCCCTTATAGACTCCAGAAATTCAAACAAAATGGCCGCCGTGCTGGGAGGCTACTCAGACCAAGGAATATAGAAAAGGCCTTTTATTTTCCTTGCTCAGACGCAGATCAGCAGACAAGAAATGTTAGCCCCTTGTTAGGTTAATGTTGGTCCATCATCTGCGAAGCTGGCCAACATTACCCCAGTAACATGAGTAAGGGGTCAACGTCTCGTGACCGCTGGGAGGTCATGCCCTGGGGAGGACATAAGTTTAGCTGCGGTCAAACCAAGGCCACTAATTTAATTCGCACACGTGTGTGTATCAGTGTGTGAACTCCTTGGCATAACTACGTCATTTCCCGCCGAGTCATGCTAAAGTGAACAGATAAAGTGAACGGTGCCTTAGGTCACCAGTCACAGAGCGGCACATAAAATTATAATTGAACTAGAGCAGGAGTTTTCGAACTCCGAGGCCCGGCCCATTTAGTCTCTTTGAGTGCTAGACAAAAATGATCTTAATATTTTGTAAACATAACTATGTTGGTCTTCCTCATGGGCCAGAATCCTAATTATCTTTACCGTGTATTCCTTACACCACCATCACTGGTGCTGGCCAACACCCCTTCAATACTTGCCAGTGAATCGTGCTGCATCGCTACGATTTACCTCGTACAGAGGACGTGGGCCTACACACCCAATTCCGGTTCAATGTTGGGCCAGCGTCGCAGCCCATTGCTTGTTTAATACGGGCCAATCATGTACGACGCTGGCCCAACACTAATCCAACACTGGGTCTGCTGTATACTTTGCGCCAGCACATTAGCAAACACAAGGCATCCACCCAATGCTGTTTCAATGTTGACTCACAGTATTCGACTCTGGCCCTACATTAAAATAGCATTGGGGGATTGTCCCGAGTTTGCATTCCTATGCGGGTGACGCTTTTTGCACCCCCGTCGCCAGAAAAGCCACTACCCAGATAACATGATACATTGACCCAATGCTGATGTCATGCTGGGCCACCGTCTGCGACACTGGGCCAAAGTTATTCTATTTGACTTGTTCATAATAAAGAGTGTTTATCAGAAATGTCTACAGTTTCCCACAGACAGCACCCTCTTTCCGCAAATTAGGACACAAACATTATTGCAATAAACTTAACAGGGCTTAATTTTAGGGCTATATGTCAATAGGTCGGGGGCCCTAAGGTAGTGGTTTTTACGCCAGAGTTCGGGGTTCGGTTCCCGGTCTCGGCGGTTTGAAAGAAACAAAAATGTTTCCTCCCCATCCACGTGTGAAAGTTAGGATTGTGGGGAGCCTCCGTGACCGAGAGGTAGCGTGCTCGGCCTCAGACCGCCAGGGTTCGAATTTCGAATCCTGTTTCTGTAGGACAGTGTCATCTCAATTATCTCACCATCCTCAGGAGGTTTTCCTGGCCCAGTTTAGCCTATATGTGCACAAAGGTGGCCTAAAGCCCGATTCATTTCATTTTTATATGTCAATACCGGGCCGGACAATACACTTCTTGCAAGTTCATACATACCATCCTCCATGGTATTTTATCCTTTCTCAAGCACTTGAAAATATTGAGCAGACGCTACGCTACACATGCTAAACATCACCTGATCACTATCTTCAACAGCCCGCATTAACACCCTTACAGCGCGGGGATCGACTTTAGACGTCAGAATCTGACGTCTAAAGTCGATCCCCGCACTGTATATATAAGAGTGAAAAATATTAGTAATAGCCGTACAACCACAACCCTGATGACAACATAGGTATTCAAATGAATCAGAAAGTGCTAACTAAGACATTTATTCTCCATAATTTACATATAACAAATTCAGCGCTTTAAGGGTTTAATATTATATATTTATGATATCACTGCATACACACAGACTCGTACGACCGATTATTATATTAATACCCAGTATAATTTATTACACCTATGAACGAACATAATGATAATTAGTTATCTGGTTATGGGGTTCAAGATCTCATTGAAGGATTAATGCCGCTGACACTTTAACATCCAAGTAATGCATAAAACAGATCATCGCATTGTATTTAATTTTACACGCTTATCAAGTTTAACATCTCGTATAAATATGTCGTAAAAAAAATTTGTAAAAAAAACGAATTAAGCGAGGTATTTAGAGATATAAAACAGATATTTACATTGATGTCATAGTTATATTTCATAATCGTTATGTGGATAATAATCAGGCTGAATTATTATCAGAATTATGACACAGTCCTACCCAGCAACACGTTATCACTGTAACACAGGCCTTCATATTTGAAGATTGGTGGCGAGTAAAAAAAAACTCACCTCAAAGTGGTGAGGTGAGTGATCACTCACCATTGTTAAATGCAATGGCTAACTGGTTGATGAAAATTAACAAAAAACTAAAATAAGACAACACTGAGGTGAGCTGTATTTCACTCACGTGACTATACATTTGCGCGAGTTATGGTGTGCGTGAGCGATCACTCACGCCAAATCTGAAGGCCTGCAGACTGTATATACGCATGATTTAAAAGGATTAACATTGGATCAATGCAGTTTCAATGCCTCGGGATTCGAGCAAAAAATTAACCATATTTGGTGCAATTGAATTGATAGATGGGTTAGCTCAATTAGATCTTGTTTTTACTATTGAGAATTAAACCTATGAAGTGTGAATTTTTAGGAGAACAATACTGTAGTTAAATAAACCTTAATTTCTCGTAGAATTAATTCTCGCGCTTGGACCGTGAGCGCGAAATATTGTTCACCACATCCGTATGTCATGTATTTTGGGACCGGGGTTTAAAAGGTGTGATTACCGTAGTGCAGCCGGGCATTCACAAGTAGGCTTAGGCCTAATCTAATCTAATTCTTTTAAAAAAAGCTAGCCATGCTAACGTGTGATGTTACATAGAGCATACGTTCGTAACTTGGTTTTAGATGTCACGCCTAATTTCCATAAATGGGTATCCTTTTTGACTAGTTGTTCTTTGACAACTTGCAACGGTCTATGCGAAATGTCATATGAGGCTATCTAAATCTAGCTGTAGAAATATAGACTTCCCTCTTTTTACCCAACCTAAATTATTGTTCCTTATGTATTATATACTTTAGCACCTGATTCATCGTTTAGTTAATAGTTCTATTCCATAATTTTGCAATACATGTAACATGTTTCGATCGACAATCATGACAATGGAGAAGAAACCCAATTTACTTCACCATGTAGTGCTGGAATTGGAGTTTTCGGTCCAACTCCTACAAAATACCCGAATGCATGGTTTTGTTACTTAAACATGTGAAAGCAATAATCATGCTTAGTATAACTATGGTGATCACCAGTCGGGAAAGGTGATATGACAATCCCTACGGTTACAATTAAGTATTTGTGTTGCGCGAATATTCTGTAGGCCTACTTGATATACTATATAGGGCCTATATATATAACTACAGCATGATTGGGAGCTGTGAAGGCCTTCCACAATATATAAGAGGCCTACAATTATCAGGTTATGACATGAGTGAAATTTACTTATTCTGATGTAAAGTGAACCACATTTTCACCAGGTGTGTATTAAGCGTTAAACATGTTAAACTACTGTCCGGTACATCAGGTACCGGTACCCAATTTTATAAATAACTTGAAGTGCAATGTTCAAATATATCTCAGAGTAGGTCTACTCAATCTCTGGCTCTGTGTTAACATGGTTACAAAATCATGGGTATAAAAACTCAGTTGATATTAAACATGTTAAACGCTTTTCTGTATAGCACTGGGTCTGGATGGGGATGTGGGAGCATGTGGCAGACGTTGGCCTCATATTGAGCCACATCACAACACGACACAATCCACGACGACGAATTGGGCAGAATATGACGACATGAAAAAGGCTTCTATGTGTGAATATAGATATGGTCACGTACACATGGTACACGATGTAAGGATTAACCAGAACTAACACCGTAAAATTGGATAGAAGGGAAATTTTATATTTGCTGTTCTCCTGTTCACCTTATTCAGTTAGTCTTACATAAACAAGAATGTGCTCTGAAGCCCCATTAATTCATGCACTAGTAGATATCATACAATATGATCAGATAAAAATATATATAAAGCATGTAAAAAAATTGTCAGAAACAATAATAGACATGCACCTGTCTTTTTCTCATATATTATCTACACTACAATGATAAGGCAAATTTCAGAAGAGCATAAAAAAAAGAGTTCATCTTGTCATAGACTATTCACAAAACAAAAAACAGCGCCTCATGGTTAAAGCAGGGAAGATAGAATTGTATTTTCCTTGGTTAAAGTGACTATTTTCCAAGTTAAAATCGATAGGTTATACATTTTTTTATGGAGAGCAATGTGACTTTTTACAGCGCAGCCTGTGTGTGAAAAACGTATTTTGACACCGAGTCCCCTGGTCACGAGATACGGCCTATGTAGCATATCGTACTTGGGCCTCCGTAGCCATTCACAATTTTGCATGAGTGCATCAGCTGAAGTAGGCCCTATACCAGGGCCCTATACCAAATACGTTATCAGTGATCATGCTGATCAATTTAGATTATGATTGTATATGCCTCACAATTTATCCTGCTTATTGCGGCATCGTCGCTAAGCCTTGAGCCGACATGGGGCGAATTCCTTCGTGCTTGCTGGGCTGCTTATATGACTAATCATCATTATCATACCAACAGTAATTTATAGTTTAATTGGTCCATGGAGACTAAAGGTTTTTTATAATCTGATGTCCATAAACGTCAGATTCTGATCTCTAAAGTCGATCCCCGCGTTGTAAGGGTTGACCATGTTAAAGCGCTGATATATTTTGATATAAAACCAAAGAACAAAATATTTTTCAATTTCAAATTATCATAAATGTCTTAGTTAGCTCTTTCCGTTTCATTTGAATATGTTATGACTCTATGTCCATTATAAAAATCCTACTATTTCAGTGCGGGAATCGTCTTTAGACGTCAGATTCTGACGTGTAAGTCGATCCCCGCACTGAAAGGGTTAGTAAGCTTTATGGCGTAGGTACAATAATACTAGGCCTATTTGGTTAGTTTATACTCTCGCTATACGTATACTATATTATTCCTATATTTTCGAATGGAGATCAATATTCATAACATAAATCGATAACACTATGAAGATGATCTAAAGGGCACATAATAGTGGGCCTTAAGGCAACGTCATGTACAGACAGAGCAGATTATTCTAGTAGGCGTGTGACTAGTCTGAGGATACGTCAGGAATAATGAAATACGTATGACCAGACACCTATCATACACATTATATCTCAACACAAGTCACCACACGAAGCCCGAGCGCTTAGGCGAGGGCTTCATTTGGTGACTTGTGCCGACGTGTGTGATTATAGTAGTAGGCCATTAATATATAAATCCAATATGATGAATGTCTCTGTTTTAGATCAGAATGGTGTATAGTGTACCCCCCCCCCTCATTAGATGTTGGGCCTATTTCTGAAGAATTGATGAGGGCGATATCATTTTCACAGCTGGATCAGTATTTTTTCACGTAGGCCACACGCCACTGGAGGAGCGAACATAGTGTGAGCGACAGCTCATCTAATAACAGTAGACACAGGAAATACCATGGGTCTAGGGTGAGACGTGATGTTATGACGTCGACCAAAATCAATAGGCCTGTGGCCTTGATCAGGTTTTGTCATGATATGCGACACTATATGTGGATATTGTCGAAAAGGGGTGAAATCGGCCCTATGGAATTGAGGCAGTTTACATGTATTTCAATGGGAGCGGCATGTTGTCATATTCCACTTGCTTGATTAAAATCTACAGCTTTAAATCTATATTTAGTTATGTTTTATAGTCGCTGTAATAAGCCAAGCTTCACAATTATGCTCAGAAAGTATGTAATTGATTAATAGATATGATAACCAAGGGTGAAAGTGATCTGAGAAAGCCGTGTTTTCAGGATATCTCGAAAACCCCCTCGATCCCCTCGACCCCCTCGTCCCTCGACCCACGACCCTCGACCCACGACCCTCGACTTCAATTTTGTTTTTGTTTTTTTCATAGTCTATTTATAAAATTCGGGAAACCATATCAGGTCAATGTTGGCTCACCGTCTGCGACGCTGGCCTAACATTGGCTGAAAGCCTCATGTATATTATTTTGGATAGAGGCACGATACGCAATATATGCGGGCACTTGATTAGGGTATACATGTATAGACTGCCATCTGAGTCCCACCACTTTCTTACATTAAAGCTGGCCCAGCAATGTTCCAGTCCAATGATAGCTAAGCACATAAAACACTAAGCATTGAACCATTGTTGGATTATTGCTGGCCCAACTTCTGTAACGCTGGCCCACCGCTTGCGATGCCTGTGCCAAAGCGTGTGACTGAATGGGGAGTGATTAGCCCCAGCAGTGGCTGACCCGGAACGGGTCATTGACACAGGGCTGAAATCTTAGCTAGGGAGTGATATGCCGGGTGATATGACTGGCAAGTGTTTTTTTTACGCACCAAAACATCGGGCATTCAATCCCATGCTTGGGTTAATATACATAACAGTTGAAGTTAGACAAGCGTCCTGAACAGTGACTCAACATTAAAATGTGTTTGGCCAGCTGTAGGCCTACGTGTATTCATAAAACTATAATCGATGGCCACCCATTAAACAAGAGACATTAAAGCAACGTCGGGTGAATGCTGGACCAGCGTAGCAGACGGTCAGCCAACATCACTTGATAGCCAGGTTAGCATCACAGTAGGCCTATATAAATTTCGAGATACCCGTGTTTTCAGGATAATTCATGGATGAAATTTCAGGGCTCCAGATAACATGCGTATATGAGTAAAATACGCATGTAAAAACAGCAAATACTCATTGATAGAAAATCTGAGGAGTAATATTACTCATAAAAACTATTAAAAAAAAACCCCAGAAAAATGAAAGGATTGTTGTATTTTTTACGTGAAAAGAACTATGTGACTATAAGAAAAAAATGATGTAAATAAAGCTCTCATGATCATGTTGTTGTATGAAAAGTACTCCTCGTTTATTTTTTTATCATATTTCACTCCTCATCACCCATTTCAATGAGTGAAATACTCCTCAAACCAAAAAATTAGCTGGAGCTCTGTTCAGAAATGCTTGATTGCTGGTTTGTTTGTCATTTGGACATGAATAAAAATAAAATAATATGAATTTCAGAGTTTGTGATGCTGATAACAGTTTACTCTAATATAAGTGACATTTTTCAACAACTTTTTTCAATATATGTGCAACAGTTTTCAATTGATCTACCTAATTTAAAAACTATATGGTTCAAAACAGTTTGAAGCTTCATTCTGGGTCAAAAGAAAAGAAACAAAAAAAACGTATATTCTTATATATGGTCTCACCACCCTAAATAAGGCGAAATCCGCCCAGGTGTCTACTAATAAAGGAATCATAACACAAAATATTTTTAATGCTTCTGTTATAACCTCTGTTGAATTAAAAAAAATATATAAACAGGCTATAATTTTGTGAATATTTGATAAAGACACGTTGTTTCTGTCATGCAGGATATCAGATATAACTGTTTCGTGATAATCTTGCAGGGGTACAAAGGGTTAAAAGGATGTGTGTCTGGTCTGTAACAGAGGGTAAGAAATAGAGCTAATTTTGAGCTGTTCTGACGTTTATACACGTCATGGACGGTAGCTCAAAATCTGTCTGGTTACCAAACATATATCGGACCTGTTTTTGAAAAAGGACAGATCAGGTTTTGTCATGTTATGCGACACTATACATGCTATATGTGGATATTGTCGAAAAGGGGTGAAATCGGTCTATGGAATTGAGGCAGTTTACATGTATTTCAATGGGAGCGGCATTTGGGATTGTGAGACCTTAATGTCGGTCTAACGTCTGCGACGCTGGCTCAACATTAAAACAACATTGGATCAAAGTTTTTTGTTTCCTGAGATATAATACCAGTCTATAATACATCATAAATGGGGCTAATATAAAAAATGGCCACATTATTGGCAATGCATGTAAAGTTGAATTTATAACTGGAACACTAATCACTCTACTCTGAGTCTGAGTGTCTAGAGGGTATATTCGCGTACTACTCACTGATAAATCAGTACAAGGGATTACAATCAGTAGTATATGCCCTTATGTATTTTCGTGCAAAATGTTTGTTAAAAGTGATTTTTTTGTTTATTCCCATTTGGAACATAGTGGTGATAAGAAAAAAAAGGGATTGCATTTTTTTCAAACCATTTAAATCTATGAAAATTGACTAAATCCAAAATGGCCGCCATGTTTCCAAAATATTATTTATTTTACCATAACTTTTGAAAAAATGAGCACAAAAACATGTATAATATATCGATTTGTATAGTTTTTAACACAAGAAAACTGATAACACCATTATATTCTAGAAATAAACAGTTTAAACTTGATTTTTTTCGATTTTACCCAACAAAATATAAAAAACATAGCATAAGTTATCTGCTATGTGTCCCAGAGGTTGCGTGCTAAGCATTTAACGGAATTTAGGATACTCTGTGGAGGGCAGTGCCAATTCTGATACATCTCACCATGGGCACTCGGTGAAAATTTGGGTTCGGTGTGCAGACAGGATAGTCAAGCCCTAAGTCTTGAATATACATTTGTGGCCAAAAATATACCTTTGAATATACAAATTTTGCCAAAAATAACTAGGCCCTAAACAGTTGCTGTCGTAAACATACTATTTAATAGGCCTATACAGATTTGGACAATAACACACCCTTTCTGAATAGACACAATGCTCGAGAGAGCCTAAAAGTTTTAACAAACTATTTGAAACTGTGAGTTCTAAAAACACGAAAACCCTCTTTTTTGCACAGCACACTCATCTAGGCGTAATGTTCGTGACACAAAGCAGCCTTTGAATAAACACATGATACATCTGGGTTATTTTATTGACCCTTGAATATGCAGTACGTGTCATTTTCATACCCTTAGATATACCACTATTGTCACCTCTTGAAAATACAGAAATCGGTACAGCTCTAATACACCATGTACACGGAAAGTTATCCTGGTCCATTTCAGTCATAATTTATATGTGCAAAGAAGTGTCCGAATACCCCAGTCATTCGTTCACTTATTCACCCATTTATGGTTACCCCCCCCCCCCCCTCCGATGATTTATATTATCAACGAATTTCCGAAATATTATCCAAATAATTACCATTTTTTAAATATTACATTATAAACATTATCTTCAATGCAAGGAAATACCAAAGGCAGTTACTAAAATTCCATTCTGGCACAAAATAAACTTCAGTTTGCAAAATAAAAGTGGTTTTTAATGACAAAATATAACATGAAGTTATATAATTAGTTTAGTAAGAATGCTGCCACAAAAAACACGTAAAGGTTACAATTTGTTTTTAATTCTAGCAGTCAAAGAAGGTAATATGAATAAACTTAATAAATTGTTATGCTTACCATTCCGAAAACATGTAACTTGATTTACTTTGTTATTAGCATAATTATATGTGCAAAGATTCATGCAATGATTAAATAATCAGTGATTTATAATTATAATCACATCAGCCTGATTCACATACTTCATTTATCTGATATAACAATACCAGTCAGAATTTTTAATATATTGCTGCTTTTATTTTCGGAACTATCCTTTCTCTAAATATATATTGAAAAAGAAGATAATTAAAAACAAAGTAGTTTAGAGTGTTTCTGAGAGTAGTTCACCGGCTCAACTCTTAAAAAAAAGGCTTCGTCTCTGCACTTTACTTTGGATTCACGTTTCACACGTTTTGCCATACAACTGCATCTCTATATCTATTTTGTATTATTTGTTAGTGTAATACACCTTTTTCAATAACAACACGCCACACGGTGAGCAACGCTGAACTGTTTTAATCAGACAACTGTTACACGCTTTTCAATGACAACACGCCACACAGTGAGCAACTGTGAACTGTTTTAATCAGACAATTGTTCACTGCGCAAACTCGTGCAAGCAGTCTATATTGAGGTATCATTGAATTAAATGTGCAGATGACAGTTTTCATAAAGTTATTGACATAACGTACAATGTATATCACATAATTATATGACAAAATATAAATTTAAGAATAATGACTTTACACAATCATGATCATAGCTATAATAGCTCTTTAGATAATAATGTTCTTTCATTTCAGATTAATTTTCTTTCATTTCAGATTAACTCATTTCATTCTCTTTCAAATTGTATAATGTACCGTACATTTATTTATTATGAATAATATTTTGCAATAAATTAATATGATTTATCGTAGTAGGGCAGTAACTCTAACGCTAAATAACTCAAGGCCAGACCCATACACGGTTAAGGTCATCTTAACTTCAGACACACTAAATGTTGAGTGAATTTTTCAGACTTACGTGCCACAAGGATACATTAGGCCTGCTCCTAACTTACATTCCAGGAATTTCACAACAGCAATGCAAGATCCAGACGGTACTGCCGCCTTTTGCCATCACCATAATATTATGACCAATGTTAGTTTCAACTCCCCCAAATAGGAAGAAAAATATAGGCCTAGCTGCAAGAATGAATTGGATGCTACAAATGAATAAGATATGTTTTGCGGAGGATAGTTTAGATTGTATGACAACTAAATGCCAGAATTGCGTAATAGTTGTTTTATGTACGAAGAACTATTATTGGACTTTGCAATGACCTTAGGTTGTCCTTGGTATGATATTTGTTTGTTATTGTAAAGGCCAACCTGCAACCCGAACCGATATAAATCTGTATTTCCTTTAGCATACCCCTTTCTATTAATATGTAAAAAATTACTTTTTTGCGTCAATTTGTGCAAGTGCTTGAGGACGGGTGTGAAAACTAGAGCCTGACGGCACTGAAGTAGAGCTTGTGTCGGGCTTCAGGGTCATTGTTTTAAGGGAAGCTAAGATGCAGCTGTTTCACAATTAAGCAACAAATATATTGGTCTAAATGAGGTGTTGAATCCGACAGTAGCTATGCTGTATCTCGTGTTGTTTTCAATGTTGTTTTCAATGTTTAGTCGGGGAGGGGGGGAGGGGGGTGGATGGGTGGTGGTCATGCGTTGCACGTGTAATGTTGTGAATTCGGGCGAAACGAGCAATAGCGTGTATAGGGTCAGCCTTGATCTGTCACATCTATTTTCTACACATCAAGTCGACAACAGTATTGATAGACTGCACACTGATTTCAGTGCGAATAATAAAACTCCTGATAAATACGCCCCCAACTGTGTTTATTAGTATATCCGGTTTATTAGGGATAATCGGGTAGGCCTACCCTAATGGAAATAGGCCTATTGGCTCAGGCTACTCCCTGTGTGACCCTGGGCTGGGACTGTGGTGCAGTTCATTATTGAAAACCAATCTATTAAACAGAAACTGTTTATATTAACCTGACAGTTTGGGTGGTATAGGCATATATGTTACTAGGCATACCCCAGTCAATGACAGGTAGGGGAAGGTACTGCATGCTAGTAGTCCAGGCACATTGCATGCTAGTAGGCCTACTGCTATTTGCTCAGATGTGATGGCAGTGTGTAGTGTTCAGAATTGAAATAACTGAGTCAGGAGACAGATTAACTACTTCAACTGCCACAGTTGTTGAGCTAATGTTGATTTAATGATAGGCCAGCGTAATAACAGTGTGAGACTGCAGGACAACATTAAATAGACCTGGGGATCTCTCTTGTTTTCTGCGCCTTGACACCACACGTTGTGTAAACCCATTTTGGTTGTCTTCTTCCCGAAAAATAGACCGTTAGCCCGACCATCTCAGTCAAACAAGGATTTCAATAGGCATATTCTATCAGGCATATGCCCTTGACAATCAGTTTCCATCGTGATTTATGTGTAACGTTGGGCCCTAATTTATTCATGTCAATGACTATTTTTTATTTACTACTCCGTTTTAATTATGTTTTATGTGTGGAAGAAACATTTGCATTTTTATTTTTTTAAACTCAATAGGCCTATCACAACTCACTATGGAACTCGATAAGCCTAGATATATTGAGATTGCAAAGTTGTCGATATAATTAGTGAGTTAATAACTTGATATTGAGTTTAAAACAATAATTTTTGCCTAATTTAAATGTCACTTCTGGGGCTTCGCATATGGCTATGAGATTTATTAAGCATAGCAAGATTAGGCTATGCTATGCGTGGTGCAACGGAAAAAGTTATTCTTAACACACACATGGAGCTAGATATGTTCTCAATAGGACAAATTTAAAGTTATTGTCGTGAAATTAATCATACAGAAAACCACTCAGAACCACATCATCGGAAGAGTAGAGCAGAAGCTCTACTAAAAACAACATGGTATGCCCTTGTTCTTGTCCTTTTGCAAATAATCTATATATAGCACCGATTTATTAATACCTATAGTCATATGTTGACCTGTGTAAATATCTAAATATGACAAATAGTTCAGTTGTTCTTCCATTCTTCTAATTTAGTATGCAACATGACATCATTTAGCATTTTTGGCCTCCAGAAGTGTTAGTTGCGCATTTGACGTCTTGCAATTCAGAATTATGCGCAGAAAATACCAGCTTGGAATTTTCTTTGATTTGACATTGAAATGACATTATAAAGCATCCGAAAGGGGACCCTCAGTGTATCTAAACAATTACGCTTGGTTCATATTCTAACCTATCATGCAGTTAGTTATGTTTATGGGTGATGTGTAGGCTTACTATACAAATATAATGAATATATGTGCCGGTATGTAATTTACTTGGGAATATATATAATAACGCTTATCGTAGCATTTTAGGCATATTAATGATGTCGAATGATGGTAGGATTTGTTTTATTGTAGCTCCTGATAAAAATATTATGAAAAATACTTCAGTGATTTCATCGCAGCCATTTTGAATTTCATGTTTTACAAAAAATTCAAAAGGATGAGAGCTCCGCAGCCGCCTAGATATCACCATAGGGGAACCAGTCAAGCATTATCAAAACAGAAAAAAACTATCAGCCAAAACAATGTTAGCCGCAGTTCCACTGCGATATCCGGTTGTTTTTGTTCATATTCGCATAAATATAAACTTTACAATAATTTTTTCTCAAAACAAATGAAAGAATTGGCTTTCTCATACCTGAAAACATAAGAATAGTCCTACTATTTATGTCTCTAGCGTATGTAGTTGCAAAATTATCCGTAAATATGTTTATTTTTATATACTTTGGCGGCCATCTTGGATTTCGCCATTTCAGACCTTTTTTCGACCTCTAAAAAAATGCAATCCCTTTTTTTCTTGATTTTCATGATATTTTGAGTCAGAATCAAGTGAAAAATCAATTTTAACAGACAAATTGCACGAAAGTGTTCTATGTGACTTATGAGCCTACACTACAGCTGTGATACCTAACATGCTAAAAAATCCAAAATCTAATGAGGAAGGGCAGGAAAAAAAAATGAAAAAAAACATTGAGCCTATTTTTGGAAAAGTTTATGAGGGCGACCAAATAAAAAAACATTTGACAAATTTCTGGAAAAGATATACACAGAGCACTGTGCACTGCCTGTTCCAACCAGACACAGACGGCCCGCGTGTATCATAATGCGGACAGCTCTCCCAGCAAACACGAAGCCTTGACCCGATGTTGTTTCAATGTTGGTCCAGCGCCGTTGGCGGTGGGCCAATAGTGAAACAGCATTGGGTCAAATCCTCGCGTTTGCTGGGCTCCACACAGGTGTCTGTCTACACCCACCCCTCCCCCACCATAATATTCTCGCCAGCCGATCAGCGTAATTTTAGCAAGACAGCCGGCCAATCACAAGCTTACTACAATACTTGAAATTGAGAGCGGGGGACATATGACATCAACCATCTGCACATTTTAACATGCGAAGGAGCAGTGTCTAGATACTGAGGGCGACAAAATAAAAAACACTTTTGACCTATTTATAAAAAAGTTAATGAGGGCGACGAAAAAAACGAGCAAAAAAACATAGCTGAAAAAATTATTGTTTATCTCTTGAAATGAACTTGTTTTTTTCGGAAGGTTTTTTTTATTTCCCGAAATTAACTGAGTTTTTCTCGGAAATCGGCAACAATCCAATGCGCGCGCTGGGCAGAAAAACACATGTTTTTTTGGTAATGCGCGGCCTAAATCTAATGCGCGCGCTCATCTAAAACAGAGAAAAAACACAGTGGCCTAAATTTCCTCACCCCCCCCCCCCTTAATTTACCGAAGTCCTCTCAAACCTCTTGAGCTTGCAGAAAACGCTGGGGGTGACAACTGAAATAATAAATGATAAGTAGCATGATTGAAGAAAAAAATAACCGTTGCTTCATCATGTTCATATATGCTATGTATACGCGTGATTTTTTTTATATTAAAAACATAAGCCTAAGTGTTACTGGCATTTCCGTCCTATAAACATGATAAATGAGTCAGCAATGATTCAGTAATGATCGAGAAACGTTAGGGCGTCACGTGCAGAGCTTGAAGGCTATGTGCACGGAAATAACTTGTTCCTAACGTGACATATATAATGATAGGCCTAATGGTAAAGCTGTTTTGCATTCTCTAACACGCTGTTAGATAAAGCAAAACAGCTTATCATTATGTCACGATAGCAATCCATTTAAAAAACGATTACCACTGATAACGTTACTCTAAATTATTTTGAAATCCATCGGAAATTTAGTTTCAGATTTTTATGAAATCAGCCATAGATAAGATAAATGGATGGTTTCATTTAGTAGGCACTATACACAGATACATATGCCTACGTCCAACATATATCTGTAGGCCTATATAGGCAGCCTATGTCATTCACATTGAAATAGCTTACCTTGATCAGTACACCTATCTTGTCATGTTTAGAATCTGGGGACGCAGCTAAGGACACGACTGGGCGAGCTAAACCCACCACAATAATAATCATCCGACATCACTCATCAGGCAGAAACCAGTGGATCAATGTCTGAACACACTCAAAGCATTAGGCATATCTTGGCTGTACACCAACATACGTCAATATGTAACCGGCTTATGTTGACACAGGCCTACTACATAACAATATACTAGATAATAGTCCGAATTCGTGCTTTAAAAATTAGATGACCTTGATAAATCTCTCGTCGACGTGACAAAATCAGTCTTCCACTTCATGCGTCGCTATAACGTCACTACACGGGGCTCCAAAGGGGTAGGCTCCGTTCAAGATATGGACCAATGCTGGTTTAAATAAACTTTTGAATAAAATTATAGTTTCAACAAAAAGAGTGCAGTTTTATTGAGCATACACCCAACAACGACAGCAGACCTTTATCAACCCCACTGGCCATCGTAACTCTGCTTTTGACACGTTGTTCTTGTTGCGAATAAATCATGTCTTAAGCCCTCATGATGCATTAAAGCATCATTTTGCATAATTTAATTTCTTTAGACCTAGGGATTTTAGAACGAAAATTGCTATGGAACTGTTTCTAATAGAACAATATTTGTTTTTATTTGCCACGCACTTCAACTCATCTTCATCCACTACAAGTCGCGAATTGCGACAGCAATTCGCGACTTGTAGTGGATGAAGATGACAATGGTAAATTCAGGCTTGAGAAGGTTGGCTCTTACAT